>VYXH01010341.1:1104490-1172703 GCA_013397275.1 Burhinus bistriatus
CACCCCCCCCCCCCATGAAGTAAAATGAGCGAAAAGGGAGGGAGGCTCCTACACTGGTCCTATGATTCAGGAGGCGGTGTGGTCAGTCTGGTCAGTGATAACAGGCCTGTAAGACTCCGTCTGAGAGACCCTCTACCTGCAGGATGGGCTGTATTCCCGTGGAAAGTGCTTTGTCCCACAAAGAGCAAAGCCGTGAGACCCGGGGTTAGGCAGCACGGAGCCAGGCGGCGGGGGCCTCCTGGATCATTGACACCCGCCGCGGCCCTGGGTCAGCCCTGNGGAGCGCCCTCTGCTGGCGCCGGCCGCCAACCGCACCGGCCGGGCCTCGCACCGGCCGGGCCTCGCTTTCCCCGGCCCGCGGGAAAGCCCCCCGAGCCTGGAAGTCAGCGCTGGGAGCCCAGCTCGCCCCGGGCCCCGTCTGCTCTTCCCGCTGCAGGCCAGGCAGGGCCGAGGCGTGCGGTGCTGACAGGAGATGCGGGGCAGAGCGGCTCTCCAGAGCCAGGGCCTCTCTCTTGCCAGCCCACGGGTGCTGCACCTCCTGTCGCTGCCTTCTCTTCACACGCAGCTCCTCTCCCTTTGGATGGCTTCTTCATTTGCTTCCCCCCTCCCGCTCCTGTCGCTCCATTTCTCCTCGGTCCCGGTGTGAAGAGCAGGCACTGGCTGAACACCTCTCCTCTCGGTTGCGGTAGTTGCACCTAAACGCACATTAAAACCAAAAGGCGAAACCCCGAGCTCCTCAGGGCTGTGCTGACCGTGTTAACTGTGATGCTCCTGGGAGCAGTTTCCAATAACCGCCCCCTGCCCCCCCCAAAAAAAGTCGTCATCCACTTTTAGCATCCAGAAGGCTGTTTGTTCCTAATGGGCAAGAAAAATGCTAGTATCTCCCTGCTCTTCTACTTGCCGAGCTGGACACAGCCCCTCTACATCGCAGGCAGGTGAAAAGCTTGGCCCCTTGGATACGTGGACAGGCAGTTGTTCCGCAGGTTTGTGCTTTTCTGCCAGCAGTGTGGTCATTTTGGGGGAATGATCTTGTGCAAGTCATTTTGTGTCTCTGTCTCAGGTTCCCAGTGAGGAGAATGGGCACAAGAGCTCTACTTTCCTTGTGAAAGTGTTTTGAAAGCTGCTTATAAAAAAAACTTCTCTAGGACCAGTGCTCTCTGCTAATGAAAACCATTGCACAGGCACAGTGTTAGTGCTAGCCTCATGGAAAGAGCTGGGGCAGCCTCACACGTGGGGGCTGCGTTGAAGCCCAGGGTATTGTAATAAACTCTTCTCCTTTGTGGGCCTGAGTGCTGTCTGCTGGGAAAAAGATCCTATTGCTTGCACTTACAGTTTTTAATCTATGTGTCCACATAATCTGTCAAGCTTAAAAGTTGCAATTTATTTCTTTAAGAAATCAGGGCTGATTTGTCTTTGGTTTTGCAGCTGTGTTTCTGAGGGGTAACTGTGTTTCTCAGCTAATAAATGCTGTTAATATTACATAGCTGCCATGATAAAGAAGAAAGCGTGCTGGTAGCTTGGCAGAAGTTCACTGGTAAAAGAAAGAGTGTAATGCTCTTATTGCATAATTTCCCTATTCTCCTCTTGCGTCACATCTTCCACAGATGCAGGCTGGAGATGAAATGAATTGCACATCCTGGTCTTGCAAAACCCACTCTCTTCTCAAGAATGCTCCTTTAACTTTTTATAAGCGGCAGCTCTGCTCACTCCTTGTTTCTCCTCCTACCTTTTTATGGTTGTAAAGTGTTTTAGATGTGCAGTGTGGTTGTCATAGGCCATTTTCCTCCTGCTGTGCTGAATCAAGGCTGTAGACAGCGGAGCTTCTTCTCAGCGGGTGGAATCAGCTGTCAAGTGATAAGAAATGTGCAGTTCCTGCTTTTTACATCCACTGTTGTGGGCTAATGGATGTGGTGGCTAATCTTAAAACAGCAGCAGATACAGAACATTCCCTGGCTGTGCCTTAGTGTTTCTTGGGATGAAGTTTTCAGTTGTTCAGCTGGGCACGAGGTGGCAGTTGGGCCAGTTTAACCTATAAGCATCATCTGTAAAATTGCTGCTGCAAGTGTTCCTCAGCTAAAAGAAAACTGCTTACTGTTTTTTGAAGCTTCCAGCGAAGTTATGTAAGCATGAAAACAATGCTGGAATGTATTGTCCGTATATGAACAGCTGGAAACTTGGTTTGCTTGCAGGGTTTATAAAACAGAGCTTTTGCCACAGGTAGGAGGTTCTTACCTAGGGGCAGCTGGCAGCTCACTGGGCCCAAGGACCATCTAAGCACAGTGTGGGGCTGCTACTGCTGCCTGGGACCATGACTTTGCAGCTACCCCAAGCATATTAATTAAGAAGAAAGGGCAACAGGAGGAAGTGTATCCTCTGTAGGCCTGTGCGCCAATAAAGTCTTGAAGGCCAGCCCATTCTTCCTCCTGTGTATGTCCATTGTCATCACTATCAAATTCTTTCAGCCCTTTTCCTACAGCAGGCTCAGAGCTGAAGTGCTCAGCTGTATTCAGTTGAGCATGCTGAAAAAGAACAAGTTGCTTGATGTGTGGTGAAAAATTTGTCCTTACAGATTTTGCTGAAGAGCAGTCTATCTCAACCATCCCCCCAGGGCAAGCGGAGTAAAGCCAAGATTCAGGATTTGGTGATGGGGTTCTATGTAGTACACTAGTCTTCCTGGCAACAAGCAGCAAGCATCAGAGACAAAACTGCATTCCCCTGCTGCTTGGAGCTCATCCTTCTCCACCTGTCTCGCTTCTGCTGAAAGGAAATGTGGATCAGGAAAGCTGGAGGTACTACCAAAAACTGACTCCACTCCTACCTTCAAAATGAAGGTGAGTGAGTACCAACAGGTGGACTGCCAAGCTAGTGTCCTTCCCTGATGAACTTTGCTTCTTTCATCCTCATTATCTTTCTGCTTGTAAGACAAGTCTTGAGAATCCAATTGTTGCGCTCGATGCCTAGTAAGCAAATGCAAGTACCCAAAGTTCTGCTAATGTCACGGTAGGAAAGAGGCAGTATAATAACTTAACAGTATCAACTCATGTAGAGTCCTACCTATCCTCTCGACGGCTGCAGCACTTTGCAACATCACTACTGCCATGATGACATGAGGTTGTTCTTTATCCTATATAATGTTTGCAAGTGCTGCAGTCCAGCAAGGAGGACGCAGGGTAATTAAACACTGAAGGTCTTTCTAGAGAGAAAGACCAATGCTCAGCCAATGCAAGTTATTTCAGATTCCCTAGCCACTCTTCTCAGGGAGCCCATCAGCTGCACCCTGAGGAACCAAGGGGCCTGTCAGGAGGCCAAAGGTGATGTAGTCAGCAAGGCAGGTCCAGAGATCACATTGACACTTAAGCAGACAGCTTGACACACATCATCTTGTCTTTCTGCTGGGCTTATCCTTCAGATCAAAATGGTGTCTTTGGCCACCTCTGGCAGATCGTGTTCCTCTGCCCCACAGAGCTCTCAGCGTCTGAAGCCAGGTTGAAAAGGCTCATCAGTCCCACGAGTACTGCAGTCAGTGCATAGCCAGCACTGCGCAGTATTACAGACCAGAGAACGTGTGTGTGTGCAATTGCAACTGGGAAACTTTACACCTTCCTACAACCGCTGTGGAGCAGTTTCATAAAGTCGAGCACTGTAGGGCTGAAATGAATGTGTTTCATGTGCATTCTCATTGCCAAGGTAAGTAGATGATTAATTATGCAAACCCAGCAGTTATCTGGAGCGCGTGCATGGTCCACACCATGCCAGCTAGCCCTGGTTGGAAGCACTGTTAAAACCTGATGTGAATGTGTGGAGAGGCAACTCCTGCTTAAAAGCTTGTTTTAATGCTGTAGTGAAGGCATGCTAGAGATGGGTTCCCCTGGCTTGTTACCTTCCTCCCCTGGCCCAGGTCTTCTCAGGGTTGAGAAGCCTGTCCTACATGAAAGCCTAACCCTAGGTGATCCCAGGCTCCAGTGCTCCCCCAGTCCCCTGCAGTGGCATGCTCAGCATGTTCCAGCAGCCTGGGGGAGAAGGAGGAGGTGACCGGAGTGACAAGCGGGAGCAACAGTGTGAGCAGAGAAGTTGCCTGATGGTGCCAGGCCCTTCATGCACCCAACCCTGAGGGAGGAAGGCATCAAAGAGCCCTGATCTTGATTTCTGGTCAGCAGCGAATAGTGCCTGACATGCTTTGTTATGCACTGAACTGAACCACCTGCTGCAAGGGCTCGTTCTACCTGCCTGATGTAAGGCACTGGAGATGCTTCAGGGGGGCACCATCAGTTATAAATCTGTGCAGCACCTTGTACAACTCACGCACTTTCCTGATGCTCTCACAGCCATTGCAGTATGAAGCTGTCAAATAATAATAGTTAACAGCACTCTGCTCTATCACAGGAAACAGAACAATGTTGCAGACTCTTGCCTAAAAATACAAGGATTAAATAATGAAATAAGGGCTGTTTTGGCATGGGGTAGTGTGGAGCCATTCTAGTCTCCTGCAAAGTGCATCTGAGGGTCAAGTCTTAACTGGCAAGTTTCTGTGAGGAGCACAGCTCTTTCCATCCAGGGCCGCTTGTGTCACAACACACTTTTTAAATCTCGCTTAGGTTTATCCCTTTACAGAAAGGGATAGGCAGAAATCCAACTCTACAACTATTTTTCAGTGGCCTCTGCTATTTAGTGGTTTATTGTCCGAGCTTACCTCCTTCGAAAATAGTGCTGTACTTAGCTTCAACCCTAAAGTATTTCTCTAAATTGGATATCCTCTGGTCTTGTCCCTCCTTTGAGTTATTATCCTCCCCCCAAGGGACTCGTCTGTTAACATTTCAGAGCTGACATTAATGAGCCTGGCCCCGACTGCCTGCCTGGGTGAGTCAGCAGAGCAGGAGCGCTTCTGCCCGGGCTTCACATCATCCGTCCGCAGAGCCACTTGTATTGACTGATACAAAAGCCCACCTGACTGTGCCCGGTGCTAGGTGCACAACAAGGAAGGGCCAGGGCATGGGCAGAAGCGATTTTTCCTGGCCCTCATCTATCAGTATATTGTGGTTACGCTTTGTGGGGATGTGTGTTCAACACGCAAGCTTTAATATACTGGACTACTAAAATTAAGGACTGCTTTTATTTGCAGCCGGGTTTCATGGGATCAGACTAGTACCAATACACTTGCACCCTGCTACTTTTGGTGTATGGAGCCCTGCCTGCTCCCAGCTGTGGCAGCTCCATCATTCCCTTGCCAGGGCTATGTGCCCCGCATGTTCCCAGACAGGCTGGCCGGCCGACCTGGGGTCTTGACCCACCAGTGTCAGCCTGGGGACCCTGGCTTTCCTCGACCGGCCAGGGCAGAGTCCATGCAACTAGCCAGCCTTTGTAAACAGGCCCAAGGCAATAAACCAGCATCCAGCTTCAGCATTACAAGTAACAAACTGTAGTGCAACTCACAGCTCTTCTGTGGGTTCAGACCTGATTTCCCAACTGCATCACGCCACTTGGAGTTGGAACAGCTGGAAGATGGGATGTGATCTCCCTCATGGAGGGAAGGGAGTATGCATCCTTCACTCAAGCTCCTTCACTATTTTGGGTTTTCTACGCTTTTCTGCTGAGGAAGCCTGTGTGGTGCCTGCTGTTTGCACCCACTGGGTGGAGCCGCTCCCTGCCTAATGCCTGCTGGCTGCGCTTCAAAGGTTGTGTCCAAAAATCACAAAGACAGCAGAGACGGGGAAGGGGCAAGGCAACACTGAATGAAGAGCTGCTTCTGGCTAGCTACGGACAAAGCTGAATATTACCAGACAAAAAGGCTAACAAATGCCTCTGTATAAAAACAAGGTGGGAAAACCATTCTCCATGAACAGCTATTGCTTAATTGGGAGTGAAAGGGCCACTTTAGGGCCTCAAAGCCCCTTAAACTTTAAAAACAAACAAGCCCGAGTCTTCCCAAATGTTACCTTTGCAACTCCGTAACAGCAGTAACTTAGTGCTGTAGCACTAAGGCAGAGCATCAGTCAGAAAGGGCTCCACGGCTGTGAAAAGAGCTAGTCAAGATAGTTTAATCCAAATAATTTTCTGTAAACTTTGTCTATTAAGGTGATATTTAGGGGGGAGTTAAATTTTTATTTTAGTAACAAATCAAAAAGTAAACAAAGCAAAGAAAATGAAAGCATTTTGACAGGAAATAGTTTAAAAATCTGAATGTAGAGGGTTTGCATCATTTACTTGCTTGATAACCCCCTGATTTGTCCACTTATTCTCCACTTCAGGCAAAAGACTGCAGGGAATTTTTTAAAATGTTGGCTATCTAAGAAAAATCAACTTGAATACGTTTTCTTCATCTTTGTTGTGGCTACTACAAAAGAATGAACAAATTCAAAATATATTTCTGCTTTCCACAGTACGGGAGGGAAGACACCCCCACATGCATTCTGTCACGGACAGCAGCATTTAAAGGATGCTCAGGAGGTTTTTACAATTTCTTTTCTTTCTTTTCCCCTGGAGCTGCACGAAGCCTCTAGAGAAGAGCCCAACAGGAGCAAATGATGCCTCAGCCCCCACCAGCTCCATCCCATGGGGAAGGTGTCCAGCAGAGAAACACAAAAGCACAACACAGGATCCCCAGGGCCTGCTGAGCACCACAAGATCAGTGGTAAGGAAGTTCATCTACATCATTATTAAAGAAATGGCACTCCCCTTATCCCTTTCTTTGTCTGGGTAGCAGCTATGCATCTATTACGTATAGATCACTTGGACCAGTCATCTCTTCTTCCAGTCCTTTCCACTGCAGCAAATCTAGCCACAGGAGGGACAACAGCCCTGTGGAGGAAAGCCTATCCTATTTTACTCTGATCCCCCAATGGAAGTGAAGGTCCCCTGAACTCTTCCTGTACATTTACTACTCTGCTTTGCTGAGAGGTGCTTGTACCTCCTATAGGGACCTGCAGCAGATGTCTGTGAGACAGACAGGCTTATATAGTAAGTCAGTTTCTGTGACTGTCAATATGGAAAATCTGTCTCTGAATCAGCCCAGCCCCAGTAAGATGGTTGTCTCTTTGAGGACTAGGTCAAATTTCTCTAGTCTTAAGCAAGAAGATGTGGTAAAGCTCTGCCTGGTAAAGCTCTGCCTATGGGAGCTCGTTGACATGGCTCAGCTAAAAAATATCTTCACGTCTCATTAAAAAGTTACAGGTATCAAAGCCTCTGATGTGCTGGGAGTCTTCATTAATGCTGGTGTATGTTCTGGGTCCAAAGCAACAACTGTGTCCCCATTATTCCTCCAAGCCCCCATGTTTCTGGGATCTGCTGTGGCAGAAGGACCACAAAAGATGAGAGGACATCTGGAACTAGAAAATACTTCAGCATCAGGAGTGCTGCTGCTGGATTCTTCTGGCCTAGCAATGGAAAAAACAGAGAATCATTTTCTCTTCCTTTACGACTGCATTTTTTTTTTATGCCCAATGCAAGCCAGAGAGCTCTCAGTTCCTTTCTCAGTTAAACTTCCGGCTTCCGAAGTGGCATGACCTATTCCCTATCCCTTTTATGGTGTATGAAGTTCTAGTAAAATGGGAGGAAATCCAGCCCACCTACAGCTTTGATCTAAGCTTTTTCAGAGCAGGGAAAAAGCTAATAGCATTTCTTTAGCTGGGGTGATCAAAGTGGAGACCATGGCAAAGATCCGTTCTATGCTTCGAAAAAATATTTGGTGTAACTTAGTTACACACTTTTGCACTGTGACACATTATGACTTCTGGAGGTAGATTTTCCTGAGGAGGGAAGTAGGAGGTAGACATAACTCAGGATTGGTCCTTACTGAGTGAATGAATACATGAATGGAGTTATCCTAGCAGTAGGACAGCAGATCCATGAGTAGACAACAACTCTTAGTCACCCGTAGCTGAAGGAGGCAGAATGTGCTGAAATCAAAAGAAATGGCATATCAGGGTGCTGTGTAGGAGCTTGACTGCCTAGGACAGGGAGGGAGATGGGGTTCTGGATGCTGGGGAGTAGAGAGGCAGATAGGAATGTAGTTCGGAGCCAAGCTTACTTTATGGACCCAGGGCAGCCAATATCTCCTGTGCAGCGAATAAGCAAAGCCCATCCACATGACATTGAATGATCTTCTGGCAGTTAAGAGATGCGTTTTTATTGTCACAGAATGTCTGTGTACCAACACCTTCCTTCATCACTTGTTCAAGAAATTCAGTTTCTCATCAAGTCCTCCTTGAAATGTCTGGTGCAGGCGAGGGAGGACAGCTTGTTAAAATTCTTTTGCTGTTTAATTTCTTTCAGTGGATGTTTCCCTGAAGAGCTTCTAATGAGACTGACCTTTATTAGCTAATTAGGCTCATTGAAATGGCACAATCACATTTAGTGTTTTTTCCTTCTGTGAGTATTCCAGATTAAGTTCTCATCATTAGGCAGGTTGGAAGGGGACTTGTAACCATGTGTGAAGGTCTGCAGTGCAGAGTCCACCCCACCTCCCTGCCCCAGCTGCTGAAATTGGCAGGGGAGCTGTGCCACATGCTGCCAAATAACAGTTTTGACTACACTGTGGTAGTATTAACTTAATTCTGTACCTATTTTTAGCGAGTTGTATGCTTATGTATGTGCTAAACAGTTGCTATATACCAGAGTTTACGAACAAATTCAGCATTAACAGCATGGTACAGCAAAACCATCCTGTTACAAGAGCAGTCCAGGCCATTAGCCTGTGCTACCCTGTCCTGATTGAGCAACAAATGGAAAAAGGTCTGAAGATCTGACAAATATTGGAGTCTCTTTGAGTTGTCATTCTCAGTCTGGTCGCTCCTGGGGGGGCTCCATGTTGGTTGTGGTGGGCACTGCTGCCAATCTTTGGCTCTTACAGCAGACTCCTTCCTCATTTTATCCATCTTTCCCCACATCTGGAGATAGAAGTGGCACATGCAGCAGGGCAGCATGTAGTAGTAGCAAGCTGGGAGAGCAGTAAAACTACAAGATGACCTCAGCTGCCAGTTCCTGATTTCTGCGTCACCATCTTCCACTTTGGGAGCATCAGTGGAGTAACTACTGTACCATACTCCTTTACAGAAGGCAAAAAAATTACAGCATCCATCAGATGAAACTGAATCCTCATCCACTTGCTAGTTTTAGAAAAGAATTCTTACAGGATTAGTCCATGCTGAGGAAAAAAGAAAAACCAAGGCAAAGTTTCCTTTTGGTCATCACTGTTAACTGAAGCATTTTGATGCTGGTATTGTTGGTTTCTTAAAGACGTGTTGGTTTCCTGAAGACCTAAGCATGAATCAGTTTTATAATCTCAACCTTGGCACCTCTTGCTGTTTGAGAGGTTTGAACAGCGTTGCAGACACTGTCACAGAAATTTGTGGCCGAGCTCCCCCTGAGGATGAATGGGAAATACTCCTGTGCTCAAGGCTCAGTCCCAATAAATTGGTTAACACTTTAGCCATCTACCAAAGCGCTTTAAGCATGTGTTTAACTCAGGGGCATTGTAATCCTCTCGCCTTGCATACTTGACTATCTTTTTTCTACACAAGAAAGACAACTCATAACAATCCACTTTAATAGGAAAGTTTTCCAATAAAGCAAAGCTATTTAAAAGAGGAAATTACAGTAATGTAAAAAAAACTTAGTAAATGGCTTGTACTTATTAGTAAGTGCCTCTGCTGTACTTGCGCATAAAGTGAATCTTAAGGGAATTAGTATAATTCTCCAAGGTCTCAGGTTTTTTTTTTTTTTTCTTTTGTGCAAAAACAAACTGTGTTTCATTAACATTTTATATGTGTAGAATTTCCATACTGCTTCAATCTCTTCTTATTATCTTGTGTGCTGTGGGCTAGGCACAGTGTTGCTTCATCAGCCTACCTTCCACCTGTGCTGATCTTGAGCTGCAGGACTGGCAGGATCCCCATTGAAGGGGGGTGTCAGGGGAAGCTGCTGCCAGTTTGCAGCTTCTGCCACACATGGCTCCAGAACCCTTTCACCAGTCTCTCCTATTTAGGGGGTTTCATGTGTTGCCGGCAGACTTGGCACGCAGCGTTTGTCCGCTGACAGTAAGTCAGATTTATATTTATGTGTATTACTGTAGCAGAGAAATTATAAACGTAGCTCCAGGTCTGCTTTCTCAAGGACTTTTGCATTGTTAATGCCCTCCCCCTCTCTGCTGTGTCCGCTCCTCCCTCCAGAGCAATGTGGCAAGTGGGATAAGGATAGAACAGCTGAGCCTTGTATCAACTAATGTCAGGTGGTGGAAAATGCAGGGCATTCTGGTGAGATGGCTTATAGCATGGTTGAATTACTGTAAGTAACCCTGGTAGTGTGCAGTCAGTGCAATAAAGTTAGTAGAAAGTTTCTGTGAAATTCCTTTATTAGAGTGATTGCTATGATTTCCCCAGGACTGGGAGCACTTACGGAAGCTTTCCCAGTGATTTCCTTGCTTAGCAGCTCTACTTTTTGGACAGGCAACAAAAAACCTTGTGTTCACAGAGTGGGCTGAAAGCATCTGACAATAAATGCAGACCTATTCATGACACGATCCAATAACTGTAGAAACCACAAAGCCTTCCAAAAAACCCTGGCAGAGTTCTCCCCCTCTAGATGGGGGAATTACAGCGTTTGCCAGAGCCAGTGGCTAAAGCAGGTTCCTGGCAGGCTGAGCCACAGCGAGCAGCTTTAGAGCGTTTTACTTACTGCTGGCTAAACCAGGGAACGGTTCCACATTTGCATGTCACCCCCAGGAATGGAGAGGGATGGATTAAGGCACAGACACCGTACTCTTGCAACCCCGTCCCCGTTCTGGGAGTGAGATTATTTGCTCTGAATTAAACCAGCTCAGAGACATCCTGCTGGCTCTCCCTAAGACAGCTGGGGTAGCCGAGTACTGTCACACAGAGATGTCCCCACACACATGCCTGGTTCTGCTGGACCAGCAGGTACTACAGCTCCATCGCAGGGACTCCTGGGTGCGTGGCATAGGCTCACTCCTGCCTGATGTGCCATCACGTGGGAGCCCTCAGAAATGTTTAGAACATAGGTTGTTTTTATCCTCTTTTCAGAGTTAGTATGAAATTCCTTTATTCAAGAGTTTAAGCTGTGATATGCACTCGTTATCTACTGGCCACCTTTGCACTTACCCAAGAAGTGGAAGACATCATCAGTAAGATGACCTGAGAGATTTTCTTATAAGGCTGCGAAAATTGATGGAAATGGTGTTTCCTAAAAACATGGGGACAATGGCACAGGCTGTCTATCATAATTTGTGCTCTACGCTCATTGTAATTCAAACTGACCACTGTAGCAAAAGAAGTCATTGGCCTGTGACTCAAATAAATATAAATTTTTTTATGTTCTCTTGGTAACAAAGACTCTGCTGTGGCTATAAAAGACAGAAGATGATCATGATCTACAGAAAAAGTTATTACCCATTCCAAAGCTGCTGTTGCTTATTTGTGTCACCACAATCTTAAAGCTCTTTCCTGAATACGGTCACTCAGTGTAACTTAATAAAGACACCACAAGGCAGTTAGAGATGCCGTTCACCACAGTTCATGGGCACAACTCATCTCTTTATTACTAGCAGGTATCCTGTTTACACTGAATTTTCCTGAGCAATGTTGGCAATGACAGGCACTGGCAATTTCTTATATGTAGCTAGGCCATCCACAGTCTTGTCCCATTGACTTTGTTGCTTCAGCGGAGCTCCTGGGAGGAACAGGGATGATCGGCTATGAATCTGCACTAACAATGGGTGTTTCTCCTGCATGGAAAATTCTCTGTGAGGATCTTCTGTGATCCACCACTACCAGTTTATTGCTAAATATTGCCTGGGTAAGGAGGAGGTGGAGTGGAGAATCAGGTTAAGGGACTCTTGTAAGAAGAACTGACAGGGCTTCTGTTGGGATTTGTATTGTTCGTGTTGTTACTGCAGTAACTCCCACTTGAATGTATGTAGATTTTGGAGGTGATAGCCTTTATTCTTGCTCCCTTCCTCGTTGCTCCTTCACAAAGTCTGTTTGCACTGAGCCCCAAAATAGATATAGCTGCTGACTGCAAGGTGTCAGCAGAGCTTTTGCTGCTTCTTGTACACAGAGCAAGATGTGCACGTGGCTCCATCTGAACATAGATCCCGGGACACAATGCAAACTGAGCTCTGCAGAGGTCTTAAACTTCACACTAGCATTCCTTTTCCTGACCTTCCTGTTTTACTCTCGTCTCTTTTATATAATTATTTCTTTGCTTTTTCATCTAGTTTATTTATATGAGCGTTACTGATTTTGCTGTTGTCTAAAATGTGCTTAGGCTTTGGACTTCCGTTAGTACTTCAGCTTAGTATATTTGCTATCTTTTATATTTATAATCTTTCTGGATCCATTCTGAAAACTGTATTTCAAGGTTATTTGTTGAAGGGGTGGTGGAGCATGAGTACCAGAGATTCCACATCAAACAATCACAGTACTTGCCCACTATTTGGATAAAAGCTGTAGAAAGCCCCAGGGATTTGTTCTGGGAAGTTGCGAGTGGCCATTTCCAAGACATATAGTCATATGGGTTTGATCTGCCTGAAATTTGTTTGAAACTCATTTGAAATCTGGACTGGTTTTGAGGTCAAACTATAAATCAGCCACTCAATAGTTCAGTAAAGTGTTGAAAGAGCACTTCAGCAATCTGAGGCAAAATATGGAGCTTTGAAATAGGTGATAAAACCTATGATGCCATTGGGTTTTGTTACTGTAGTAATGATGTAGGTTGTCTACGCAAAGAGGTCTGGGCTCCCTTGGGGATCAAGATCTAGGTCTTGAATTTTGGTCTCATCTAGAGGAAAACCTGAAATTCTCCATCCTGAGATGTCACATTAGTATCAGGCATGTAGTTTCCAAAGTCTGATATTGTTTAATTAGGGTGATTTCCTATTTGCTACCTGCCTGCAGTATGTGGCTATGACTCCAGTTGCACTGTCTCATGCAATGAAAACGACTCAGCCGCCGGCACAGGACTGGCCGGTGCGCAGTGCTGCTGTGGCTGTCAGCCGTCACCGCAGGGCCCACCCTTTCGCTGCAGGACAGCTGGGCCACCACAGTCCCTTTTGGCTGCGCCTCAGGTAGCGATGCTGGCACCAGGGCTGACCATGCGGCAGCTCAGTGCCGGCGGGCTGGAGCTGCCTGTCAGCACGGGGCTGAGAGGGAAAAAGTTCCCTTTGTCCTTCGTCATCTTTTCCACCCCGCAAAGAAAATCTGGCCCTAAAAGACGAATGCGTTTGATGTGCCAGTGGTGGCAGCAAAACTGAAAGCTGGACAGGACCCTTGGGATAGGCTAGAGCAGATAAGCTGTCTCTTGTCAGACATATAAAGGGGCATTAAAATCCCTGCTTCATCCCATTTGCCACCACCAGCTGGGTTAACACAGCAACAAAACTAAAAAAGGTCTGTGAATCATTTTAATTAGGGCACTAATGCTAAATAGAAGTGTAATGCAGAATAAATTATCTTTAGGTCACCTCTTAGGAGAGCTCACAGGTGTTCCCTAAACTGGAAAAGGATGGCTGAACCTTTGTTCCCTCCATACGCTGCTTAGCCCTGCAGTCCCAAAGGGCAGTTATCTTCTCCCAGCCCTGTGGGAGCAGGCTCTGCACTCTTTCCAGCACTGGCAATAGCAGTGTCAGCTCTTAAATGTTCAAGCTCTTAAATGAAGGAGTTCAGCAAGGACATGCAGGGAACCAGTTTGAGGGCAGCACGTGCCTGCTCTGCCCAGCTCTGCTCCGCTGTTTCATCCTATGTGTTGCTTTGCTCTCAGGTAGTGGCTTCTTATGTCTGCAGTGAACTTGCTTCAGAATGGACCCCACCAGGCTTTGCCCCTCTGGCCAGCACTGCCTTCAGCTTAATGGACCGCTCCCATGGTGGTTTTGTTATTCAGGTAATTCTCTGAAGGGAGAACCATCACTTTACAAATTCACCTGGCTCCCTCCTCTTTTAGTCTGGGTGAAGAGTAGAGATATATATATATGTGTGTGTGTCTGTGTGTATGCATATATGTGTGTGTATGTGTATACACATACACGTGTGTGTATATATATATACACACCTGTATACATAGGCATATACGTATATTTGCCCTCTTCAAGCGCCGCTTAGGGCAACAGCAGAAGTTTATCACTGTTTCAGCTGGTACTTCCTGCAGGCCAGTAAGTCCTGGCTATGTTTGGTCCTTGTGTTGATGAACGACCACAGGCTTCACTGGCTATGGACTGTTTATATCACAATGGTTTGAGCAAGGGTTAAAAAAAAAACCACAACATTTTCCTAGTCTTCACCAATTAGGATTAATGTGCTCTGGTGAAACAATGGAGGAAGCTGGAACGCTAAAGAATACTAAAGAACATTAAATTCACCCATAAATATTTAACAGTGGATGGTGAAATACATGTTGTTTTTCTCAGAAGAAAAACAAATCTTTGCAGCAAAGGGTAGAATAGGGGAGCGGGAAGGAGGAGGAAGGAGTGCATTTTTGTTCTGTATAATTTGGGACCTTAGGACAGTATTTCCTATTGTGATATGTGGACAGTGGCAGATAACAACCTCAATGCTTTAATTAACTGTGCTGAATACCCCTTCCATTATTTAGATCTTGGGTTGTGTATGCATTTTTTTGTCTCTGCTTTAAGACCCAAAGAGAAATGTCACTCTCTGCATGATCTGTCAGTTTGTTAAATGGCTTTATCTCACTTATGACTGTAAGGATGCGTTTTAGGCAAATGGAGAACAGATTTGGCTTTACAGGACAGATAGAAGGAAAAAAGTGACAGGAGCATGTTTTATCCAGTAGCATACCATTTTACTTGAACTACACGGCTCTAGGTGGTTTGTTGAGTATAAATGTGACATGTTTTTCCCAGTTAGCATGTGCGTGTGCAGACTGGCACTTTGATCGTTTCTTGTTCTTGGGTTGGTGTCACTCACTCAAACGCCATACACAAATGCATTGACTCTTCTTTGTCATGTAATCTTTATATTTGCTTACACTTATGGAAAATAGGTTTTGAGCACACACATACCTATTCAGTTTTCCACTCACTGGAGATGGAGGTTGTGTTATGCACTCAGTTTGAACTCTTTTTGCCAAGACAAATGTCAGCATAACACGAAAGAGGATGGAGAATCAGATAGTAAAACCTTTTTGCATTAAACAGCTTCTGTCACGTCATTTTATTACCCTGTCACCCATACACAACACACCCTGCAGCTGAAGCATGTGATCTGCTTGCTATCCTTAGAACTGGTACAATTGCCCCCATGTGCTTTTAGCTCTATATGTCAGTCAGTCCTTACCATCAGCACCTCACCTTGTGAGACCTACCTATACTTTGTGACAGACGTGCCATTTTTACCAAAAGGGTTGGTGTTTCTTCCAGATCACTGTACATGCTTATATGTACGCACTCCAAAACCATGCTTCCCTTTTGCCAGCAAACGGCTAACTTTGATCACGTTGGCACAGAGGGTTGTGACCTGCCCAAGAATTTCTTTTCTGTGTTGTCAATACTGCATGAAATTCAACTCCTAAAATTTTGCTATTTCACATATCGTTTTCAATAAAACCTCAAGTTGCATTGTCATTTCGGGAGTGGAGGGTCTACTTTTTTCATTCCCTCTCTGAATGTAATATTTTTGTGTCATCTGAAAACATGTTTCTTCAGTAATTTGTTATGGATCTTTAAACTTGACTGTATCTGATGAAGGCAAATGACAGGATAACTGTGCTAAATTTCCATTATTTGCTATTTTCTGAGTTACTAATTATAAAATCATAGACAGGAGGAGGGTGACCATGGCAGACACTGGGTGCATTTGGAGACCTCCAAGGCTACTGCTGGGATCAAGGAATTAAAACGTGGCATGGTGTCAAAGAAGATGGAAACACCTGCAGGCCTTGAGAAAGGAGAAGAACATGGGAGGTAAGTGACTATTTTGAAACAAGGTGGCAGTGCTGACTTTTCTGGGAGACACCACGGAGGACCAGGAAGGTTTGACAGGAAAACAGGCAAAACTGCATTTGACGGAGAGCACTCTGACCTAGCAAGTGTTTGCACCAGGGAGGAAAAAAAGGATGTTTCTCCACAAATTCAGACTGAACTGAGCTTCCCTTTTGCAGCCTGTGCTAGTCACACACACAAACCATTTCCAGTACTTCATAACACTACACAGTGCCCATGGGGGACGCTTCTGGTTTGCCTCACACATTCAGTTCAACTTAAATAATTTTCTGAGTGAACAGACAGTTGGGGCCCCGTATTGCTCTGAGTAATATGTTGCAGGGCTTAGTGCAGGGTGAGAGTTGTGTCCTGGGACTTCTTGGTGGATGAGGAGGAATTTCTCCCTGCATATTTGTTTTTTCTTTCGCACAGCAGCACAGGACTAGCAGTGCAGGCATGAGCCCTGGGTTGTTTCAGTGTAAGACCATGAATAACCAGTGCATGCCCATATTCTATAGGTAGCTCCAGGGAAGCAGTCAAGTAATTTCAGGCTTGTAGTGAATATAGAGTAAGGAGATAAACTTCCTCCTGCAGCTCTTTAGCTTTTGTACAAGAGGATGTCTTGCAGAGGGATGACAATCTGATGGTAATCCTTCATCAGAAGGGAGTGACAGAATCGTGGTTTGCATGGTGAGAGTTGTGGCCGTTAGTTACCAGCGCAGGTGAGATGACAATCTTGTAGTCCTCATTGCACCTGGTGTTCTCTTATCTGGTCTATCTTCCTATAGCTGCCAGTGGTATTTCTTCAGCTTGGTTTCAAGTACACTGTGCAATGTGACTGAGATAGTACGATTACTGCCATTACTAATGTACATGCATAATTAAATACAGAGGGCTAATTTGCTGTTTTGCAAGCTTTTTATCATCTGAGTGGAAAAATGGGATTCCCAGGCAAAGCTCACTTACAAAGTAGAGGCCAAGTTGTGCAGAGAACTTGATTTTAGTGTTTCAGTGCTTAGTTCTTAGGTGGCCTGATGCCCAGTGAAATGAACAGCCTGGCTAAGTGGATATTTAGGTGCCTAATTAGAGCTATGAAAGCTGCCATGCAGAGTCAGAGACTCTGAGATGGTCAGCAGCAAATGTCAAGAGAGGAGCAGGAGCCACATGTTTAATTTGGAATGATGGGGGCACCTCTCTTCATTCATGTTACTCATCCAAACCATCAATTACCTAGGTGGCTGGCCCAGCTGTAATCTATAATATTCACTGGGTAAGTGAAATCCTCCTTCTGCAAGATATAGACTAAGGATTTGCTGGTATGTCCAGGATTGACAGAAACATACCACAAACAGCTCTTTGGAACTACTTTACCCCTCTTTCTCCCTCCCTTCCTCTTCCTTATTATAGCAGTGGCAGTTTATACCACCCCACTGTCCCCTTCCTGCAACTACGGTCTGTGCTAGCTCTGGGTTGTCAAAACTCCTATGGGATGCCAGTTAGCAGATACAGCTACTAGAAGAGCAATGCCTTATCTATGAATCCCTGTAGGACTGAAATACTGAGTTATTCAATGCTGTCAGGACTTGAGCATATTTGGGCAGGCCCAGAAGCAGAAATTTAAGCAACCAGAGAGCTTTACTGATGGGATCTTAGGTGTCATGGGGATTCAGTCAGCTCCAAAGTTAGGCAACAGCTGAAAAAGGGGCTCTGAGGATTTGCATTTTGAATGAAGGAAAAACCTCTCTGTAGATTTAGCCTGCATAACTATGCAGGATGTGAGGCAATGGGGAGCCAGCATTATATTATATTAATTGAGCAAAGTGAAGCCTAAAATTCCCCTCAGTACTCTTCTTCTGTCTGTCAGAGTTCTTGTTCAATAGCTGAAGATTATTTAATTTACAAATGTATGTGACAAAGTCCTCCAAGATGCACTGCGGGTAGCATTCCTCCCCTGGACCTGAGAGAACTGACTGATGGAAATGAAGAGGACTTTGTATCATGACCCTCTATGACTCTGGGTCTGGATACAAGGTAAGCACTACATGTAGTTGAAATATATAAATCTGCTGCAAATCGATCCCGCTTCACAGGAACCTAGTTGCTTTCCCTTATTCCTGTCTTTCAATGTAATTGCATTATTGAACTGGGAGCATTTCTGGCACCAAAAGACTTTAAGGGCTAGTATAAAGATGAAGTATGAAAGTCTGAATTCCTGCAGGAGATAACTGTGGAATATAGTGCTATACTGGGAACAGAAAGTAGTGAGAAGAGCAACCAATGATCTTTAGGGGATGGCAAAAAATGTATATGTGAAAGACTAAATTTTATGATACATTTGGAGGACCCCCAGTTGGCTGAGGTCCAAAATTTAGATTTTTAGTAATTTTTTTATGAAAAGGGGGATAAAGCAGATAAAATACCTGTTATTTCCCGTTAGAGACACCCATGATCAGGGCAGGCACAAGGTCTCTCAGTGATTTGGACAAGGTTCGGCTTTGCTGTGGTAGAGGAATAACGTATCCAGCTGATTTATCCAGCAGAGGTGCAAAGATGGGCAGAGCTGGAGAAGTCAAGGGGAGCTTCTTTGGTCTTGGTGTCCTGCTGCCTGGGAAGAGGTCCTGCCTCTGGACTGGCACCCTCCAGCTGCTGTGAGCCTTGAGGATCTCTCCCTCATGCATGTATGTTGCCCTGGACAAATGCCCGACTTGACCATCTAAGGTCAGCCTTTGAGACCTCTGACTGCTTGTTGTCCAGCTGAGTTGTTTCACACACCAGATTTTTGGAGAGGTGCTGCTTCTGTTAATCACGCCATTCCTAGCCACTGATGTTGGGAACCTAAAAACAGAAGGGCCCAACTTCACCTTTTATACAAGATATTTCTCCACCACGGTTGCCAGCAGGGATAAAGAAGCCAGCGATGATGGAAACCGAGCCAGCAGGCTTCACTGCCCCCACTGACAGCAGTGCCATAATAAGCTGATACTAACAGGGACCAGCAACCCTCTTCTATACAAATGCGCACAGAGTTTCCATTTCAGTCCTTAAAGGTGAGCTCTCTGAAAGTGAGGATTTTCAACTTGTCATTACTGCACACCATACACATTTATATCGAAGATCTGCAGTTCTTCCGTGTTGCCTTTTTTGTAGTTATGAAGTGTCAGAGGTTCCTACGCCCAAGTAGAGATGCTCTTCCAAGTTGGAAACTAGAATAACTAGGACAATGACCCTCTGGCATGCTGCTAGTAATGAACTGCATTTGAAAAATATAATGTTTTTTCTAAGGTCTCCACATAATTCTTATAACAGCCTTTTCATTCGGCATTTATTATCCTCATCTGAAAGTGGCTGGGGTTGGTGAAGCACAGAGACCGTAGTCCATGCATCCAAGCTGAGGCTGGTCCTGGAAGGACATCACAGGTGATGCTCAGTGCACAGTGCTGTGCTCCCTTGCTATTGAACACCAAAAGAGGGGCCTCTAATTGTCAGAAATGGGAAATAATGGCTGAAGATTTTCAGAGCAGGTGGAAGCTACATAAATAGATCAGCAAAAGACTGGAGGCTGAGAGAAAACTGAACACGGATCCCTTTGTGATAGCTTTAGATTGAAATCTTTCACCTCCAATATTTCTGGAATTTAACACTGTTCTATGGAGTAAGCCAAAACTAATGCCCAGAAACAGCACACAACCAAAACCAAACTTTTGGGCTTTGCTTTCCTAGGTAAAAATAATAACAATTGTATCTTTCCATCTACGTCAATCAGTAGTTAGATTTTTTTTTTTTTCAAAAACAGTGTTACTAATCTGCATATTTCAGAAATTTGATTGAAAAACATTAAGGATAAAAAAAATGGAAAATACTATATGCTATCTACTTGGCTTCAGCAGGTACAATATCTGCTTTAATTAATAATGATGTGTCTCTGCAGACCAAGAATAAAAATAGAGTCCCCACTATCAATCCTTACATTAAATTTTCAAATCATCCACTCAATATTAACTAAATATAGTTACAGTAAAATAAAGAAGAAGCATTTGTTTGTTTATACTCCCTCAGCTATGCAGGACATTATTCTATGTGTTACATCAAAGATTTCCTTTCAAATTCACCTGATTTGAAAGGCAGAGTTTCTCCTCACTATGCAAGTCAGCAAAGAAAGTGGCTGTATTTTATCAAATTCAGCAGCACTTTTCTTGCTGAAGCATGTTCAAAAGCCAACAGATCTATTTTTGTGATTCATTGCAGTCCATTCTGCTGTTGTTCAGTTGAAGGAAGCTATTTTTGTAATTATTCAGTAGCAAATTTATCAATTTAGTTATTAGTGAAAAAGTTCCAGATATCTCTCTGATGAAGGTTGATGAATGGATCCAGACGAAAACCGTTCTCGTACAAAAGGGAGAGAGCTGGCCTGGGAGAGGCTTGTACTCAGCTCTGAACTAGCATCACAAAAAAGAAAAGATCTGCTTTGAAGCAAGAGAAGGACAAAGACTATCTTCTGCATATGTTGAGGCTTTTGCATGTAAGTTATTTGGTATTTTGCTAATAAACCTATTGTATTTATTATGAAAGAGGTCTTGAAAAGGCTCTCAGAATATTAGTCTGATGGTTTTAGCCAGTTCAAAGAAAAAAATCGGGGCAAGGCTGGAAAATGTCTAAAAGAACATCCCTTCTGACTGCTTGAGGGAGATGAAATATTTAATTTTTTTTAAAACATACGATATTTGCCTCTCACCAAATTTAACTATGGTGACCATTAGAGCAAAACCTAACCAGCATCCTCATGACGGGTCTGTGACTCTGTCTCCCTTGTGGGCTGAACTACAGTGCCCCCCTTCCTGGAACAGCAATGTTCCCCTTCCAGGAAGGAGGACACCAGTTACCACACCAGTTCTCAAGCCCAAGAGCAGGCAACGAGTTGTCATTGTATTTAGCATATAAGAAACCTTCCTTCTAGAGCTGTTAAAAAAATGGAAAATGGGAGAAAATATGTGGATGGGTTAACCTTTTGAGATTATGATGTGATCTACGTTGCTCTCGGTGTCCCAGTGACCGAGTACAGCAGCAGCCTCCAATCCTCTCCACACCGCATAGGCTAGAGCCCTGCCAGGACTTCCAGGGGTAAGGGAACACAGCTGGGGAGATTGCCCTAAGGATAGTGATAACTGGACCCTACTGGGAGGGTGGCCTTGCTCGATGATGGGATAGGTCAGGGCACCGAGGTGGGGCTGCAGCCTGGGGCACACTGGCAGCACTGGATGGCAGTGTTACACAAGTTCAACCAGGTTTTCTTTCTTCCAGGTTTGGGAATAAAGATGAAGTGTGCCATGCCTGTGACTGGAAATGTGTGTTTTTCAGAAGGGGTATCTGTAAGTCTTGTTGTGATGTATCTGTTGTTTTTCTGACCAGATTCCTTTCATTTCCTTCTCCTATCCTGGCGCTTTTCTTTGGGGGCTACTTTCCCATGCTTTCTTTCCTCTCAGATCTCGCTCTCTTTTTCTCAGTGTGTACTAGAGTGTTTCCCATGCCTCTTCTGAGCCAGCTGGGCACTGGAAAGGTCACAGCCAATCAGAAAGCTTTGCCACTGCAAAAGCACTATCTAAAAACCCAACAACCATAAACCC
Source organism: Burhinus bistriatus (assembly GCA_013397275.1). Taxonomy (NCBI): domain Eukaryota; kingdom Metazoa; phylum Chordata; class Aves; order Charadriiformes; family Burhinidae; genus Burhinus; species Burhinus bistriatus. The sequence continues at coordinate 1,126,055 of VYXH01010341.1, forward strand.
AACAAAAACAGTCTCTCCTTCTTCCAGTTCTTTAGATTTAGGCAGAAAGGACCAGGAGGGGGAGAGTGCATTGGCACCAGCCCAGCTTATGTGCATTTAACATTAAGCCTGGTAGCACTAAATATACTGCAAGAAAAACAGATAATTTGTGCAGCTGACACTTTGCTCCAGTTATGGAATTTGCCTGTCACTGGTAATGGTGCAGAGTAGCGATTCCAGGGATGATACTAAGCCAGAGCAGTGTGCCTGTAATCCTGGTTCCGATACACGCACCAGCACTGTCACTCCAGAGCCGTGTGGAGCATACTTCTGGCAGGGAGATGGTAAGGCAGTAAAAGCAGCTGAAATAGGTATCATCGTGGCTTTGTTCCACCTGCTTGGATCCTGAGCTGGGATTTTTCTTCTTTTCATCTCATTTCTCATTGTAATACCAGGGTCACACTTTAATACAGCAAATATAATTACAGTGCGGTTACACTCTGTGACTGTTTCATGATACCTATAATTACCATTCATTCGTGTAGCTAGGAGGTTAGTTAATTCAGTGAACACATTACTTATCAGTCTACTTTCTGAGTTAATATCTCATATTTTAATTGCAATGGTACTTTTTGCACATATATCTGAGAGGTCATTTTTATTTTGTTCAGTTCATGATTCAGTTCAGCCTGTTTACAAGTGTGTGGTATTTGTTTGTGTGGCAGTAGTATGTCAGGTCAATTGAAAAAGTTAAATCAATATCCAGACTCGTAATTCACACCTATCAGTCCTACCTGAAATCCCTGCCCCAATGAAATACGTGTGTACTCCAAAGAGATTAAGAAGTGCAGTGGGGTTGACTTTTGTTCTTATTAGCCTCCCTGTTTTGTGTGCGCTGGTTTAGAGATGATCCAGAGCTGACTGCGTTTCAAATGATTGGCAAGGCTCACGACACACAGCAAATCCTTGGGATCAGGAGAAAAGTCATCAAAGGGCATCGCTGTCCTCCTGCCTGCCCCCACCATAGAGCTCTGGGTATCCTTTTGCTGGATTCAGCAGGGCTTGGCTTCCATTCAGGGATTATGGCTTTGCATCCCCAATGGTGGCATTAGTTTGACGTAACTTTTTGTGTTTTAAATAAAAAGGTTTTGCCCACTTTAGTAGCTTATGAGGATCAGTCACACTTCAAGGGGTTCCTAGGCTGAAGTCCTGCGGCCATTTGATGTTAGAAGGTGGCAGGAGGCAGCTCCCTGCTTCCTTCCTTCCCGTCCTCTCCTGCCTTTGTTCTTTAAACCCAGATAAAGCTGGAAGCAGCAGCAGCAGCTCGGCCAGCAGTGAACGTTTGCCATACATTGCTGAAGAGTTTCCTCAGCCAGCCTGGAGCCGCTGCAGCATAGCCAGGCCAACAAGCCTCTTCCTCTATGCTTTTTATCTGCTTGACTACCTTCCCCCATGCCAGGGCCTCCTTCCAAAGCCCTGTGCACCTTGCTATCCCCTTCCTCTGCTACTCCTTCTTCTCTCCCCTTACCCGCACCCCCCCTTTTGCTCCCCCCAGCATCCTGAGCTGGGTGTCCAGCACAGATCAGAAGGAGGGGGTGGCTGTGAACAGCTTCTGCACAACCAGCATGGGACCACAGAGCTGGCAGTAGTCCGTTGCACCCATTCTGCTTTGGATGTCTCCATTCCTTCTCCCTCGATTGTCTGTAAAAGTTTTATTGATTTTTCAGGCAAAGAAAGAACAAAATGAAACAAAAAAAATGGGGAAAAAGGTATAGGAGCCAAGTAGAAAGCAACAGACAGTGAAAGAGTCCTTTCCAGCTTTTATTCCTACTCTCCCCCTTTTGATACCACCTACTTCTCCTCCTTGTCTCACTGTTTCTATTCTTTCCATCCTTCCCTCTCTTAATTTTCTTTTCCTACTTCCCAATCATCTATCTATCTATGCTCTTCTTTATAACCTAATATTTTTCTCTTGGGGAATTAGATTTCAAACCCAGAGACAAACTGTGTCTGCACACTGGAGGAATTTGTCACTTGATTTATATTTCTTTGTGAGTGTGTGACTGTAGGATTTTCAGAGGATCTTGGAGTACGGAGGCACTCACACCTCTTTAAAAAGGATTGGGAACTCAGCTGCTAAGTCTCCCAGGGCTCCAGGACCCTGTCTGAAACCTTGGCATGGCAGATGCTGTGAAAGGACCAGGGGAACACAAACCACTTCAGTTTGTTGTGCCAAAGGACCTGGCCTCAAGTCTTGCCTTTCTGCTTGGTGAGTGCCAGCTGCTGGAAGGGCAGGTTGCCCTGGGGGGGAGGGAAGAGGAAGTGGGCAGTGATGGCAGCCATGCCTTAGCCAACTTGTAAACTGTCTTTGTATGTGTACAAAAATTAGGATAATTATATCTCTTTTAATAAGAGGCCACTTGTGTGTGTGCTTTTGCTGTTTACAAGTATCTAGAAGGAAATCACAGGCAAGCGCCTGCCAAGTATATCCCTAGATGTATTTTTGAAACTGTCATCCACAGGCATTGAATACCAGAGGCTGTTTAATCTCTCTCCCACTCTCTTTCTCTCTCCAAGCCCCCACCTCCCACACTCTGGCCTGGTTTTTACCGGGAAAAGAGTTTGGCTTTTTATTGCAGTGTAAAGAATTACTATACTGGTCCCATTTGGTGCCACTACTAGTCCAGCTGACCTTTAGGTCTCCAGTACTGTGAGAGACGTGGATTCGTGGAATGGATATCCTTATTCTATAGCTATCAGATACCTTATTCATGATTTGCATTCAAGTGGCCGTTATGAGTGACTTGGGGAAATGAAATCCAGAAGGAAACCTAGAGAAGAATGTGTAAGCAAACTGAGTCAGGTTCATGGCACAAACTTACCTAAACATCTGTTGAAACTGTCCAAACTGATCCCTGTACATCCATGTCCTGCAGCTTGTGGAGGAGCCTCTGTTCATTGTTACCAAGAATAGAAAACCTTCATCAGGGTGAAAACAACTGGAAACTACAACATTGAACTGTCAAACTATACTATGGGGAAAGGCAAACATGGCACCTTGGAAAGCAAACACAACCCTCTCCAATAAGTGCTGACCTTAAAAACACAACTTAGAGCATATAACTTATATTAGAAGGTAGCGAAAACATGAAGCATGATCCTAAACTGGAAGCAGGCATAGATCAACTCATTGCAAAGCTAGAATAAGGAAACAGAGGATCTGGCCTGCAATGTTGGTATCGTCGTATGTTATCAGGAAATCTTAACAGAGAAACATGTATTAGCAGAGGTAGAGCATTTTCTGAGATTACACAATGTGCATAGTGACTCCAGTTTAAGAAAAAAACAAAAGGCAGCTCTATGCGCACTCTTCCTTGTATATTTCCATCTGTTATGCAGGACAGACACTCCAAGATCTATTGATTTTTTTCCTACATGTTTTCTGTGATCCGGTGCTTGAATTGTTACTATTAGTAATCTGGATTCCTAGACATAACAGGATTCCCAAACACAGAGCCAGAACTGCCGTGCTTTACCCCATCTCTGAAGTCTAAAGCGCGCAGTTAAAAGCACAATCTGTATACACTTTGGGGTCATGGGGATTTTTCCATGGAATAAAGTGGATATACCAAGTAGACTGATGGGGTGAAAACTACTTAAAGAAGAGATTGACTCAGACATCCCTACTTCTAATTGTGTTATTTTAAATACTTCAGCAAAGGTTTGGATAATTTCTTATTCTATCTGAATTAATTTGTCCATCTTTTGTTCTTGCTTTATTAAATTACAATTCACTTATTGGCAACTTCAGAATTTCTAGGTGAATCTAATAGCTGTGAATCTTGGATTACAATGCAAAGAGGCAAAAATCTCAAGTTAGTGGTCTTTCTGAGGAACTGAGTAATTTGCTCTCATAAGTGGCTATATAAACATTAATTATGTTCTGAAGAGCTTCAGCTGTTAAAACCAAGGTAGAAGGAAATACAGGACTGTCTAAATTACCAGTTATGTTTTTAACAGGGATGGCCAAATCCACTGATGAGCCCTGGTACTCCCCACTCTACACACTACCGTTTGGCACCAAGCTCACCTTGCACGAAGTTGACATTTAAAAAGTTGACCACCACATTCCTTACAAAGCTCTGTCACCAGGCTATGGGGACTTTGGTCAGTGACACTTATCTACCTTTTTTCTCTACAGTTCAAGTTTTGGAGAGAAGTTATCCCCAGTATTGTGGTTCAATATTTTACCTGACAGAGCAGTTTTATTACTATTATTATTTACTGAGTGCTTGCGTCGTGACTGATGCAGTACCTGAATGGGACAACACAGTGGACTGGGTGTGTACCTGCATGTATCTGCATCAGAGGCTGCAGAGATGGGGTTTGGAGAGCTGTACCTGCTGTGCCTGGGAAGTGCCCAGTTTCATGGGGCTGAGCTGCTGCAAGTGGGATGAGACCTCCACAGCTCTGACCACTAGCAACAGACGAGGGCAAAGACATTTCCCTAGAGCATGGATATTTATGTCTTTGCACGAATCAAAATTAGTAGTTACCAACCATAACAATTGCCTATAGTTCTGTCTTCCTTGACAGCTGAGTGAAAATCAAACAAACCGAGTCCTCGAGTCACTGCTCCGACTCAAAATTTACATTTTGAGTAAATTAAAAAGCTGCAGTTATTTAAAATTAAAAAACTGCAGAGGAGAAGGACTTGGGGGGTATTGGTGGATGAGAAGCCCAAGATGAGCTGGCAACGTGCGCTCACAGCCCAGAAAGCCAACCATATCCTGGGCTGCATCAAAAGAAGCATGGCCAGCAGGTCAAGGGAGGTGATTCTGCCCCTCTGCTCCACTCCCGTGAGACTCCACCTGGAGTACTGTGTCCACCTCTGGAGACCCCAACATAAGAAGGACACGGACCTGTTGGAACAAGTCCAGAGAAGGGCCACAAAGATGAAGAGAGGGCTGGAACACCTCTTTTACAAAGACAGGCTGAGAGAGTTGGGGTGGTTCAGCCTGGAGAAGAGAAGGCTCCAGGGACACCTTACAGCAGCCTTCCAGTATCTGAAGTGGGCCTACAGGAGAGACAGGGAGGGACTCTTGATCCAGGAGTGTAGCAATAGGACGAGGGGTAACAGTTTTAAACTGTAAGAGGGTAGATTTAGACTAGAAATTCTTTACTGTGAGGGTGATGAGGCATTGGAACAGGTTGCCCAGGGAAGTTATGGATGCCCCATCCCTGGAAGTGTTCAAGGCTAGGTTGGATGAGGCTTTGACCAATCTGGTCTAGTGGTAGGTGTCCCTGACCATGGCAGGGGTGTTCGAACGATATGATCTTTAAGGTCCCTTCTAGCCATTCTATGATTCTATTTCCTGTTGGGGTTAATGAGCTCTTTGGGCAAGAAGGTGCATATCAGGACAGTCATCAACTTGTATTTCCTCGCCCAGCTGTCACATGCTGCTTTAGCCGAGTGCCACAGTTGCCTCTCAGCTGCTGCTGCTGCATTTATTCAGGCCATGGGGCTGATCTCTGCTTTGACTGAAGCTGTGTTAAGATACTCGTTTTTCAATCAGGTCATTTTATGGCATTCCTGGTTGCTTAAGTTTTTTCTCTTGCTCTTGCTCTCTGCACTTTAGAGTGCATTCTGGCACTTCGAGAAGATGGAAATATATTCAAGACAAATGATGTCTGCAAGAATACAGCCATTTCTCATTCTTAGTTTACTATGACAACGTACTGTTGATACATCTCCTTTAGCGAGCAAAAAAGCAATTTTAGTTTCTTTCCGCTCAAAGTTTTGCAAAATGTCAAAGCGATGCTGAGTCTAGAGGAAGAGTAAGACTGATGGCAGGTTCCCAGCCTGCCTGCTGGATGGGAGTATGGCGAGACAGCTTTTGCAAGCTCCTGCAAGAAGCCTGAACCTTGGGAAAATATTGTCCTGTATTTTAGATCCTACTGCTCTCCCTGAGACCCTATTTTATGATATGTTGTCAAAGAAGGAGCAGAAAAATAATACATGTGTATTCTAGTTTTTAGCTCCTCTAGTAGAGTGATAAGAAAGATGCTCAGAGACATAACATCTAGTACATGTTATGTTTAATTAATCTCCAAATAAATCCAAAGGAAAGATAAGTGGGTCTGTCCTTATAAGTAATAAACCATGTTAGAAAATGGATCATTATTTCGGATGGGTTTATATCTACCCTTTTTGGAGAGGATTGGGAGGGCCTGAGAGGAAAAGAGGGGTAGGATTTTCTTCTCCCCAGCTAATTGAAGTACTAAAGAAATATTCCCACTCATTATGGAAGAAAAGTGTGAAAAGTTCTTTTAAAAATGTATTTCCCCACAAGTCTAGCACAGTATGGGATGCTGAAGTTTCATCCTGGGACACATCTTTCTGTGACATTACAAACCAGAATGCTCACCTAATCATATCAAGGAGAGAAACCTTCTTTTCCTGTTGAGATATAAAGCGGGGAATTAGTCTCAGAAATAGTTAATTACAGCTTTTCTGGGAGTGGTTCCATTCCGCCATCCCCAAAACAGTTAATGGGGAGATTGTGAGTGTATTTCTGTAATTACAGTCATTTAAACCCCTTCCCTTTAGACAGGAAGAGTCCCATGCTGCTTTGCAGTATTCAGGCCACAGAGATTTGGGTTCTGTAGTGGGCATGGGCTTGGACCACCAGCCACAAACACACATGTTGCATTTTGGCAGGTAGAACTGTTGATGTTCCCCATTAGGTCAGGAAATGTGTGGGGTTTGCCAGTCTCTGCAAGGTAAGTGTTGTTTTGTCCAATGTCCCAGGGCTGTGGCATCTCTGGAGGAGCTGCAGCACAGCAAGGAGGTGACGCGTCACTGCCGCTCCTGCCTCTGAAGTCCCCTTTCCTTGTGGCCCCATCTTAAATGCTCCCGGGCTTCTCCCCATACCTGGTAGGGAAAAATCCCACTGGGGCCAGGAAGCCAGGAGTCGGGAACCAGAGAGAAAATCATGTTCTGAAAGAACTTTGGAATATGACCTAGCAGAAAATATACAGCCACTGCTCCTGGGAGAACTAAGAACAGCAAATACATCTGCCTCTGGAAAAATTCCTCATCTTCTCCCAGGATGCAGCCCTCAGTTCTGGTTACCTATCAGAAAAAATCCATGAAACATAGAACGGCCTCAAAACAGGTAATAAAATAATTTGGAGAATGGCAAAATTTCCATATAAGAACAGACGGAGAAGGTGAAGCCTGCATATTTTACTGAGAAGATGAGTTACCGTGTATGCAGTTTGCACAATGCCAAGTAATCCAGAGAAAGTACATGCGGGTCCTGTGCAAGCTTCCTGAGTGCAGTAAGAGTGGAGTGCTGAAAGAAAAGGGGGGAAAACAAATGAAAGAAAAGACAGAAGGGGGTACTTTTATCCATTTCGTAACTAACTTACGGAAATCCTTGCAGTGAGATGTTCTTCAGGAGGTTTGTGGAATTCAAGACCAGCAATCACTTACACACTCCCAGTTGCTTTCCTTGGGGCGGTTAAGTAACTGCATGACCACAAATGCTGCTGTGACAAGCGAGGTTGTATCAAGATCCATCCTCCTTGAAAGCCTTGGAAAGTGTTATGAAACAGTTTGTTGGGTGATATGAAGACGGCTGAAAGATTTTCCCTTCTCTTGTTATTCACAGGATGCCACGAGTTTGAGAGGCTTCAGGTCCTGATTCCAACTTAGCTGTGACAACACATAGGAGGTTTGGGGTTTTCCCAATTATTAATTTTTTGCTTTAGGGTGTGCTTCAGTGAGCAGCTCTCTGCAGACAGAGACAGGAGGAGGATCAGCTTAGCAGAAGCTGCCTGTGGTTGTACTCACCTTTCCACAGAGGCCGAAAGGCTGCTGCTCACCAGGAGAGGATCTTCATCGCTAGCATTTTATCAACTTGAGATGTCCCAGTGACTGTCCCCTCAGAGTCCAAAGCCCATACAGCATTCAAAAATCAGTACATCCCAGCAGTCCTCTTTTGGTAACTGCTGAGAACTGAGGCTACATGCTGAGGTTCTCCGTCCCTGCCAGAGAAGGGACTTGGACAAGAAGCACCTCTGAACTGAACCAAAACTGAATGCCCAAGCTCCACGTCCATATTCTACAGAATTTCAGGGACTTTTTACTGACTTGTACTCTGTGCTACAGAGCATAAAATTCACCATGGTTCACAGAGAGCCCTCCTGCATCATGGGGCTTGGAGTCCTCTCTCCATCCCCATTTCTGGACAGATAAAAGCACTTTTCCAGTAGATGGGAGGGGAGAAGATGAGAAAAGGGTCATGTGAGGATTTTGCTACCCCTTCTTTTTCTGTTCGTATTACAGGAAAGTAGTCTTTGAGATTTTCTTTGGCTGAATTCCTTATAACCTTCATTTGTAACAACATGTCATCTCAGATTACAATCCAGATATTTTTCTGTCAAAAGCAAGGGGAGAGGAAGCATTGGTGGTAGGAGAGGTTATATTGACTTGCTTATATCCTGAAAAGGGTTATATGCTGTAAGGGTTTAGTTTATAGTCTGGAAAAACAAGAGGTTTAAATTTATCTGTGTATGTTCCGGACACGCCCACGCTGTACTGTTTGTAGCTGGGTAGCCAGACCAGCAAAGATTTCAGAGGCTGAGTTACCACATTTGTCCAAAGAGTGGCGGAAGGTCGCTTGTCCCCTGCTTGGGGCAGACAAGGCAGCTGTGCCAGGCCCGCTCAGGCTCGTGTGCCTGGGAGAGCGGGAGAGCCTGTCTTAGGACACAGGCTGTAAGCAACACGGGGTGAAAATTGTTTACCTTTGTTAAAAAATGCCTGTCATAACACTCCCCAGTCCCGGTCGGTCTATGTCTGATAATGTAAATGTTTAATGAGAGCTTCTTATGCTCCATTTTTTCCTCCCTTATGCATCCCAGCATTATGTTCACTGAGTCCTGAGGAAATGATGGCACTGATGAAAGCAGGAATAACGAGGATTGTTCTGTACAGCAGAGCATTGCAGACAGAAGGTAGTAATTTGGTGGGGGGGAATATGAGCTACGAATGCTATGTTTATGAACTGTGTTTATGTACTCCGTATTTATGAGCCATAGTTCATATATGAACTACGTATTCTGAATTCAGAATATGAATTCTGCAAAGTTAGACCCAAATCTGTATTTAGCTGCACTGTTCTAACTGCACTCGTGTAAGTGTTTCTGGTGCTGGAAACATGCTGTTTTGTTGTTCCATCAGCAGCAGAATTAGCAGTTTTCCTGTCAACATGATGCAAAGTCTCCCTGTTTCTTTTCAGAGAAATGCATAATTCCATGTTGACATTATGGAAGAAATATCTTACAGGATATGGGTTCCACAGTCATGGCAAGTATGAGAATAGGAGAGCTGGTTGAAAAACTGGGCACTGCATATAGACAGCAAACGACAAAAGTGTTCAGGGTTCCCCTTTTATCGGAACTTTCCCACATTCATTATGGTCTGTGATGAACGGGAAGTAAAGGGCTGGGCCGGGCTCCCCTCCTGTGGTCTGTCTGAAGTCCCGACACGCCGTGTAGGCAAAGAGAAATGGGAGGCCATGCTTCTATACAGGTATGGAGGGTCAGAGCTGACCCTGGTGATGGGGAGTAGTGGGGGGGGGAATGCGTGGACAGAGTAACATCTGAGGAGAGCAGATGTATCACGGCAGCAGAGAATGAATGAACAGGGCCCTTCAGACTGAGCTTCAATTAACAGAATTAATTAAGAACAGAACCACCCGCTTTCCAAAAATAAAAGGTAGGAAAAAATTATTGTGAACAGCATTGTATTTGCTTCCCAAATAAAGGGAGAATGAGAAATAGGAATCCTATTGAAACACAAAATTAGTCGTGGTCTTTATTTCCAGAGGCTGTTAATTGCAGTAAACAGCAGCCTACACGCAATGTCCCAGGTCTGGGAAAGCACAGGTTTAAATAGGGAAGTGCTTTTCTTACAAAGAGGGCATTGCAATTTTCTTCTTAATAATGAGGCTGGGCAAAATGCAAGGTGCTGATAGCCTGCATATATATATTCTCAGAATCTGTAGTACTTGTTAAAATTAAGGCAGAATCACTGAAGGAGGAAGAGAATGAGTAAAACCTGTGATGCGCCGGGGAGTTTTTGTAAAAGGGTAGTACTTGCATGTACGGTAACAACCAGATGGCACAACACTTCTGAAAAAGGGATTTTACTCTCCATTCTTTTTCACTGGCTCTGGATATTTTTCAGCAGTTGTTGTAGAAGTGTTCTCTGTGTAAATAAAGTTGTGAGATAGACAATGGGCAGCTTAAGACTACAGGACATTCCCATGGCCTTTATATCCATCCCCCTATGGTATTTTTCCCTGCCTAAGGCTACTTACAAACTTAATCTGGCTTGGACCGAAAATGCTTCCAATGTGGAGATAGGTCTAGCTGCTATATTAAAACCAGATAATTTCCAGCTATTTGAAACTCCATGATAAGGCAGTCTTAAAATTTTGCCAAAGTTTTCTTCTTAAACTGCAATAGGTAAAACTTGAATACCTGCAGAGGAAACTTTTTTAAAACTCTGGTGCATACCCAGGGTTGTAAAGCTGTTTTTTTCCTCACTGAAGTGTTAAGACAATCAGGTGAAAACTAGGAAGATACCTCCCTACAGCGGATTATATCATGACCATGATCGGATGATCTAAGGCAGCAAGTGAAGGGCTCAGGAAGATAAAAAATGGGGTTTTGATTAGTCTCTCTCACTTCTGTTTTCATCTCTCATGTTTTCTTTGTGGTTATCAGTTTCCTTTTCAGTTTTTCCTGACAGTCCAGCGGTTGTAGCTAGCAATGTAGTGTACAGGCACTAAAAATTTTCATCTGCAGGGTCAGTCACAGAGAAAAATTTTTTGATACTACTGACAGACTAAGCCTGCTATCCCTGCAGCCAATGCTGTGTGCAAAAAGTATCTTTGAAGCTGGTCCTATTTTTTCCTAGTGTAGTAGCTTGTGTTGCTGTGTATGAAAACTGTTATGCATTGAACTCATGATCTCATTTTAATGGTGGCTGCAAAGCTAGAAACTTTGGATTTCTTGAGCTTTCCTACATGACATCTGTAAGAGTGTTACAATATTAGGCTATTTTTGCATTTTCCTTTGTAATTTTCACCACTTTCCTTTAAAAATACATAACAGGATAGGTCATTAATTGTGAAAAAAGAAGCATTATGCCCTCAAGAATTAAGTGAGCCATGGTTCAGCCCACTTTTTTTATGGTCTGTTTCTCCTTGGGTTTAGGAAACAATGCTGAAGGCTAATGGTTTGTCCAAAACTTCTATGAGAGTTTAGAGTGTTTTGGAGAAACAAGACCCTTCTAACTAAAATCCGTTATCTAAATTCTTTCTCCCCCAGCTCCCACCCTTTAACAGCTGGTCAGAACTGGTTGTCCAGGCCCTCCTGAAAAGAAGGAAGAGCTGGTGTCAACTACAGAGGGCAACACATCCCGTCATCGAATCTGTATCTAATATAGGCGACTTGCTTGCCCCCTGGTGACTATAGAGGAAGTCTGGGACATTGTCTTAGAGGAGACCTAACTTTTTGCCTGGCAGAGGTGATAAGGTGAACCAGTTACTTTGTGTAGGAGAGCAGTCCTACTACCTGGGTCTGTGCACCATCCCCATCAGATAACACGGTCCTCCAAGGCTGAGCTGGAGAATCAGCAGACTATTTTTAGCTTTGCTTTGGATTAATTTCTGATAATCTAAATTACTGTGAAATTGACTGGAAGATTAATGTACACACTGGTCTAGCAAAGACCAAACAAGTGCGTCTGTTTTTAAAAAGATGCACTGCCAGGGATGTCAGGGAAGAGCTGAGACTGGGTTTTGTCATGGAGCATAGGATTTTAAACTGTAGATTAAAAATTAAAACTGCTGAAAATAATTAAAAACAGACAACTTAAAACATGTGGGCAGGGGCTTATGTGTGGAGGCTAGAGGGTAGGAAGGAGATAAATATGCAGACAGAAGGCAGAGGTAACAGTTTGCATTGCATCTAAAATGAGCTAAAACCCAGTAGCCTTTTTCAAAGACAGTCTTGCCCCTCTGTTCCAGCCGCAGAGTCATCTTCATTTGTTGCGTGTGTTTTCCATCAGATCTGCTAGCCAAATTGACCTGTCCTGTAGCCACATGGACACTAGATTGATCTGATGGAAGTGTGGGGAACATGTGGCCAGGACCTGGGTGAGGAGAGAGTGTTTTGACAGCAGGTACCTGTTAGGTCAGTTGTATACTAAACTTGCGCTCCTCACCGCAGTGGACTGGTGAGCTGGACTGGTTGTTGGAGGCTACATCCACAGGGGTGGCACTGGGTGAACATGCAGGTCCTTGCAGATGTGGACAGGACAGTAAAACTTACATCTTCATTGAGAGCTTTCAGAGCTACAAAGCAAAGTCTTAGCTCACAGCTCGGCTAGATCTCCAAAGGTGGTCACTACACTTTTGATTCTTGGTATTTTACTTGGAACTATTCAGTTTGGAAAGTTCACCTATCAGACATCAGAAGCATGGAAAACTTAGCCTGCTTGAAAGGTAGAGATACTGGAAATACTTTTGTGTTTTCCCGATCATTCCAAAAACTGAATAGTTGAGCATCTAGGAAGAGAGATTTTACTTCGTGTTCTGAAAGGATGAGGAGGACCAGCTGATTATAACAGAGTGAAAAGAGCTCTGTTTTTTTAGCATGTGTGGGTAGATGATAGCTCACAGCCACATGAGCTCATCTGTGGGCCTTTTCTAAATATGTTCTAACTGTCATGGAAGGTACTATTCCTTTGCACAATATGGGGTTCAAAAGAGGAACACTGTAGCATAAGGTCTCCAAGTGACTGCAAATACAAAGATTTTACTCAGAGTGCAGTGGTCCACTGGAGTATTAAGGACTTTCTTTCTCCATGTTTCAATATTTTTGCTTTCCTGTGCGTTACTGCCATCAGCTGCTGAGCTAATATCTGAGAAACCTTTTTGGAAGGGAGGACAATGAGAGACAAGCAATACCTAAAGAGTGACTACCTTTTCTGAATGCTAATAAAACTGCACCTCAAGATAGTGCCCACAATTAAGTATTTGAATGAAACATGAAATTTTCTTCACCTCTCCTCAGTCTCCTTTGACATCTGAGTCCCATTAATATTTTAATACAAAAGTTTCCTGGCAAAAAGAAAAAAAAAAAAAAAGAAAGAATGAGTTTTAAACAACTATTTTGCAGAAGGTGAATTGTGAACTTGTAAATATTTGTGCCAAAAATGTAATGCTAAGTTATATTAACAGACCATATTCAAACAGCAGTTACAGATATTTCATTGTCAAAATGTAAGGATGAGTTGCAGGAAGTTCCACAGAGGATTGTTCTATGTCTGGTAGTATTCATTAAACTCATTAATGAGCTGGATGATGACACAAAGAGAATCATTATTAAATTTGCAGATAATTTCGAGCAGCAAGAGACTGCAAGCACATTAGAAGCCAGGATTAAAATTCAGTGATCTTGATAAATTGCAGATACGATCTGAAAAATGTGGGTAGCATTCAATATGAATAAGAGCTACATTTAGACAGGAGCAAGGAACTGCAGAAACACAGGACAGCAAAGAACTGTTTTCACAGCAAATCTGTGGGAAAATATTTAGCAGGCTTCTTAGACCACAAATTGAGCAGGAGGCGATAATGCTGGGCTGGTGCAAAAAAGAGGAATACCACCCTGGGCTGTCTGTGCAGGCGCAGGGTGCTCTGGTCAGCACTGGTGAGGCGTCAGCAAGAGCAATGTGTACACTTGTGGACACAAGAAATATGTGGAGCAGCTGGAGATGGTCTGGAGGAGGGCAATCAGCAGGGTGAGGCATTGAAAAAACAAGCTGTAAGGAAAGAAAATTGATGCTGCCTAATCTGATACAGAAAAATGGGTAAAAGTCTTAAAAAGCATGAAATTCTGCTCCAAAGAGAACAGTGATAATCTGCTTTCTACATCCATGATGGAGGACAAGAAATCGTAGGCTCCAATTTTAACAAGAGAGATTCGTCTTCAATATTAGGATGAAACTTTGTACAGATTGTGGTTCACCAAACATTAGACTAAATTTCCTGGAGTGTCTATGGCATCTCTAGCACTGAATGTCTTTAAGGACTTGTCAGGAATAACTTTAGGCATAGCTGAGCCTACCTTGAGCAGTGGGACAGACTCAGTGATTTTCAGTTCTCTTCTGTGCTACAATTTGGTAATAAGAAGAACGCACCCCCACCCCCCCACCACCCCAAGTAATTTATATGTTTAGTTAAAATTAACTGTACTATTCTGAATATGCATCATTGCAGCCAGCTTCTGGGAAATTTAGCCTTCAATCTCTAAGAATGTAAGCAGGAACAAGTTGGAAATTTCAGATTTTGTAACTTGTCAAAATTCGGGCAGATTTTCACAGAACAGCATATCCTTGTCACCAAGGCCCATCTCCCTGATACATTTTTAACAATAGCCTCAAAACATGGGCATATTCAGTTATAAGAATATATTTAACATGGGCAAAAGACTTTTTTCATCAAATCTCCTTGGAGCGAGTTAAACTGGTTTTGCTAAAACATAAAGAAAGATAGAAAATAAGAAGCCAGCCTTGTGCCAGTCCATAAAATGAAGCATTTCAGCCCAAGCAGTTGAAGAATTGCAGAATTTCAACCATACCTGCCATAGTTATTTACCTGCAAGTGGATTTGAGGGATTACTCATTAGCATTTGTAATGCTCTTTGAGATCCTGACATGAAGTATATTACACCTTTGAAAGGTTTGTGGAGTTGTTAAAGGTGATGCAGATCTGAGGCAGTTTCCTGGGTAATTAGAAAAAAATATCATTAAACCCCTGTTTTTTAAAATAGGCCCTATGCATTATTTTGAATTATGCATTGTGCAAACATGTTGTTCTCAAGTTCTAGTTTAACAAAGCAGAACAGTTTGAAATGTGTTTTAATTGAATTGGGCTGTATCAGTCTCTTTATTGTCATAGCTTAGCAGGTTGAGTATTGAAATAAGGAGTGTATTTCAAGGAGAGAGCTGCCAGTGGAGTTCTTCTAGCTGGAGAGGTGGAAGACGAGACCAGAACTGAGCCCTGGGATCCATCTCATATTTCACGCTGCTGAGATTTGCAAAACTGGCATGTGGATTCCTGGCTTTGTAGGCAAGGGAGATTCACAAAGCTAGGGAAGGTTGACTGCAGTCCAGTGAGGCAAACCTTCTTATGGTCTTCTTGTGCTCAGCAGAGAGAAAGAAAGATTCTTTCTGGCACAGCTCTGAGCATCTGAGGTTACGCTCTAGCCTCGAATCTCCAGCTGTCTCTACCCACCATCTCTAGTGAGAGCCTAGAAAAATCAGGTTTCCTAGGCTAATATCTGTTTTTTGAGTCCTTCTGCCTCCCACCTCCCACTCATTTTAGTGAGTGCTGCACAACTGACCTTTGCTCAGCCAGATCTCCTCCATGTGCAGTCCTGTATCAGCAGCAGACAAGCTGGAACAATAGTTGAAAAGTAATCCATTAATAGTCACTTGAATTTGAAAGTGAGTTTTAGGGACTTTTCTTATTCAAATTGTAGAAATGTTTGACTGCTCAGGCTTTACTGCTGTTAATAGGAAAAAAAAAAAGAAACAAAATTAAGTATCTCACTATTCACCAATAGCAAATGTCAAATGTTAAACTTCCCTGCCAAAACAAGAAAATGCACTGTGACGTCTAGCTACATAAATTAGCCATAGAGGGAGAATTGGCACCACATGATTTAGAAAAATCATCAACACCCTGCAAGTTCTTTGTAACTATTAGAGAAAAGATTTTATATATAAAAACGTGTGTGTATACAAAGTGAATATATATAGATACGCAAACACACAGACATGCATTTCAATACTTGAACTGTGTTGGTGGGTACTATAAATCATCCAAGTACAGAAAAGAAACTTGTTTTATGGTGATGTTTGCCATTTCTTCCATATGTTAAATGCTTTTTCAAAAGCAAGAGATTATATAGTTTCTGCTGTGACAAATGCATAGTTTAATAAGACACAGATAAATAGTGGTGAGAGAGGGATATAGCATACAAACAGCATGATCAGGGCTATGAAAGGCACATGCTGTATCTTGCTAGTTTTAAGGGTTTTTTTAAACACATTTCATGCCTTCCTCCACACTTCAGGCTCCTCATTCCCACTGCACAGCAGCTCCCATCACAGCTTATGTAATTAATCATCATAAAACCTATTTCAAACAGAAAAAATTCCACAGGAAACTTTTGCAGTATTGCAGAAGAAAATAGCCAAGGATGTTGTGATTTATTCAGAGTAAGTACACCTTGTGCACCTTTTCCAGTCCAGTAGGTACAGACTGACTGGAGAAAGCATGAATTCTATGGAAATTCACCCCTTTCTGCCACTTAGTGCAGTGAGCTTTCATAATACTTGGACACTCAATGTGGCAGAAGTGGAGGCTCTACCTGGTCTGGGAAAACTTTACAAGTTCTGGTCGGGTTGATGGAGTCTGGGCAGAAGGCTGTTCTTGACCAAAGGACAGAAAAGAAGAAACATTGTTAGATATTAAGGAACTGATCTCCTGGTCAACTGAAAGAAGCAGTGGAGAGATCTTAGCAGATTCCTCCCTGTTAAAGACAGAAAAACCTAACATCCCCTCCAAAGACCTGCCTTTAACACAGGAAAGAATGAGACTGCTAATCTCCTCACTCAGCCAGTCCTCTGATTTGTTCAGATACGTGATTTCCAAGGCAGGAGAGAAAAGGATGCCTCTGCTATGCTTAAGCAAGAACCAGAATATTGAGTCTTTCCCCTTCTGATTATTTGTATTGCTCTTGGTCCATTTTGGGACTCCAGATAAGACAGTATGAGGCAAAGCTTCTTACACAAACCTCTGTTTAATACTTCCAGCAAACAAGGTCTTCTAAACTGTCCCAGGTGTATTTACAAAGACGGTAAATTTCGCTTTTCCACAATGTTCTTTAGTGATAAAAATGAACAGAGAACTAACGCCATTCTGATATTTTTAGCTTTATACAAAAAAATTATTCTCAATACTTTTGGTTTTGGGATTTCCCTAGATCCAAGGCACAAGTTCCTCCATGCCTGAAGTTCACCACTGTGGAGTTTTTTTTCCTGATGGTAACAGGTCACTGAGAAGTTTGTCAGAAGTCACGCAAAATTTAAGAAGCATTAGAGCTCACACAAAGTTCACGTTTGCAAAGACAGCTGAAATCCCTTTGCACAAAGGGAGGAATTCAGCGAAGCTCAGCAAGGCCAGTGCATGCTGGCTCTGAATGGTTCCTATTAAGTTGTCTTTGTTCTTTCAGCTTGCATGATCCTTGTAGATGTAGCAGTATACATTTGGCTTGATGCTGTTCAACTCATGGCTCAGAAACTGCCCAGTATACATTACCTGCATTCTTCAGCCTGACACGTTCAATTTCTGCAAAACACACTAACGTGGATCAAAGGAAGCCTCTTGTGGGCAGAGATCCCCAAGAGAGGATTCTCCCTGTAGAGAAAGCACTTGCCCTCCTATAAACCTGGTAGATGCGGCAGCATCTCCTACACTGGCTTTGCCTCCATAGAAGGATGTGTATGCAGGAAGGACTCAGCAGAGCAAGGGTCCCCATACTTGACTCTCCAATGATAAAATTTCCTGAAGGTCCCTGAGATGGAAGTGGACGGAAGAGGCACCTTTCTGCACACCTAATTTGTTTTGAGGCTGCATGGCTGAAATCAACAGTTTTTTCTAATTACTTCCTTTTTCCGCTGAATCCATATGAAACTTAGCACAGACAATATAGTATTAGAAGTTTTTAAGGTCTACTTTCATAAAGACAAGTTAGGATTCACGGAGGGGTACCATGAAACAGTAGCTGAGAATACAGTATGTAGCGCACAGCAAAAGAAAGAGTGACCACCACATGACCTGCCACTTATTTGTCGCAATGACAAGATGGAGAGTAACTTTTTCCTTCTGAAGCTCCAGGTAGGTGAAGTGAGGTAGGTAAAATTAACGGTACCCCACAACTTGCTCCCACTGAATGCTAGCATGAGTCTGTACTGCTTGTAAACTTCTAAATTTGCTAGTCAATCTAGCCAACAATTCCATACAGTTAATTGAATATTTACTAAACAAAGGATCCTTCTGTAAAAAGACTGAGGAATTCAAGACTGCTGCTACAGCCTGATACTCAAAAATGTACCGTGAAATAAGCAAAGGACTTTGACCTGGCATTTAAAAAAAAAAATAAAATCTACAATATGTGACATAAAAGACATGCTAAAACCTCCTTAAAACTACAAAGAAACCATGCCATAGCGACTGCCTGAAACAAAATACAAGAGGAGAATTAATCCATCCGCTAAGGTCTTATTTAGTTTGCTTTAACAAAGTCTGTAAAGCTCTGTTGTTCTAATGATGTAGGCTAAGGCACAGGAGATAAGAAAAGCGAAGTCACTGAAAGCTTTTGTAAAACTAGGTCACTGTTAAATTAAACATTTCATGAAAAATAGAACCTACCTTGAACAACTCTGAAAACCTCTTTGCTTTTTTTCATGCACTCAGCCAGAGAGAGGCACTTACTCTGCTTTACTGCCTTCACGGGAAAAAGCACTGGTTTAGTGAAGTCTCGGCACCCACCCCGGAGCCAGCAGCTCCATTTTTTCTTGTAATTAACAACTGTTGAATATTTATGAAGTAAGTGCTACGGGGTAACACTTAGTCATCAGATCAACACTGTCGTTGATTTGCACACTGAGAGGAAAGCACTGGCCCTACTTTGGAGCACTGCAACCACCGCAGCTGTACCGGCTTCTGCTTTTCAGAGTTTCCTTCAAGCACCAGGAGAGGAGGATGCTCCTGGCAGAAAGCCACTGGAACAGGCTGCCCAGGGAGGTTGTGGAGTCCCCTTCTCTGGAGATTTTCAAGATCCACCTGGACAAAGTCCTGAGTAATGTGCTCTAGGCATTCCTGCGTCAGCAGGGGAGTTGGACTAGATGATCTCCAGAGGTCCCTTCCAACTCTGAAAATACTGTGATTCCATGATTCCGTGAAAGTCAACCATGTCTACTCCTCCTTTTTTCAGACAATCACAGGAGAACACGCTGTGCTGTGACTCTCTTCACCGTGTGAAAAAGCTCGTGAAATGCCCTGGAGACTCCCACTGCTGAGCTGTGAGTAAGAGAGTCAGCACAGCCCCTGTGAGCACGCGTAACTCTAGCGTCATGGTCGCGACAGGCAGCGGTTGAAAGTTGTACCTTCCAAAGCTGATAACATGACCCCTTTACAGCAATGAGGATAATACAACTTTAGGAGAGTATTACTAGGTGCGGGGGAAGTTTTTTACCGCTGTAGTCTTCAGTAAAAGATAGGATAACTCTATAAAAGGTGTGTTTCTGTTGTTGAAATCACTCTCTATGATAAAGCAAAGCTGACCAGGTATTTTCAGTGTAAATGTTAGTGAAACTGAAAATCTAGCTCAGCTTCTTTTGGTTTTAATGATGTATCATTACTGACAGGTGATGTTCCATACCTGGTGTGGACCACGGTGATCTCTTCTGGCTCTAAGATCTCATCGTAAAGGACAGCGGAGAGGGGACAAAAAAACTCTGTCCTCCTGGCTGGAAAAATGCGTAAGAGTCCCTCGCCACCCATTCTTCCCTCGTACTTACTGAGCATAACAAAGTGTTTCGAATGGAAGGTCTTTTTCTGCAAACATTTCTGTATGCACTTAGTTCTACATCAACTCGAGATGTCCCACTGATCTAAATGCAACTGTTCCTGCATCTCTAATCACACTCATCAAACTGCTGGACTCTCCCGCTGGGAAAGAGGTTAAACTGAGAAATGATCTCTGTGATGAACCAAGTCTGACTACATTGGTCTCAGCCTAAGGATCAATGCAAATAAAAACCTAGCTTGGTTTCTTCTGGTTTTTATTACGTATCATTTATTTTAGTAGTTAATGCATGAAATTAAAAAATGTTGCTATGCCATTTTTCTTTATAGCAGTTATTACTTCAAGAGAGCAAACAATAGGCTGGGGTTTTTTGAGCGAGAACCCACTAGACAAAACTCATTTAATTATAATATAAAATGTGGAAATAAGGCATGGAATATTATCCAAAACTGAAATAGCATTTAAATTATTTTTATTTATCCTTTGCCTTTCTTTTTATTTGTACTTTTTGGTTAGAATTTCTTCTGTTGAGCACGATTGAAAAAAGCACAGTGGTCACTTTTGCTTTAACGTTTCCAGTCAGTTTTCTTTCTCAGCGTCGTGTGCAGTATGGCAATGCTTGGCCTGGAAACACTGCCAGGAAACATATTCATAATTTCTTTGAATTGCAATTTTAAGACACAGGTGAAATGTTTTCTATCAATCCTCTATTTTGAAAATGGCATTTCTGTAGAACTTGCATTTTAGTCTGAGTTAACCTGATAAATTTAAGCCCTTAGACCGGTTAGCTACTGCATGTACGCTCCTTTGAGGCAGCCGGGAGAATAAAGACCGTGTAGTACAGAGGTGAAACAGCTTTTCCTGAATAGGGCTGATATAAGACATGGAAATATTTAATCCTTGATGTTACATGAAGTCATACACCAGCATAACTTGATATAACTAGTGATTTGAAATGCTTTGCTGAGAAAATCTCAGGAAAAAAAAAAAATCTGTGTTTCATAGGTAGCCAGTCTCTCCCTCCTGCCTTTGCCTGAAAGCTTTGTGTGGCGAGTAATGATATATAGTGTGCTTTGCTTTATTTGAAGGGAATGACAAGCAGTTTAAACTCAAACTTGGTACCAATGGAAATATTCTTAGCTTAATTTCACTTCAAAAAAGTATTGAAAAAATATTCTGTGACATTTCAGAAGTGTAATCTCTTTGAACAGAAAATCAGGAAATAAATACGTAGTCTGTGTAGAAGGACCTTTTACGAGAAGTGAGCACTGGCAAACTGCGCAGCCTGGAACCCGGCGTTTGCAAGACTAAGGAAGGAGTAGCCAAGAAAGGTAAAGAAAGATGGAGATGGAGATACAGTAGAAATTGAAGTGATGCAGAGTCGCACCAGAAATAGTTTCTTCTTCAGAGTTTATGATTTGGATTATTGCAGCAGTGTCGTGTACCAGTCATCACCAGAAAGTCAATGTGCTAGTGCAAGCCACCACCATAACATAGTCAGACATCCCTGCACAAGGTGGTTTTTGGTGTCAATCAGCAGCCTTGTCAGACGTAAGCCTGGTTTTGATAACATCCAAATGAGGTAAATCTCCGGGATGTTCGGAAAGGGGGGAATATGGACACTGCACAGGGGCTTTTAAGACAGGGTATGTCAGTTGGGCAAGTAGCCTTTCCCCTGTGGAGCTGGCAGCCTTGCCGTGAAGAGTTTCAACTTAAGTCCGACGTGTGGAAACCAAGCCTTGGAAACGCAGACAATTTTGGCACAGAGATGGGCGCGGACGCTTGCTGCCAGGGTCCCGGCCCACTGCTTTCCAGCCCAGCTCTCGCAGACCTGAGGGCCAGCCGCGGGCGAGGCGGGCTCAACTCGCCTTCGGAAGTTTCCCCGCATCACCGGCAAAGGGCGACAGGCCCCAAACCGGGGCGGGGGGGCAAGGAGCCCCTTCCCCCGGGGCCGGCGGCGCGGTGTGCCCGCAGCGCGGTGTGCCCGCAGCGTTCCGGCGGCAGCGTCGCTCTCACGGCCGTGCCCGCCGCAGCCTGAGGGGCGCTGAGGAGAACAGGGAGGTTTTTGGAAGAGGCGCGGAGGAGAGCCGCGGGGAAACCGCCGGCGCCGCCCGCAGGCTCAACGCCATGGTGCGGGCCGCCCCCCGTCCCTGAGGAGAGGCGAAGCGGGGACGGCGGCAGGGGACGGCGGCGGCGCGGTTGCTAAGGTAATGGGGGTGGGCTGCGCGCAGGGCTGGGGCAGGGGCTGCTCCCGGCCCCGTTATTTTCCTTTTTCTCCGCATTTGTGTGGCGGAGCGGTTGCCGCTCAGTTCTGCCCCTGCAGCGTCCGGTCCCGCCGCGGAGAGCCCGGGTGGCCCCGAGGGGGGAGTTTGCTCCGAGTTGGTGGTAGCGGACAGGTGCAGGGCGGCGCGTGTGTTATATCGATATGTGTATGTGTGGGTGCATATATACTGGCCCGCGCCTCTGTGCCCCTTCCCGGGCCGTGCGCTGCCCCCCACCCCCCTACCCGAACGCCCCGCGGCTGCCCTTCGCCCTCCCGCAGGGACCCCGGGGAAGGGGGGGCCCGGCCTCGGGTCACGGCCCGGGGCGCTGGAGGTGCCCTCGGCTCCTTCCAGGCGGAGCGAGGGTGCCCTCTCCCCCCGGGGCTCGGTTGGGCTTCGGGGGACGCGGTGTCCCGGCAGGTACAAGGGCTGTGGCTGGGGAGCTGGGGCTCGGTGGGGACACAGGGCAAAGTTTGGGGTTTGGAAACTACCGAGCTTTTTGGGGGGAGGCCTCGGAGAAGGACGAGGGGGAGCGAGCACCGGGGTACGGCTTGAAGGGGGACCTGGTGCCCCGAGGGAAAACTTGGAAACTGTTTCGCTTCGGTAGTGCGTGGCAGTGATATACTTTCATCCGCCAACAAAGTGCGTTTGCGTGAAGACAGATCGGTGTGTGAGAGTAAAGCTGCCAGGCGCTCTCCTCCCAGAGCCTTAATCTCCTGTGACACTAAAAGCATCTCCTTAGTCACTAGCTGCGGCGGTAGAGAGGAATAGGTTGCAGGGCCGGCAAGGAGCTTCAAGTATTTTTTTCTTTTTTTCTTTTTTTTTCCCCCCTGAAGAAGATGCAGGTTTTTGTGTAGATAACGGCACGCTGCCGCTCGTACGGTGCAGGCATCATAGCAGTCTGGGCTGCTGCTGCAAGGAGCTGACGACGCCGGTGGCTCTGGTCTTGTCGTCCCGCCTGCACTGGCACTGCTCTTGCTGCTGGACGCAGCCCTCGCTGGGACGGCCTGGGTGAGTCGGGGTACTTGCTTCGGCTGACCCGCAAGGGGCTTGCCAGAACGGCATCCCGATTGCAGCCTGCGTGCTACAGAACAGCGTGGCGCTTCCCAGCACTTCCCTGAAATTAAAGATTATGGATGTGCATGATTGCTCTGGGTTGTTTTTTTTTGTTTGCTGACTGCCAGCATGTAGGGATCGGAAAGCAGGAAAATCTGTCTTTGATAAATAAAGCCATACTGTAAAACTCACCTTTTTGTTGGTGTATTACACTGTACATGGGTGGCTTCCCACCCCAAAGAAAGCTGTGTTTTGTTTGTGTGTTTCTGTGGGAAGTGCTTTGAGAGCTGTAAGTGTGAAAAGTGCTTTGTAAAGGTATTGTGTTATTTGTAATTGCTTGCTGAAGAACATAGCAAAAGAGGTTAACTGTAGTTAAAAGCTTTGGGGATTTAAGGCATTTGAGATAATCGTAAATATTCTCCAAGGTTGATTTGGGTTTATTTTGAAGTGGAAGGTTGTGTATATTTGCTATCATTCATTTCTTTATTTCTTCTCTTTTTTTTTTTTTGAATGCTAGATTTAGCCTAATCTTGCAGATGGGAAGAACTAGCAATTGTTTGCTGTGTAGTTATGATCCATAGTACTTTCTCACAAGCTGACTGGCAACACTTTCACTATACTTGCTTGTAAATCTGCTTTAAAAAGAGGTCAGATGTTGAAGAGCAGTTATTGACTTGGCGGCATACGGTTACCAGCACAGAATAATAGTGTTCATTGCTTGAATGTGTGTGTTAAATGCTGAAGAAACTGTTTAGACTCAGCCAATATTGACTTTATTTTTAGATGAGCTGTTCCTTTTTCTAACGACCTAATAGAATAATTAATGGCAAACATTGCCTTTTCTTTCCTAACAGGCTGCAAGTGTAGTGGAGTTTAGATAGCCCTTATTTTTTCCATTTTGAACTGTAGTAATGATCAGAAACACATGAAAGAAATAGTTATTTGCTGCACATCTCATACTGAGGTTTATCAGTAATAGATATTTAAAGATTGCTGTTCACCTACCTGACTGATTTTTCTGTTTTCTTCTTGCTACCCTTCCCTTCTAAGAACAGGCGTAATAAGCTGCATACGGTCATTGTTGATACTGCCTGCCTTAGTTTCTCTCTGATGGTCCCTGTGATGCAGGTAGCGCAGATACTGTTTTAATCAATGACACCTGAGGATAATAGGAAAAGGTGTGTCCTCTTGAAGCAGCAGTTACCTCCTTGCTAATCCCTTACAAGGTGTTTCGGTATCTAGCTTGTAATTCTGGTGGAGCCCGCTGGTACGGAAGAGGTGAGAAGAGCACTGTTCATTCATGGGAGTAACTCTGTGTTGGTTAATGTTTCTGAGGCAGCTGGAGGAAAGCTGAGTGTGTGGAGTGGAAACGCTAGGATCTGTCATTGTCCCTTTGAGCAGACAAAAATGGGAGAAAAGGAGAGGGCAGTCCTGTCCCAGCAGACTGCAGCAAACTAGCAGATGGTGGGGAAAGAAAAGGAGCTTCTCTATGGAAGACAAAATAGCTGCAGTGTGTCATCTTAACACGGTATGTTGGGATGCTGTTGTGTTAGTCTGTGGTAAAACTTCTGAATCTTGCAGTGCCGTGGGTCAGGCTTCCTAATGGAAATAAAAGGGTATTACAGGGCGATTATTTTTTTGCTGTCCTTGATTAACAATATGAGTCTCCAGCTTTTCAAGAATGAGGGATAACTAAGCTGGAGGCTCTAGCCAGGTATATCTTTGATACCTAAATGAAACCCTGCAGTTGTAAATTGGCAGAACAAGGGTGAGCTGCTCTTCCCATGCCCAATATTACAAGAGTGCGGTTTTGCCCTTATGATCGGTTATTGTATTTTGTGTGCTCATCGTCTGGAGCTTCAGTCACGTTTCTGCAGGCACACCTTGGCTCTCTAGAGGGGAGACTGTATGAACAAACAGATCCGCTTCACCGAGCAGCTCTGGACTGTTTCAGGATAGAAATATTGCTTCTAGTTGTGAGAACTGAAATGCTGCTGGTTCCTGGACGAGTCAGTTACTTGATTCCTGTGGAGTTACACATCTGACATTGACTCAGGCTACAAAATTTCCTCTTTGCGTCTTTGAGCACTTATGTATAGTTGAACATCTGTCTTCACACCCTAAACTACATTATTGTGTTCCTACATCTCTAACTTTTTTTTTTTCCTGCAAATTTTTGCCTCCGCTCTTCATCTCTTAACTTTCTGTGTAGTGACTATGAAAGTAGTGCTTGCATTGCGTCCTTGAGGTGGCGGATTATTGGGGATTTAGGGTAGCTAGAATGCATGCAGTTTGAAGTGCTTTGAAAAATTTGGCATATCTTTATACCCTTGAAAAGGTAATAATTGTATCATGGAGAGTTCTAAACTGTGTTTGATTACAATTTTCCTTTAATGATATAGTGACTTTTAAAGTTTTTAAAGGATGATATTAATGTTAATGAATCCATAGTGTTTTCTTAATCTATATAAATTTTACCAGGAAAAGACTTTTCCATGGTTTCAGTTACCATTTTCAGCTGGAGTAATAGGGTATTGTGGTGACTGGGGAATGAGCTAATTTCTGCTGTTGTGCTCTGTCTGTGAAGAGGAGCTAATTTGTATTTTCCTCATTGGTTGTCAAGATCTAGAAAGATTGTGGAGTCAAGAGAGACTGCTGCTACCCACTTGTGTTACATCAGATCTCATACTATTTTTTAACATCAGTGTAGCTGGTGGCAAAAAAAAATGTGGAGAGAGAGAAAGAGAGGTAGATTAAAATTTCAGTAAGCAATAAGGTTCTGACATTTTGATGTCCTGGGAGCTCTGCATTGTCATGCTGGAAACAGCGATCTGTTCCCAGCCTCAGCAGCAGCAGAGTAAGGCACAGGTACTGCACTTTGCCTACATGGGGGTGGTGGGGACTAGGAGGTAGTTAGGCAGTGAAGAGGAATTAGTGCTGTATTTTTGCCAGGAATCTTCAATTACACATTACAAACATCATCCCAGTGGAGAGGGACGATATTTCATGTTTTTCACTGTGCTTAGAGAACCTGGCATGAGCGGTGAAAGATTCACAGGGGAGTTAAAAGCTCCTCAGATGATTACTACAGGCCTACTGTGCTATGGGGATGTGTGGTGAGCAAATGATAACTAATGGTTTGAAAGTCAGGGCTTATGTTCAATTTATTGCTCTGTCATCCATTATATGAATGTGGGAAGTCACTTAATTTCATTGTGATTTAGTTGACCAATTTGTAAAAGAAAATAATATTTATGTCTGTTACAGGTGAACAATTAGTTCTAGATTATGCCTTCACTAGTGCAATGGCAGTCTAGCATAGACATGTATTAGCTCAATTAAAGGAACTGTCTTTATAGAAGAATTATAGTATAACAGCAGTAGTAGTAAAGTATATTAGTATTTATAATGTATGCAGAATATACTGGTATTTATAGTAGTCCAGTTATGGCATTATGGAGTTCAGGGTAGATGAACCACTGCACTGGGATTTGTAGACTCTGCTGAACTGTGTGGGTGTGTTAACATGAGCTAGCTAGTTCAGGAGTGGCTTAGATGCGTTTTACATTGCAATTACTGAAGTGATTTGGACGTAATTTGCATCTGAAAAGGCTGTGTGGTGTTGTGATAAACAGCAGGGCAGTGAAATCATAGTATATTGCATCATGTCCTTGAAGTACATGGGATGCAACCAGTTGTGTTCATTTGCACCAGGGGTATTACATGGTGCCACATCTTCAAAAGCACCTGTGCTTTTAGGTAGCAAATTTCTTACTTTATTTGATTGCAGGGTACTTGCAATTTTCCATCCTGTTGAGAAGGAACAACCACCAAGAACTCTCAGCACTTTGGGGTGCTTTAAATGAGATTGTGCAGTCACTGATCAATGCAGGGGTGGCTTGGTTATTGTATCAACTTGCATTAGACTACTTGAAGGGCGCTTTGTTTTGGCAAGCTCTGTTTGGAACAGGGAGTTTGGGTGGGGTAATTCTGATTTTGGAGTCTAACAGGTACTGGGGCCTATATTTTTTTTATTTTAATATTTTGATTTTCTTGTCAGCCTGTATTAGAGCATCCATTAGTTTGTACTTCTCATTTAGTTTCCTCTTTGAATCAATTTTCTTCAGTTGTTTTCAACTTACTGGATACAGTGTAAAATAGAAAATGCAGTCCACCACCCAGAAGTAGCTTACTGTAGTTGCAATTAATACTTTCTATAGTGTGTATAGTACAAGGGACTTTCAGAGATGGTGTATTTGATGGACCAGCTTCACAGACAAGATGCTCTTAGCACACCTTAACTGATCCAAGGAAGATGGTTTTTCAAAGAAGGATTTATATTGGCGAAGGGATTGGAAGTCTACCCTCAAGCTCTGTATTATCAGTACAGTTACTCATTTTCCACAGGGAACAATTCTGACCAATAAGTTGGCATTGTTGCAAAACAACAAAATACAGCTTCAGCTCTCTTCTTTGCAACTGCTCCGTGCAGACTGATAGCACTTTATAAAATGCTGCAGTAGTTTGGGATCATCAATTCAGATGAAGTTCAAAGTTGGGCTATATCTATCTCTTTGCATTTCTAAATTCGTATAGCACTGACACTTGTTTCAGTTAAATATTCAGCATATATTTACTGTTACATTCTCTGTAGCTATCCTTGGTAACAGCATGTTGGCTCAGAGCCTTTCAAGAGCTTTTGCACTCAAGCAGTATTTTTTTATTGGAAGGTGGATTGGTTACAGGTGGATGCTGCATTTTGTTCTGAATTCTTTGGAAGAATGGAGGTATTGGAAGCGGTTTCTTCCTGGGTATAACATCATTCTGGTCCATTAAAAGTAAATTTGGTATGTAAGTGCCCATTTTAACAATTGATTTTTATAAAGGGAAAAATTTGCCTTGTTAATAAGCAGTTCATGTGTCAATATTCACTACCACCCATCCCCATTCCATTTTTCTATTTGGTTGTCTCGCTCACCTTGTTTATCTATCTGTCAAATAATATATTGAAAACTCTGAAAGTGGGAAAGGTCTTCCTTTTAAGTCAGCAATGCTTCCAGCACACCTTGGGTGGACAGACCAGAAAACAGGTAGTGTGTATGTCTGTATTTAAAAGAAAAAGAAAAAAAAAAAGCCTGTAATTAGGCATCAGGGAACTCGGGACCTAGTCATTGTCAGATGCCAAGGATGTTCCTTTATCTTGGCTTCCACCCCTAGGTTTCCTGGATGTAACAACCAGTTGCAGGCTGTATTTTCAGCATTCTAAAACAGATACAAATATCTGCAGATTTAGAAATATATAGACTCCAAATGGGCTGTGGCTCCCTGAGGAAAGGGAACGAAAGTAATCATCTTCCATGGTTTATCAAGAAGCAGCCTGATCATCTGCCAGGTGACTGAGACAGGTCACCTGTGGCTAACAGAACTGGAACAACTGGAACTGTCCATCCTTAGTGTCATCTGTTATACAGTTAGGTGACACAGTGAGAGCTACCACGTTTGTCACAGATGGAGGGAAAATTGCTCAAGACTACAGAGAGCGCTCTTTTTTGGAGGTGATACAAGGCCTTGGTGATCCCTGGTTAGCAATGTTCTGCTTAGACTGCTACACTGTGAATATTTACTCATTTTTTTAAAGGACATACATAACTGGGAACAGCAAGTGATTGGAGAGGAGTACATACAGAAACCAGCTGCTCACACTAGACTACACAGTGGGCTGAATTTAGATTTGTAGACTGTATCTATCTGCAGGAAACCAAGTGGCTTGGGGTGCCTCATGGCTGAGAGCTAGTTCTGTCTACGAGATGGCTGTGTCCATCGTGCATATCCTTGGCCAGAGGGGTCTCCTCTGGCCACCAGATGGTATTTCTGCAGTCTGAAGATACAGTGATCATTATGTGTGTTTTTTCCAAGAATGGTGTTTAAAAAATGTGAGATTGTCATGCAGCCCACCAGAAGGACAAGGTTATGCATGACTTGGGACATGGTTGGAGGCTGTGTGGGGTTGCAGAACCTATTGGGAGACTGCTGGAGGAACAGATAAGAAGTAGGAAGCCAAACCCTGTGTAAGGTCATCCATGCTGACTCTTCGGGAGCAAGTGGTGATGGGCGAGAGCTGTGTTCCCAGACCTATGTCCACATCCTGGTTTGGAGCTCTACAAAATTGAACCTGGGAGCAAACCAGCAATTAAGCAGTGCTGGTGATCAAGAGCCTGGAGCTTGCTCCCTGCCCTAGTACTGTGTGGAAATGTAAACATACCTGGATAAGATGTTTTGAGGCAAGTTTTTCACACTGAGCACTTAGTTACATGTATGGAAGAGGACTGCACCTTTAGGAAATGTCTGTAAGAGTAGTAGAAATTGGAAATCCCAGTCTTCATCAGGATCCCAGTTTCCAGAATTGGATCCTTTCTTCCTGCTCTGGTAGGGTGAAGCAAAAAGAGTCTCTGCTGTTTTCGTGCCTAGATGTGTGCCCATCTTTCATCCTGCTGGTTGCAGAGCAAGAGAAGCATTGAGCTCCGGTGCTTCAGCATGGGGGTCACTGTGAGCTCCTACCTCAGAAAGAGGAGGAGTGGGGTCCTTTAGAATCCGTCAATTCTCCCAGTATAAACAAAACTGCTTTCTCATAAACAAAGAGGAATTCATTTGGCAAAAATTTGAACATTAAGTGCAGTTGCTGGAAGTGTTTATACTTTGTTGCTTAAAAAAACAGCAACAGACAGAATATTGTTGATAGTACTGCAGTGCTCAGCACTTGCAAGGAGGGGCAGAAGGTCTGGGATGATCTTCTACTGGAAGTGTATTTTCAGAGTAACTTCAGTTAGAATTTGATGTCCAAAACAGTCATTGGAAGGATTTGTAGATGCTTTGGGAGCTGTACTTGACTGATCGAAAGTAGACTCCCTTTGCTGCTTCTCCATGCAGGGGAGCAGCGCCGAGGTATCCAGAGTGGCACAAGACCCTTCAGTCTGTCACTGCTAACTGTGGTGTGGCTCCAGATGTGGCAATGCCCAGCCCCTGTTTCACTAGCCCTTATGTCCTCAACATCTGTTTCAGGAGGGGAACATGCTTGCAGAGATTTGTTCCACTGAGCACAGTGGTCAGCAGTGCCATGTGTAATACCAGCATTTCCCCCTCCTCACCAGTAAGGATACTGGAGGAGATGGTGGAGTTTTAATCTCGGTTCCAGTCTTTCCGGCTTTTGTCTGATTCAGATGGATGTTGTATCAGTTCCTGTTTGGAAAGTTGTTTCACAAGTCATACAGGCTTACTTCTTAGGGAAGAGTAAAGGTGAATTGTGCAGTGGTCTGACTGAACTACACCAGTTGAAAGCAGACTGCACTGCCCAGGTTGGACCTGGGGATCCTATGGTTGATGTATTCGCCTTGGTAGACAGGATGACTTCTATGATACGCTGTTATGTTGTCCTTTAGTATACGTACCTTGCTTGGCATGCCCAAGTCCTAGTTTAATAAAGTAATAGTTAACCAGGAGAGGAACATGAATCTACAAGTTTTGTTCTTTCCAGTGCAATTCTAGAGAGGCTTTTGTAATGGAAGTGAAATATCAACTTAATATTAATGGGGACTAATTGAATTCAGATTGTTTCCCCCCCCCCNTCTTAATAACGTGATGTATTAGGTCTGAATATTCTAGCAAACCAGGTAGGATTTTTTTTCTGTTAGGTAATTATCAGTTCAGCAAGGCATGTAGTTATGTGATTTCTCAGGCATGGAGAAGCCATGTAATCTAGATGTGTTTCACTAATTAGAAAGAAATTAACTAGGTATTAATGACATGAAATTATATTTTACTCTATGGTTGTGTGCTAAAGTTCCACATATCTCCTGATATGACATTAGGACTACATGTAAATGATAAGCTGCCCTTGAAATATATTAATTACATAGCATAAAGGTAACTTCCACTTGTCACCCCAAATTGTATTTCAGCCGAATGGTGCTGATGGATATTTACATGGGGATTCATGTAGTAGATTCTGTTTTCCAGGATTGAATTTATGCATATTATAACAAACTATCTCATTTTATCTCAGATGTGCAAGAAATGTTTTGAAGTACCAATTTTGCTTATTAAGTTCACAACTTATTTATTAGAATGCATGATTAGAGTCCAAATATGACCCTGTATTGGGGTTGTTAAACACTGGTGATGTGTTCAAGAAAAAGCTTGTTTTGCAGAATTTCTTCTAACATTGTACTTCTTTCTTTATTATCTATAAAACCTGGAGTCTATAAGGACTCCTTGGTGGGGTAACTTCTGTGAGGTGCATGGGCGTTTGTGCCTATAACAGATTTCTTACAGCAGTGTTGTTTACAATAGTCTTTTCTTACGGTAGTCACAGTATTTTAGAACATTAATGGGAGGCTCTTGATATACTGTTTAGCTGTTTTCACTGAATTTACATATATGTAGAGATGAAATACTGACAGTGTTTATGCACGAAAATGTAAAGGTTGTTGTCTTTGAAATTTTATTATTAAACTCCTGTATCAGAAACTCTACAGAGGTGACCTGTGCAAAAAAAAATGGTTTTCTTACTTTTTGTGGCATTTTTTTAATTTATTCCACTTTAAAGGAGTTCACTGATCTTTTTGTAATGTATGGGAGCCATATCTCTTTGCAGCTTCTGGTTTTTAGGGGAGTTTGAGGAGCCTGATCAGATAAGACAGAGATAAAACTCTTACTGTGATTCAGTGCATTTTGTCAACAGCTGCCTATCTAGTCTAGTGTCATTAAGTTTCTCAGGAAAAAGCAGAACTGTTCTATAATAAAGAATAAAATTTTAGAAAAGGAAAAATCAGCAAGGGGTAAATGAACCCTTTTTAGCTTATTTTTGGGAATATTTTTTTTAAAAGCTTCGTAGACCATCGTATCCATAAACAAGAGGTGGAAGATTGTGGGTTTGCCTCTTCTGTGTGGCAGAGAGAGTGGTTAGCGCAAATGGTTTTCCATTTGTAACTCCTTTGCTGCTGAGGAGTCTGGATTACTGCAAGTGTGGCTATTGTCAGAAAAGCAGCTGTGGGAAAATGGCATCCTTTGAACCTTTGAATTCAGAGACCGTTTATTTTTTGAAGATACGTATTTGGATTCAGATTGCTGATGTGTGGATACAGGCTGGTATGAGTTAGCCATTGGCTATGTAGTTGACTGCCTGTAGGAGTAAGGAGCTGATGGTACTCTTCATGTAGTAATTGGTGAGGCTCTTAAGTGGAGGCTGTGCATGAGTACTTCTAATTTTTTTTAAAACCTAAATAAAACATTTGTTTTCGTCCTTCTCAGCCCCGAGTAGCTGAAATGTTTGTACAACACTGAGCTGGATTCTCTTCTGGCTGTTGCATTGCAAACGTGCTTAGAGAAAGGTTCAGAGGGCAGAATCTGTTTTTAACCTGTGTAGTGACATAGGGTTAACTTTCTGCTTGCATCTTGAGTAGACTGGGCTGGCAGTGAGGAAGAAAATTGTGTAGAAACAATGGATTTCCTTGAAATAGGATCCCTTGAAAAATTAGTCCTGTGATTCTTTCACACCAGGCAATGGGTTGTTGTTGGTTTGTTTTTTAACAGAAAACTGTGCAAGTCAGATGTGGACTTTCACATACCATTATATTAATTAAAGGGGTTGCAAATGCAGCACGTTAACATAGTATTAGGGTAAAAAACCTGTACTTTGAACATGAGCGGTCTCATTTGTATTCACAGCAGGTAGCCTCCATCACTGGAGCCCTGGCTCTGGGCTCTCCACTCTTCTCCCTGGTGGTCTGTCCCCAGGCAGAGATGGAGCGGTGGTCCCTTGGGGCTCTGCTGATGTTGGTCCTTGGTCGGAGGTATTGCTGCTGCATAGCTGGCCGTTTGTCTGCATTTGTGGGGTGTGAAATCAGTGCCACAGTCCTCAGGCTGGTGAGAATGCCCTGTTTGTGTATTGGTTTGAAACCAGGCTTTAGCACGGCAGGTGTGCAGGGAAGCAGTTCTGCATCACTAGGTGCTGAGCTTCACTCAACTCCCATATGTTAAAAAGCACAGGTATAATGGGATCCATGGGGATCCAGCATTGCCATGCTTTCACCTTGAAGAGCCAAGAGCGTGCCTGTGTTATATCACTGTCTTATTTCCTCTGTAGTCTTTTTCTTCTCTAGAATAAGAATATCATCTAAGAAAGGATTTTGTGTGTTTTCAAAGAAGCAGTCTAAAAGAAAGAAAAGAAACTTGGGTGATGGTCAGAGCCCTGACAATTCCGCAGGGGCCTTGGGGGACTCCTGGTCCAGGGGCCCCGCTAAGGCTCACCCCAGCACCAGCAGTGCCTGGACTGCGTGGAGGGGATGCCCGCAGTTGTCTCTGCTCTGGGGTGCACCTCAGTCCTGCCTTGTCTCCAGGCTTGTCCCCTGCAATATCCATCCTGCTCTCGCTCTTGCAAAGGTGGCCCTGCTCCGGCTGCTCCGGACCGAAACCCAGCAGAAGATGCTGGGCACCAGTGGGAAGCACTTTAGCAAATTTCTGTCCTCCAACAAGAGGTTTGTTGGTATTGATTACCTTTTGTAGATCTTCAGAGGCAGTCGGTGGCTCCCTCGATGTCACTATGAACAGCGTGACAGCCACTACTGCATATTGTGCAAGATGTTTTTGTCTTGTTGCACTGGAATAGATTAAAAGCTTCAAGATGTGCTATGGGGGAAAATCCTGAATTATCAGAGAAGATCAAGTGAGCTGACAGTATAACAAGAACAACAGAATTTGTAAATGTGGACGTTCAAAGTGAATAATGCAATGAGTGAAGCACAGCAAAGTAATGCTGCAGAGGGCTTTTTGATTAGAAATTGGACATTTCTCCTTTAAAGGAGCATTGCTCAATTGAAAGTTAATTGCAACTGTTTTCTTTCAAAGCATGCATATATAATCTCAGATATAATGTAAGCGGTGAACGTGGTCTTTATGTACTGTAGGTGAAGCTGAAACTTGGGTGACTTCACATGTGCTTTCAACTCTGCTTTGTAATTGCCTTCAGAAAGTTACATAAAATCTCTACCTAGTTCCTGCTCTGTTCAGTTGAGTGATGACACCTAGAGCCTAATTCTTCAGTGCCTTGAAATTATGACTAAGTGCTGTGAAAATGCACATTAGTGTAAATCATTTGAAGTGCTATAATTTTAAAATGCTTTACTCTTCACCATTTGTACTATTTAATTTTTTTTTTTGCATCTGATAATTTTGCTTAGAGAATTTATTCCATTTCCTTTTTAGCTCATGACCTGGCACAACAGTCCAGTGTTTGGGCTTCTAGGAAAACATGAGTTTAATAGGAGTTTAAGTAAATTTATGTCCTTTAAATAGAAAATAATGTCTAAATTGGCCTGAACATGCCTTTGAAAGGTGATATATATGTATATTGTTTAATTTGAGCTAGAATTATATTAGAGTTTCAAAATTGGTATGTGCATGTACAAATGCATTTGTGCCCACAGTTGTGTATGTGCATGCATACTTTATAAAAGAAATAAATGAAGGAATCTGCATTGGTGTAGATTATTTAACCTTGGTCTCTATTATCTCTTGCTTAAAGGGATATCTCGGCTGCTTCTGACTCCAGTGGAGGGTAACTTGTTACAGTAATAGCCTTTTCACTGCTGAGACAGGGCAGAGCTGGGATATGGTCTGAGGTTGTCCCATTCTGGCAGTTGATTTGTCCCTGGGAGCTGATAACTGACAGCTAGAATGGCTTGGGGCTGTATTATACATATAATTGTATGCTATATATATGTATATTATATAGTGGGGCACTTTGTCGCCTGTGGGAATGTGAAAAGTGGGTAGAGAAAGCAATAGGAAGTTATCTTGTTCCTTAAATAAGGAAGGCAGTTTAGTGGTGAACTGTGGTTTTGGAATGAATGTGTTGATTATGCATGTGTGAACTTACTTAGACTTTTTTGTCTCAATTTTTAATAAAATATGTTGAGATGGGAAATCTCAATAGTTCCAATGTTAAAGAAATTGAGCTTGTCAAGTAGCCTTAATGCCAGTGTCTGTAACAGGTAATGTTACCTTTTAGGCTAGGAAAGGTCACCACATGGCTCCACAGCAGTGTTTAATTTATGATGTAACTTGTCAAACATGCTGGTGGAAGAAAAATTTAAAATACGTCATTTGACTTAGAATTTAAAGTGTCCTCTCTGCAGCGGGCCCTTATTTATTTTTTTTTTTTTTAAGCTAATGCTTTTGCCTCATGCCTGACATGACTTGGAGGAGATAAGGCAGCACTTCTGTGGTTCTTGAAGATAGTTTGGGTTAAGGAGTATTCTGCATGGTTGTCTGCCTGTGTCCTGCTGCCTCTTCCCGGCTGTATCAGGAAAAGAGGTGAGGGAAGCTGCTTACTCTGAGCGAGCAGCTATGCCTCCCAGTTTCACAGCTTCTGTCCTGGAGTTGTGGAGAGCCGGAGGCGGCTCTGAGTGTCTGCACGCGACGACCGGGATTGTGCCTGACAACCTGCTGCACCTGCTGATTCCAGTGGGGTTTCACTCTGTCTCACAGCAAGCTTTTTATCCTCATTGGCTTTTTGTTTCAGGGTACCTCAAAAGCTCCTAGAAAAGCCTAAGCTGTTTATGCTTTATAGCAAGGAAAGGAACTGTACGAAGTATTAATTGGTCTTTTACTGAATGGGGGCTTATGATAAAAGGTCGGAACTGGGGGAGAAATGTGTGTATGGGATGACCCAAACCACAGGTGTATGTGACTTGGTGGTCCTTGCTCTTGGGGCATTGTGCTTTAGACAAATCAGTTCAAAGCATTTAACTATCTGACACTGCGTGATAAATCCTGCACTGTGTGAAGTCTGGAGCGTATTTCCTTCTGTACCATCCTCATCCGTCTACCTTGGAGTTAGTTGCATGTCCTCACCATCCTCCCCTGCAGCCTGGACTGATGCTGACTTTTGCTCCTCTCCTTGCAGTCTGAGCGACGAGAGGCAAACATGGCCCAAGCACCCACTGATCCAAGCACTGTGGGAACTGCTGACCCAGAGGACAGTTCTCCCAATATGATAGTCTACAGAAAGGTAAGGATTTGAAGCTGTTCGTAAAAATATCTTCTCATGTGGTAGACTCGTAAAAGGATCCCATGCCCCTTTTGAAGTCAAAGGTATGTTTCAGGCTGCTTGGGTGCATAGCCTGAAATAGTTTTCAGGAAAGTAGGTATTTAAAACTATAGCATTTGAGATCTTGGAAGTCATATTCTGTTCAGTGGAAGCATTTAAGCTTGTTACTATAAAATATTTGATGACAAACTAATAACTTGAAATTTCTAAATTGCTGTGAATGGTTGTGATGTGACTTTAGCTTAATCGTTCAAGTCTAGCTAAAATAATTGTACATACCTTCCAAGTTTTATCACACTAAGCATAAAGCAGCTGACATACAACAATCTTTTGTTACATTTTTTTCTGTTTTCATATTGTGTTTTTTGTTGCATAATTTACGGTTTAATTCTTTGCAGGTAGTTGTTATTACTTCCTGTTGCATTGCTTAAATTAAAAAAGAAACCTCTGAAGTGCTAGTGAAAAATGGATTAGACAAAGGTAAAATAACAGCAATGCATGATGTCAAAGAACATCCTTTCACCATGATAAAATGCCTTATTCTGAAGTACTTTGGAGGTAGGATAAAAGATGAAGGAAAGCAATCTATTGACCCATTTTCTAAGGCATTGTTTTACTCTGGGGTAGTTGTATTTGTTATCTGTGAAATGGAGTCTTTTTGTAATTTAATGAAATCGTGTAAATATATTTTATTTGGCCTGCAAAATGTTTTTTATGTAGCATGCGAAAGTGCTGTATGGTTCTCACAAAAATAAAATTTCTTGCATGGCTCAAATAAGCCACCGTTCTGTTAACTCGACAGCTACAATGCTGGCTCAAATCAAGTTTCCTTGTGTAATACAATCCTGGGTAAAAATTACATTTTCACTGATTTTTTTACACCTTACAAAATAGCTATAAAAACCTAAAATGTGTCGGGTGTACATGGTACTGCTTTTTTTATTTGCGTGACTGCAATCTTGATGACTTTCATATGCTGAGAAAATAATTTAGGTTTCCTATAGAGCATAAGTTGTTTCAAGTGTTACTTTTTGATAACCGTAATTTTGGTTTAGTTGTTGCATATTTGGTTGGGATCTGGAATTGTTAACATGGGAAAATTTTCTGGGTAATGTGTAGGCTTGTTTGTTTTGAATGTGTTATGAACACACTTCAGCTGCTAATTTGGAAGTAGCAGTAGTTGGTTAGTCAGATTATCTTTTTGGAACCTGTTTGCTGAGAGGTCCAACACCCCAGCAGGTTGAAGCAGTTACGGGATAGGAAAGAAGTTTCTGGTTGCATGATCTAGAATTAGGGCATTAAATCTGTGACTCTGCAGAGGATCCACTTACCTATTCTCGAAAACATTATGTTACGTTTGAATGTGCCTCGCTTTCTATTAATCTTATGGCATTTCTACCTAAGGATTTCTCCATTTCTTTGTCTTTTAGTGTTTCATTATTGTTGCTGTAGAATAAGGCTTGCAAGTTCTGTGGTATCAACAGGGAATGTACTCATACTGTTTGATTCATCTCTCCTTACTGGTGTTCCTTGGATGTCCATATTATCAGCCCTTCATAATAGTCAACTGTCAAATACACAGTTAACATTTATAATAGCATGCCTCATGCATTGTTCAGTAATGCTGTATTCTGTTTTGTCAATATTAAGCTAATGCATGTCTGTCAGGTTTTTTTGTTGAGGGTTTTTGTTGCTTTAATGAATAGGGTTAATATTGCCTATTCTTCAAAGTTAACTTCCATTGGTGATTGACTTTCTAAATCTAGTTTGCTGTTTGATTTTAGTTATATGTATTACACATCAATTGTATGGTCCTTAGTGTTGAGAAATCATATGCAAAATCTGAGACAGGACTTTTATTCTCTTGATTATCTCTCCTCTCTCCAAATGAGTGTTTAGCTCTTCATCTCTCATTTCCTTTCAAATGGCTTGATTGCCAGTAATGAATGAGAAAAACACTGCACTGGACTCCCTGAAATACAGAACGCAATCTGCCAGCATACCATACAGTTCAGGGTTGGTGGTGTGTCACAGTAAAAGAAGAGGTTTGCTTCTCACAGCAGGAATCCTGAGGTACAATTGTTGATCCCCCTAAGGAAGGAGAAATAAGGGTGGGCTTCAATAATGGGACCGCAGTAATTCCTGCTGTAAACGTCAACTATTTTGTTGCTTGTCATAACTGTCACGTTTGTGGGTTTTGAGGGAGGAAAGCCCTAGCAGTACAACCCCAAATTCTTCATGCTTTCTTAACTGAGACTTACTGAGGTCTGCTTGAAGCTCATAAGCCAAGAGGGTGGTTGTGGTAGCCTGGTTTTCTTTATAATTGCTAGCAAGAGATACACCACATCTAAAGAACAAATCAGATCTTAGGTGCTGAGTGTCCCTTTGGAGCAACCTCTGTCTTGTTTATGGAGAAAAGCCTAGAACAGGCTGTTCTCTTTACTTAGGTATGTAAAACTAAGTGGGATGGATTTTGGCCATGCAGAACAAAATAAACTAGTTTATTTTGACTCCAATTAGTTTGTGGTATTCTCTGTGGACTCCTGCAAGCAAATGGATTCTAACTGCTTTGATTGCTACAGCAGATGGTCTCAATGAGATAAGTCTTATTTTCTTCTACCTTCGGTGTTAACCTTTTGGGGGCTGATATTTATCAAATTGTGAGGCATGTTATTTTTTTAATCCAAAATGCTCAGTGTTGCCCTACTGTTCTGGAAGACATCTGTGTGTGAATTAGGTAGTGTACATGCACTCATTAGGGTAAGTAGTGTTTAGAGTGTGATTTGCCTCACACTACACTTGTTAAAATTAATTGTAACCTAAACTACATGAGCTGTGTTGCCTAGGTCTCCACTGGCTATCATGGGTGCCTCAACACCTAGCTGTCAGGTACTTATGTCATATGGTAGACATCTATAACTAAGCAAGCTGCATCCCACTCCCTCCCTCTCATCTCTCTGTATGTCTCAGTACTTAGCCCTGGGCTGGTTATAGGGCTGTGGGTAGTGCTGCAGTAAGGATGTGCTGTCATTTATCTTGTGTGGCATAGTGATATCCAATGAAAAATGTAAGGTTACTGCAGAAATTGCATTACCATTTAAGTACTGCTCTGTGAGTAAAATATAGGAACCATGTTTTCTTTTATCAGTCTGGCCACATCTGCAGAAGCTGCTAATGTGGTTTTTGTTGGGATTACTACTGCAAGAGTTGTACGCAGTGCTTAAAAAGAGTGTTTGAAATGCACTACCCTCCTTTTCATGGGAGCAGGTAATGTCAATACACAAGGGCTTCTGTGGAAGCGAGTGACATCCCAGTCCTCACTTCAGGCTGTGAGTGTTGTGTGGGTGCTGCAGCATGGAAGGAAAAAAATGCAATGAAAAGCCAGTGAGAGGAGAAAAATACCCTCCAAGGAAACAGTAACAGAAAACATCAATTGATTTTAAACGCCTGTCACATTCCCTTGAAATCCAGCCACCCTTGATTGTCTTTCTGGCTGCCAAGTGCTGGTTACTATGTCCCAGGGGCCTTTTGGCTCATCATTCCAATAATCCAGGTCTGAAAGTTCGCCTTCTACAGACTATATTGAAAGACAAACTGTTCATGAACACCTTCTGGCACCAGACCTATTAGGTGACTTATTACCAAAATAATTTGGCAAATCAAATTTTCTTACAGAAAGGATGATGGAAAACTCATGTCAGTGAAAGAAAAGAAAAATCAAAATATTTAGGGCTTGAGTAAATAAGAACTGAAAATACCAATAAGGAAGAATTGTTTAGGAGTACCTGGGGGATATAACAAGAAGGATGAAAACACAGAAAGAAAAATCTAGAATGGATAGCAAGGCGAACTTGTTCCTGAGAGTGATCTCTTAGGATGGGGAAGAGTTCACAAACTGTACTGTTAGAATGTTTAGAACCACTGTGAGCGTGCATGCTCTGAGGGATATCGAAGGGTATTATCAAAGAAATGACCTGGGTTATCTGATGGTACATTTCCATCTCTGCCTAATTTTGCCAGACACATCTTCTGTATCTGCTTGCTAACACTGGCACTTAGTGAGTTAAATTTTGAATTTTTATGGTTACTCATCGTAAATCTTTTGAACAAGCAGGAAAATCTAATTTCCAAAGGCAATTACTGTTCTAAGTAAATGTAATACAAACTTGCAGCTGCCACAAATGCTTTCAGAAAAATCTAAGTTGTTTGCTACCTTCAGTACTTGGCAGCCTTACCCTCTTTGAAATTCTGGTTTAAGATCTAAATTGTAATCATTAAAAAAATAAAAATGCAACCTTACATTAGCAGCTTTTTTCCAGGCAGATTCCAGGGTTCCAGTCGTGGCAAATAGCTGGAGTGTTGCTGTCAGACCTGCTCCAATGTGGTGATAGGGTGGAAAATGGGAGAACAAGCAGTTGTGAAGACAGATCCACGCATGCAAAAAATGTAAGGACCACGAAGCAGAAAGATGGGGGAAGAGACTGCCGTTAAAATTAGCTGTTCTGATGAAAAAAAGGTAATGCTGGTATTGGGACCTAGTCAGAACACCAAGACTACTGTTTCTTTGCTTGTAAGTTGTGCTAAATAGCACATGAAAAACTATCTCAATAGGATACTGTCCAAGCAACTAAAAGCAGACAAAACCCATAAGGGTGTAGTCCAAATGATTACTTGTTGTAAAGAAAGATAAAGCTGCAGCGTGTTAAAATGAGATGGGTTTCATGCCTACAACTTTTATACTTTATTACATGAAAGCAGTCCGCATCTTTTTTTGAGGTTTCCTAACACTTTCAAGGTTTTATGCTGCTCTGGCGAGAGGCAGCAGAACCTAAAATGCATTTAAATAGTTGAATACTTTTGGCATTCTTTTTGTTTGTCTCTTGAGTTATATTTTAGGATTATGCTGCATGTAAAGGCCTTGAACCTGATTTTTCTACATGAAATCTGAGATTCTCACACAATTGCTTCTGTTTTGTAACTGATTGTTTAACATAAAATTACAAAATTATGATGCTAATGCATGAGTTGATAACACTGCAGACCTATAGTCTTCAAATTTTACCCAGAGATTTTTCTGTACTGTCATTAGAGATTACTTTATGGCATTTTAAGCCATCTTGCTCGACATTTCCTGGTTTTTAGTCTGTTTCCAGACTAAAAGCAGTAACCCTGGGTTAAACTAGGACTGAATTTGAGAGTACATATCAGTACTTCAGGAATTGAAACACATACAATTTTTGATAAGTAACCCCCAAACTAGCATTGTTAATGTTGGAAAATAAGTTTAAATCCAGTCATGTTACCAAGATGTATTAACGTACAGGTTAGGCAGCAGGACAACTTTAACTCTGCAATTCTGTATTGCACATTGAAAAGGAGGTTTCAGTTAATTTATCACTGCAAATACTTATGTGCCTTGGCTGTAAACAAAAGTTGACCATTTCTTGAAACCTTGCTAATTCTTTATCCATCTGATTTACTGTGTCAACAACTTTGCATCGAGTGTTGCATACGTAGAGAGGGGGAAAGTCTGTGTGCAAGATGGGCTACTTGTTAAATTGTGGCTGCAGTAAAGGCAGAGCTGGATGTTTTTTTATCTAGGAGACTCCCTCTTGGCATTTCCTGTAATAACAGGTGTATTGTTCAGAAATTCTTCTTTCCATACCTGCAAAATCCTGGGGAGAGGAATCACAGTAGTGGCATTAAATTTAGCCCTACAGAGGGAGGAAGGCTGTACAGTGAGGGACCAAGATGAGAACGGCTGTGTGCAAGAGATCTATTGGGTAGGAACAGCAGAGGAGAGAGACCCGAGTATGCTGGTAAGTCATGGGACAGTCATGGTTCAGCATTGTGAAATGACAATGAAAAGCACAAATAAAATCGCAAAGTGTCTTGGAGAAATATTTCCAGGGGAGTGATAGGTGTCAGTAGCATTATGCAACGGACCAGTGATATGGCCTCATGTAGGTCACGGTGTAGTCTTCTCTGTTGTCATCTCCTCTCTTCAGAAAACATGACCTGGTTACACAGGATGGACTAGAAACAAGTGGCTTATTTAGCTGAGCAAAACAAAATGAGGTAGGAGACATGTAATTATTCTGCAAGAGTGCTCTAAGGGATAAACGTCAGGCAGGAAGAAGACGTTACTAAGCTGAGGATAGTACTGGCGTGCACACAGATTTTTTTATAGCTTTTTGATGAATAAATGCAATCTGGGAATTAGGTGGTGGTTCCCGGTTCTCAGAAAAGTGGTGTTCTGGAGCAGCCACTGCATGGAGTAGTGCGGCCAAGGAATCCAGCTGGTTTTAGGATAGGTGTAGGCATGTTTTTGAAGGGGCTTGTGTGTCATTGTTTCTTGCAAAAGTAGAGGAGGAGACGCAATGAGCCAAGAAGTCTTTCTAGCTTTATGTTTGTACCTTCAGATTATGTTGAATAGGGACTGTCTAAATTACCTGCAAACATCCTTTATTCATGCAATAGCAAACAATTTGTACTGCTGAAGCTTGACATGTGTCCATGTTCTTGAACAAAGCTAATGCCACGGCCTTGACTGTAGCTGTCAGGGGAACCTTGCGATAAAGCTGGGGACTTTGGGTTTCATTTCTGCATCTGTTAGACATGTATGAATGATTAATGATCTAAGGCATTAGTGTAAAATTGCAAGAAGTTAGTGCCGAGGGGACTTCAGAAGCTGACTTGCGTCATTGTTTAGACACAAATAAAGCTGTCATGCAAGTGGCAGGAACATGTTTTTAGAGTCAGCTGGAGGTGATCCACCTGCAGGAGGGGCTTTTGGACACTTTGTGGTTTGTTGTCTCTTTCCATCATATGTCTTGCAGTAATAGTTAAGACTTAGTTGAGGTTAAAGATTCAGATCACTAGATGGTGTGCAAAGTTACAAATAGGGAAATGCATGTAATGTGGTAGGTAGGCAGACCCTCAAATGACTATTTTCTTGTTTCTCTTTTTAGATATATAAATACATAGATATATCTACACACACACACGCACTTATATGCCTTTGAAGTAATGAGGATGAACAAATAATTTTCATGTTTTTCCTGGCTATGTCGTTTAGCCTAATATAGGAGATACATTCTTAGAACATATATAAGATATA
The DNA here is from genome assembly GCA_013397275.1 of Burhinus bistriatus. NCBI lineage: Eukaryota > Metazoa > Chordata > Aves > Charadriiformes > Burhinidae > Burhinus > Burhinus bistriatus. The sequence goes on from VYXH01010341.1 coordinate 1,169,316, forward strand.
TTAAAAAGATATATGTGTATGTATGATGTATTTTCTTACGTATACTATATGCCCTAAATTTTTCCATTCAAATAATGCACAGAATAATTGGTTTGCATTTAACACATATGAATCTGTCTTTCTGATCTCGGAAAAGGTGGCTTTAGCCCTTGTGTAAAGATGGCCTTAGCTCTTGTGTATTGTATCCCTCTTTGTAGGTAGAGATTTTGGTGATAAGCCTATACGTATCTTTTTGTGTGTGTGTGTAGTTTTCACCACATTCAGAAGCAGTTGTCTTAAATTTATTTAGTTTTCTTTCCTCTCTGGCTCATCTTTTCTTGGTTCCTGTTTGTAACTGAAACAAACTGTCTCTTGCACCCATAAAAGTCTGATTACAGTGGTCTATTACTTCAGCTGTTCTCAGAGGCGGAAAAAAGACAAGCCAGGACCAATAGCTACGACAACTTCAAAGTATATTTTTAGCAAAGCAACCAGTGCAAATTTAGAATACAGAGATAAAAAGGGAAGGTTCAACTAGAGGGTAAGATTATGGTATTCTAGCTGTAGCACTTAGTGCCTTGCATTTTTGGAAACAGTTCTCCTCTATTTCCCCAGCATCTTTCTCATGTCATTCTCTGTATATTTTTTGTTGTCAGCATTTTAAGTTATGGTCTCGGAGTATTTTCACTATGTTTGTTGATTTACTTTTGTGTGTTGTTTCGGGCAAGATGTGGAATATGAGTGTTTTCTTTCTGCATAAAGCATTATTTTAGCCATGGGATTGTTTCATTTATTAAAAAGAAACCCAAATGTAGTGAAGCACTAGAGAGCTGCCAGCCTGACTTGTTCCAGGAGGCAGCTTCTTGTTCCAGGAGGCAGCTTCTGGCTATTTCAGATGCAGGCTTGAACCCTAATATTATGATGAAAGCGAAAAGAGTTTGGACAGAATTGGATGAAATACACGTGAAACCATGGGTTTTTTGTTGTTGGTTTGTTTTTTTTTTTAATAGAACTTCAGCTAAACCCTTATTCTATTCTGATTAATAAAATATCACTTCAGAGGATTATGAACTTCTTTCATAAGGTTCTGTGATAAAGTTTGAGTGGGAGGATTCATTTCAATAAATAAAATTACATGTGCGGGACCATGAAAATATGCAAATGAAGTTCCATTTAAAAACTCGTGTTTTGCATCCTAAGACATTTTGAAGCATGCTTTCTTTTTTTCATGAGAAGCTGTCATACCATGTTCAAGGGGAAGCAGTTACTTTTATTCTTTTTGCTTTACCACTGTTGCTATTGTCCTGTATCTTCTTTTTCCTTGTCTCTCCAAAGTTAAATGAACTGAAGAGAATGAAAAGTAACCGGTTAACCAGACACTGAAGTGCATGGGTCTGCTTAACAAAGAATTGTATTCTCATTCTTGAGTATATTCGATATTTTAGTTCAAAGGCTCCATGTCTTGGAGGGGCAGGGGGAGGAGTGAGCAAAGGGGCTCATTTAAATAAGATGTCTCCCTACTTTGCTTTTTTTTTTTATGTTAATGGAGCTCATTAATATTACCTTGCATTGAAGTGTTCGGAAATTATACTTTTGACAATGATTCAGTGCCTCTGAAGGTAGTTATATGTATTTGTGGCATACACAAGAAGAAATTACAAAATATTATATGTATTTTTCTCATGCTTTAATTGAGAGTAGAATGAGTGGAATAGGTAGGAAGAAGAATTTAATCAAACAACACGTTAATGAATTATTCAGATCTATTTCTTGGTTGAGAGAGAGAGCAGATCAACTCCAATTTTGTTCATATTTTGGTTTTGTAAAAATGTGAGATTGAAGTCAAGTAGAAATGGTTCTGTGGTTATGTTTTTAAACTCTAGATGGAAATGATTTTGTGTACCAGAGTTTTGTCAGAGTATATAGTGCCATAGGTGTCACTTCTGTTCTCCTCCTTTACCAGCTCTTTTGAGTTGTATTTTTGTCCCATTTGATGAAAATAGGTTTGGTGGCCATTGCATATTAAAAATTTTCCTCTCTGGCTCTGTTACCATTTTGCATGTTTTTTTCCTTATGCCTTGTATTAGTTGGCAGTTTTAGCAAGGAGCTGGAGGGCTGTGGAGGCTGTTTAACCACCTCTGTATTTGCAAGCACAATTCTCCTCTGCTTGTTGGCATGACCATGGCTGCAGGAGCTGTTTTGGTGGTGCCCCAGATAAAGCGAAAATTTCATTCACTGATGCTATAATTAGATGCCTTTCCCCATTAGTAAATCAACACAATTTTGTTAAACATGTGCTTGTAGCTACGTATAAATTAGCTCATTCAATAACTAGCACAAAATGTCACATAAACCTTGGCAGCTCTAGGTTCTTGTCACTTGCACTGTTCCCCACTGGGCTCTTAATAGTAAAATTAACTGGAGCTGTGTTAATTATTTTTTTCTATGTGTGGAAAAACAGAGCTATAATAATGGCATTACCGTTGTCTGTATGCTGAAGATAGTCCAGCCATTGCCTTGTATCTGGAAAGTTATCTGTGGAAAAAACCAGTCACTAAACCCACATTTTTTTAATAATGTGAAGGCATCTGTTCTTTGGAAACAAGGAGCCTAAGTGCTTTTTTCCTTGGTCCTCTTACCAAGAAAGGTGACCTACTTTGGTAGTGATTTGTTTGTTGGTTTTTTTTTGGTTTTTTTTTTTTTTAAATAAAAGTATTCTTGACTGGAAAGCACTTAAAACATGTTGACTTACAACAAGTTTTCCTTTCTGTATGCAAGAAAGAAACCTCTGTTTTCTTTTTCAGCAATAAAAATGGTGTTTAAGTTGTTCATAGTGTATTTAGCATCAATGGTGCTCTCTTCCTCCCACCTAAGAGATGTCCGAGAGTTTCAGGGGGACATGGGAAAGACCTTGACCCAAACTTCTGTGAAATTGTGACAGGCTAAAAGTTTTGTGGCGGTGGCCTATGCTCTGGTTTTGTCTCTGCTAAACTGTGCGTGTCTGACATTCATGGGTAATGGTGATTGAAGGAGAATGCACCAAAAGATGGCAGAAAGAGTAAGTGAACTGGAAGGTTGATACATTTTGGAGAGACAGTTAAGACTGAAGATTGCTTTTAAAAAAAATCCAACATTTGCTTACTTAGAATTGCAAGAGAGATTTACAAGTACTTAAAGCATTTCTTCAGCAGTCTTAGAAGTACCTGACTCCCACTTGTGGGCTGCATGTAAGCTCTAATTGTAGTCTGTTGCTGTCATTGTTGTCTTTAATTGCGTAAACTTGATTTATTTGAGAAACATTTGGCCATAGAATGAGGCCCTAAGTCACCTCTGAGGTGCAGGTGAAGGCACACTGAAGCTATGTGCTCCTACTCCATTTTGCAGTTTCCTGATTGTTATTGCCGCCCCC
>VYXH01010341.1:1176932-1208176 GCA_013397275.1 Burhinus bistriatus
AAAAAAACACCGGGCGGGGGAGGGAATAATATTTGCATCTGATGAAATTGATATGTTTGTCAGATTCCGTGTACTGAGCTCCATGCAGCAGGATGGACACATCAAATAAAGACCACAAATCTACTGGCAGTGGTGCTAGTAGTTAAGTGATAATTTACAAGTATGTCTTTTGGAAGCAGTGTATGCACAGAGCTAAAATGAAACCTCTCATGAAATACCTCATCATGATAATTTACAGAAACATGAGGATTACATCTTGTTCTGTGGAGAAGCAAGGAGACAGAATAATGGCACAGGTTAATAGGTCCCTCAAAGCCAATTTTAAATATGAGCAAAATGCTATAGGTCATAATTTTTCATTTCTTATGACTGGCTGGGCAGGCAGCATAAGGTAAGACAGCTGCTGTGTGGTAGCATTTGAGCATATGAGGACAGAGCCACCCCCCTTCCAGTGGATCTTAATGCTTGAGCCTGATGAAGTAGTGATGCTCTGTAAATGAGCTCAGGGGCACTGGGGCAAAGGAAGTACGTGCAGATGGACTGCAGGGGAACAGGGGGACAGCTTGCTCCACTTTCTGGTTACTCCATTGCTGCAGCAAGTGCTCCCCCAGGGCAGGCAGCTGAAGGAAGCGTGTATGGAGTACAGCCAGCGTCTGTGCCGGTGTTTCCAGCTGCACCTTCAAAGTTACTGTTTTGACACTTTTTTGAGTGGAGAGAAACAGGTTGCTGGCCGTTCCTGCTTCGAGGTGGTACAGGGAACATCACCTTAGGACATGCACATTTTGCCTCTGCCTCCTCCAGCTCATATGTGCAAGAGGATCTTTGTAAGTAACGTGGCATAAGAATAAGTATAGGAGGATCAAGGCAGCTGCTTAGTCTGCACGTTTGTTGCCAACCTCGGTGCTCATCTCTGCCTACCTTGCTTCCTGGGTGGTATGTGGGGAAGCTGGGTACCCATTTTAAAGCTAACAGGTCTCCTAGCTTATACAGAAGTTTGCTATGTGCCTATATCCAGTGAAAATGTTTCAAGCCCTCAGGAAGAAGCAGCTGACACTACTTATTTGTATGCAAGGCAGCTGAAGCATCAGTAATGCTAACAGCGTCAGTGGTCCTGGTGATCTGTCTGGCTCTGTCAACAGAGCCTCTCAGAGCAAAGTTTCAAAGAAATCAATGCAAAAGGCTCATGTTATACTCTGTGGGTAGTGAACACACTGAAGGTCAACTGGGGTGTTTGACATCATAGCGGTGCTAGGGCCAGAGGGTGGCTTTGTAATATTGGGAATGGGGGGGGAATTTTAATATTTTGTGCTGTACAGGGTAAACTGTCCTGCTGTCTTCCATATCATCTGTGCTTTTTCTCCATATAGGTCACGCTGCTGTCTCTGTTCTGTGCCTGCCTTTTAAGTTACTGGGTCTTTATTCATGGTTTTGGATTGTCTTGTTTGTGCAAAAGCAGCATGTTTGGATACTTTGTTCTTGCTGATTGAACCAACATCTTTGACATTAAACTTGCAATATGAAGCTACAGAGGAAATTAAGTGTGTGGCATGCAGCTTATTCTTAGTTTCCTGTACTTTTTTTCATTTTAATGATTTTGGGAGTGCTGAACTAATTAAAGTGGCCAGTAGCTTTCAGTATATAGTTTAGTCTCAGGCAAAATTAATATCTTGCTTCAGCCTACTGTGATTCCGGAGGAAAGTAGTTTAGTGGTAATAATGTTAAAAAATCAAAGCTAAATTTGTTGAATTGGATGTGCCTCTGTAGAATGGGGCTTCTTTCTAACTGATGGGTTTGAATTAAAATGAAATAAATACCCACAATGTTTCTAGAGATTTTACTGTACATAGTAATTTCATAGACTACTGAAATGCAGCCACTCTTGGTTGAATATGTATAGAGTTCAAAGCTGAAAGTTACTTAATAACAATATGAGAGCTGAAAGAGTACTGAATGTGAAGATGCTGTGGAAAGATTCACTGGACCAAAACGTAATAACTCAAATTCGAATTTGGCCCAGATGCTGGGACTGATACCTTTACTATTATTAACAAAAATAAGTATTCAGTCAGTAGCTGACATTAAAGTCTGAGAGCTGCCTTAATACCATACTGAGCGAGGGATTTGATCTTACCCAGTGTATTACCAGCACAGCTTCTAAAGCACACCACATCTACTTTGGAGTTCTCCTAGTTCTCCTACCTGCTAATTAGACTTTTCCTTGCAAAAATGCTAATTCATATTTGGCTGTCTTAAGGATTGTTAATGGCTTAATCCAAAACCAATTAAAGTAATTGGATATGCTCCCCTTGACTTTAGCAAGCTTTTGATCAGGACTTGTGCTAGTATAAACGGAAAGGCTTGCTGGATTTCACCCTAAATAATTTTCTTGTAAATGAAGAAAAGTGTGTGTGTATATATATGTATATTTTGATGCTTGCTTAGCTATATTTATCCCTGGGTGTCAGATGTGCAGTAAGAGGTTCAGATAAGTGAAAAGTTAAAATCTGTTTTTACTGAGAGGCCAGCTTAGGTATGGTAGAAACCAGCATATTCTTGTGTGGTTTTTAAAGTTAGGGCAATATGATTGTTAAAACCACCGCTGTGACAGGTAGCTAGGAAGGTAAAGTTTGTTAGTGAAGAGCTTCAAAACCAAATAGCATGGGCTACCAAGATGATCAGGAGCCTAGACCATGTGTCTCATGAAGGCAAGCTGCAGGAGCTGGACTTGTTGAGCCTGGCAAAGAGGAAATCTAATAGCAGCCTGCAGAGGGTTCAAGAGTAGCTGAAAAGCTGATGAAGCCTTGCACTTCTCGGTAATGCTGGATCATATAACCAAGGGCATGGGTCCTGATAGCTTGGGAAGTTCAGGTTGGATGCTAGGGAGAGAAAGTTTCTCTAGGAGGGCAGTGCCATGCTGACTGGGTTACGAGAGGGGCTGGACCTGATGTCCAGGGAGTTTTTGTCCATGGCCGCCTGTTCTGGAGGAAACTGAGGCCAAAATGCCCTCTTGTGCTTGCTCCTGGCCAACCTGTCTATGGTTCTTTAGGTGCGCTTCTGAAAATGGGCAAAAAGGATTTGTGAAAATAAAGGCTGTAGCCCTTCCTAGACATGTAAAACTACCTTTTGCGTATTCTGTCTCAGCTTGTGGGAAGGGGCTGGCAGCTGCTGGTATCGCTCTAGGGCATCATTCTAATTTGCTTTGTGCAATAAAATGATTTTATGTTTTGATCATTGAATCCTTCTGGTCATGTCCAGCAGTAGTATAAATTCACTCCATGATTTTGCAGCAGAAGACTGGGCCAAATTTTTTTTTTAGTTGTTTTAAGCTTAAATCCCCTATATGTAATTTCTGAATATTAATGTGCCAGGAAATTAAGCAGGAAGAAGAAATTTAAGAAGAATGACCGTTGGACTGTTAGAGATAAGCAGTACAGAAAATGTCCTCTATTAGTAAAGGCTATGTACAATACTCATATTTCTGCATATATAACATAAGGGTGTGTACATACATATGCATGTGTATATGTCTGGTTTTTGCATAGGTACAGTATATGAATATATGTGTGCATGTGTGTAGGGTTTATTGTATTAGAAAAGAGAGGGAGAAATATCCTGTGATGTAGGTAGCAGAGGGAAATTTCCCAGATCTGGTATTCAATTTTTCTTTCTTCAATTCAGTTGACTTCACCCTGCCTCAGTACGTTCAATGAAAAATATCAAAAGCCTTGCTTTTCCTGTATCATTCCCTTCCTCTATCAGTGACTTCTTGCTAGTACAGTTTGCCAGAAAACAACTCATGTTTTGTTTTTAAGAAGGCTTTGGCATTTCTTTCTGTTCTGCTGCCAAGGAAAACCAAGACACTATAAAAATAGCAAAAATGAAATTAAGATGCTCCTCTGGAGTCACTGTCCTGGAATTAAAATAAAATCATAATTGTATTGCATGAAAGCATTTCTGCACTTAAGTAGTATAATCTTACAAACTTAAGGTGATAATAAAGTTCTTGTAAGTTTTGAAGTATCAGATACTCACCTAGTAAGTTATCCCGTCCTGGCTAAAGTTTGCCCTGTGTCCCAGGCATGGTTTTGGCTACCCTGCAGGCAGGCATCTCAGGAGGAGCCCCCCAGGGTCAGCACTGCTGGAGGAGCTCTGCCCCTCAGCACAGCCCCCTCTTTCTTCTATAATCACCAGTATGAATCTGCATTAATAAATTGAAGACATTGCTTACTATATTTTTATCTTCCTGTATCCAGGCAGACTAAGACTAGCCTTTAACCTATTGTTTTGGGTTTTCCTCAGCTAAACTAGTCTGTTCCTGCTGTGCGTATGAGTATTTTTCTCCTTCTACAGCCTCTTGTCTATGACTACTTCCCTTCATTCTCTTTCATTTGATATTTCTTTTTGCCCTATCTTACTTTGGTTAAAAGCCTTAACTTCTAAAGCATTTAAAAAAAAAAAACCAACTCTGCAGAAGTCTGTTAGCATTACTACATCCCCTCTAGCATCCTCTGTGTGTATTTTCTACCTATTCTTTAGAAGAGCAGCATCCTTTCTTCCTGTGCCTATGCAGCACTTAGCCTAATGGCCCATGACTTGAGCTCAGTCCTCGTTCTGAGTTGGGCAGAGAAGGAGCCCTGTCCCAAGGGAAGACGCTTATAATACTTTAATTACAGCTGCCTTGTAAAATCAGAGTAGCGTTCACCTCCTGATGGGTCATAATGTTTTCGCTTTCTTGAGATGCGCATATAGTTTATTGTGTAGATATAATTTTTAAAGCAACCCAACGTGTTCTTGTATTCCTTTAAAACTAGAAATTAAATGAAAGAGTAACTGAAATCCTGATTAACAAAAAAGTTTATATTCTTTCTGCTACACAAATTTAAAACTTAGTTAGTTTGCCCATCTGTCTCCTGTCTAGTGGTGACAGAAATCTGAATATTTAAGTGACTTTGTGGTTTGAATAACTGAGGTTTGTGGATCTGCAGTTTAAAGCCAGTGGAGCAAATGGTTGCAGCTTACTGAGATTAATTGACTGTGTTTCTGAACAGGCATTTTGGCTTGTGGAGCTGACCTCTAACAGGTATCTCTTCTTCATCATACTCCCTAGTTGTCCTGGTTTGAGGTAAAACAGGACCAATTTTGTTCAGTAACTTTACTTTATGGCTAGGCCTCTTCTAACTGCTGAAATTAATGGCCACCAGGTGTATGTACTCTACCAGGTCTTAAATGTTCTTAACTGCTGAGTCCTTGCTCTTCAGTGGCAAATAGTATGAAATGATCAACACTTTGTCTTTCTAAATGAGAACTTGTGCTCTAGAAGATACTAACGAATGTTCCTCCTACAGTTCAGGCTAGGCCTGAACCTTCTTGAGGTGTGCAAACAGAGGTGACGATGAGTTCCAACAGCTGCTTTCTGGCTTTTTTCTTTCTTTCCCCCTCAAAGTATTGAAATATTGGTGGGAGTTTCTACTGTGACGGTGTTTGAGTTCAAGTCCTCCGGTCAAACGTCTGTGAGTTCTCCTTTTATTGAGGTTCCCCTACCTGTTTGGATGTACTTTACAATAGATGATTAAAATCTCCATTTCTTCCCAGTCCATCACTTTCCCTTGAGACTGCCAGAGATAGCAATTCTGATGGCAAGTAAGGTGTTGGTGTTAACGACTGGCTCTCAACTACACAATGGCGACCCCACCAAATCAGGCCTTTCAGATTAGCACTTGCTTAATGAAAGTGAAGTACCTTTTTTCTTACTTACCCTCTCCGTGCCAGATTCAAAACAATCATATGGAGGTTGAAGGCTGTATATATAAATTTTTAGCAGTGTGTTGAGCTCCTTCTGTCCACATTACTGTCTTCATTTCTGCTTCATTTGGGGAGAAAGAAATGTTGTCAAATAGTTAAATCAGAGAAAGAAAAAAAAACCCCACAACCTGATAAAGTGCTATTTTCAGGCTTCTAGAGTGGTGTTTGTAATTCTGTGGGAGCTGGAGCCATTTGAAAGATAAGACCTTCAGTTTTCTTGATTTTAAATAAGTATCAGTACTGCTGTTTTCCTGGAATACCGAGTTGATAGATATTTAACTAGCCAACTAATGAAACAACACTAACCTTGCTTGTATGGACTTGCAAGTCAGTGAACTCAAGTGCTTTCCTGTGTTTTGGTCATTAATCTTAAAAGAAAATGTTTCCGCTATCAAGGAGATCAGCATTTTGTTTTAATCTTTATAGAAATGCATTAAGAAATCACTGGAGAACAGAAAATGGAAGGACTTTTAAAAGTCATTGGTAGATCCCTTTTCAAACTTTTTACTAACAAACTAAAGATTCCTGCTTCATAGTCCACATTACATAGGCTAGATTGTTATTTTTGAAATAATGATGTCTTTGCCTCTATTGTCCTAATTTATCAGAAATCTTATTGTAGGATATCTATAGGAGATTTATTAACAATACCTTAAAGAAAGCAATGAACTGCAGACAATATTTTTTTTTTTATTTGCTTCTACTTCATGTGTCTGAGTTTCTCGGGAGAATCGGTGCAAATACCTTCCCAGCAACAGTTTCACTATTGTCTTGCTTCAGTCATCCTTAGAGAGAGCTTGGCATCTGAACTTCAGAGCTTACTTTAAACACTTTGGGTGGCAGCTTAAACCAGCAGTAGAGCAGAAGAGATAAAGGTTTATCCTGTAGCCAGAATTTTAAAACACTACTCTGAAAAACTCAGCCCCTAAGTTTTTACTTAGATATCCAGGTATTGCCTTGGAGCCCTCGATGAGTTTAGAAAGGAAACTCTTGAGTGTTGTTTTCAAAAATCAGAACTCTTAAGGTCCTAAATGCTTAAGATTTCGTCAGTGTCTAAAAAAATGCTTTAAAATTGGCAAATTCAAATAAAACCAGTATTGTAACCATCCAGTGGGCATATCACATAAATAAAAAATGCTGGATAAATTTGTTCGCTACTGTACCAAATAGCTACAGTGCTAGCAAGAGACAGTTGTCAGCTGTTTGGACTTCTGTATGGTTTAAAATGTCAATGCATTATTGCTGAATAGTGCAAGGGAAAGCATTTGTTCAGAGTCCTGCTCTAAAAGTGTGCTTTAGAGAGAGAGATGTCAGGATGCAAGATCAAATGGCGGATACCATAGGATTTAGCTAAGGTGCTTGACATCCAATGACATCTTACAGTTCTATTGATTATTTTATTGCCTCTGCCAAAGAGCGACAGTGTTCTTGCTGAGCAAGCAGACTCAGTTTGAAATGTACTTTCCCCCCCTTTTATTTCACTCCTCTCCTTTTGGCGCTAATACTTTGCCTTTATCTCATGTGAGAACTCAACAAAACAAATGCGTAAGAACCTCAAACCTGTTAAACAGGGAGAGGAAATCCTGAAATATTAGCAGTTTTTGAGATCTTTAAACTTCAAGAGGAAGAATGATATTTTTAGCATTTTCCAAGATTTCCATCATCAGATCAAATGCAGTCTAGGTCATTCTCCTCTGCTGGTGTCTGAACACTGATGTCAGCCCCACCAAGGCCATGAGAGTGCTGCCAGTTACCGCTCTAGTACGTGTGTCAATGTGGGAACTGTGTCACTGCAGTTTTTTTGGTTTACAGATTTTGCCAGAGCTGCATAGATGGGTATGGACAAGACCGAGAAATGGCAATGCCCTGGTCTGAAAGCCTTGACTTTGGCCTGATTGTTCCCATTCGGAGGCCTAGGTGTAATAGAGGAAGTTTTTGGGGGTACTCTGCCAGGGGCTAGGTGAGGAAAGGAGGATTCATTTCTCTTGTATTCTCTAAAATTCCTTATATTCCATCCTGGTCTTTCGTGGTGAGGAAGATGACGTTTTCACCTGCTATTGGTAGTCTCTAAAAATAGGTAGGTCTGTTCCTCAAGTGAAATTTTCTTTGCTTGTATTTTTTTTTTTTTTTGGTGACTATTCTTTCAGGAGTTTGAGATTAGAGATGGACAAAGCAAAGAGAGCTTCATAATTAAAAAAAAAAAGTTCGTGCTGATCCACATCCTGTTTTATCTCATTATATGGAAGCAACTTGAGAGAAACAAGTAGTCATGTCAAAAATACCTTCCACCAGAAAGATGGTAAGCTGTAGCGGAAAACATGTCTCTGTGTATTTGACCCTCGTTTCTTACAGCAACAAATCTTTTATAAACTTTTCATTGTGAAGCTGAGGATCATAATCCTTCCTAAATCAAGCAATGAATAAATCTCTGTTCAAATCCAGTCTGTCACGTTTGAAAATACTGCCTCCAAGTAGTTTATGCTGTGCAGGATATGCCATGAAGTGGGGTTAAAAAAAAAAAAAAGATTAGCCTTCCTCTACTGTCTAAAGAAAAGAACAAAGTCCTACACTGCATGTTAAGGAAAAGAATGGGGATTGTGTAAAATAGGTCAGAGATGTATTTAATTTTAAAAGGCTTGGATTGAGAAAGGAGAGAGAATAAAATTTTCCATAACGGCAATCAGGTAACCCTGAAGTGTAGTGGTTATGAAATAATTACACCCCAGAGGGATTAGAGGCATCCACCATTGCCTGCTGCTTTGTAATGCCTCGGGGATGTGATTAACTTATGATAATTAAAGCTCTTATAGTGGAAATGCAGTATGAACATGGAGAGTCTGAAGAAATTTCAGGATTGTGGCTTGGTACGTCTAATTTTCCTGTTAACCTATGCTGTTTGCTCATCTGTAAACATCCTCTTTCTTTATACATGTTTCCTTGTTGTTTGACCCTTAGTGGGTGGCACCATAAATTAGTATGTTTCCTGGGACCTGAATGATTTGTGCAGTGCCTTGGGTTGTGTTAGCATGGTGCTACTACTTGAGCGATTGTCTGAAATGCAGGTACCCTTGATAAGGACTCTAATAGCTTCACTACCAGTTTTAAATGGCATGGAGGTGGGGATCATACTCATTGCGGTCTTCAGGACAGTAAAGCTGTGTAAAGCGTGTATACTGCTTAGAGAGGACAACTTCCAGATGGCCCCAACTTCTGTAAAGTTCAGTGGGCACTAAATCAGAAACGTCCCCATTCTCATTTACTTTTATCCAGTGCGGGTGCATGTATAAGTGGAGGTCTGTCCCTCCTCGTGAACAGTCCTATAGAAGCTTTTGCAGCCTACTGTCTTTACCAAAAGTGATCCCATTAGTTTTCTCTCAGCTCTGAGAAAATTGTTGCAAAGAAAATCTTTTAATTTTTCACAATATTAAGAATGTAAAAAACAGGGGATCTTGACTTCACAATGAAGGTGTAGCTAGGATAATAAGAAATCTAAGTGTTGAGAATTTCAAGTGCAGTAGATATTTTATGATTGTTCCCAACCTGGATATTACATTCCCTTTCTGTAATTTCCCATAATCCAATTTCAAATTGGATAAATTTATCTTAGATAAAGAAGTTAGTGTGGAACAAGAGTGTCAATATGAAAAGGATTGCCATTTGAAAATTTTCTGGATTTTTTTTTTTTTTTTCCCCCCTAGGTAGGTAAGTTCTTAGACTCTTCTTGACAGCTCCTTTCTACTTTGTACAAAATATATGTATGAAACATGAAAAGAGAAATACAATGGCCTCAAAGTATGAATTTTCCATACATGAAATTCTGTGAAACACTTTTTCTGTTTTTACGTTTGCATTGCACCAAAGACCCTAAGTCCAACCATCAGCACAACAGAAGTGCAGTGTGCATTGGCAGTGGCTTTATTCGTGTGGTGTTGTCAGTGTACTCTTCTGAAGTGGCATCTTAGTTACTTTTACCAAGAGAAAAAGGATGTATTTCAGACTATGCAGTGGTGCAAGACATGTCTTACGGATGTGTTTTCACTTCAGCGACTGTGTATGTGTTTTAGGTTTTTTGTGTCTTAACCACCATGGATATTGTTGGTAGTATTATGGGTAGTAGCAGATGTACCAGAAGCACATATTTCTCATGAGGACAGTTTGGGGACCAGTTGCTCCCCTGAAGGCTGTGAGTAGATTGACCAAGGAAATTTGATGTTACATCTGTCAGATGTAGTAGTCAGGGTCACTGGCGCTGTGTCAAGTGCTGGGCTCTGCCTGCTAACTGCAGGTCAAACCTTATGGGTGACTTCTTTGGTGACTGATGTCTGTTGTGAAGCTGTCATCTATTCAGGGAGAAATAACCGATGATTTTCTTGTAACACTGAAGGTGCACTGCCAGTGTCTGCTGACCTCTGCATAACCTGCTGAGGATGGGGTAGTCATGCTTAGCGAGTTGCAAGATTTACTTATTACTCACACTTCAAAAGTAGGCTAATTTCCCTGTGAAATCTGTGTAAGTAAGATTCATGTGTAGATATTTTTGACTGCCGCAAAGTTAACACTCTTACTTCATTCAGAAATGTTTTGTGTTTCAGTTGTTAGTGGATTTCCGAAGAACACATTTTGTAAAGATGCTGTCTAGCCAATGATGAAGCCTCACTATCTTTGTTATGTTTCCTTTTCTCCCTTTCACCAGTGTATGCCTATGGGTGCAGCTGGCAAGAATGGAAACACTTTTGTCTTTGACAAAACATTCTTTGTCTTTGGCAAAAGTACTCTAACCTGTACATGTCCCTGAGTACAACCAGGCTTATGGATATATATGCAAAACAGCGTGTTTCTATGCTTATTCGTGTTTATTGACTACGATATAGGATATCCATGTTTTTTTGAAAAGACATTTGTATCGATTATTTCTTTGGCTTGGTGACATTTCGTTATCACTTCTTATTTGCGGGTTGGTTGGGTAGATGATAATCCTTTCACTTCTTGGACTGTCAGGAAGAAGGGTGTGAGAGACAACTTCCCACACAGCTGAGGTACACAGGTTGTTACCAAGACCTAAAGGAATTGTAATTATCACATTATTATTATTTCTCTCTTCTTTTTTTTTTTTTTAACTTACCTGTTGCTTACTGTTAGTATTGGAGATAAGCTGGGATCACTTTGAAGAACGTTTTGGTTTTTTCTACGTCAAAAGTGATGAAGATATTGTTCCTGCTTTGCTCTTTCACCCTTCAGTGGAGACCACCAAAATGCCTGAAATGTAATACCTATGAAGTATCGTGTTTGTGCCTTTTTATACCTCTGCTTACCCTGGAGCTGAGTTAGATGGGATGGAAGTAAGGGTCTGGGCCATAGCAATTGTATCCAGCTGATCTGTATCAACAGCTTCATATGATGGCTCTCACAAGAATGACTCTACCATGCAAATGAGGTTCCAGAAGAAAAGGTATCACATTTTAATTTAAGAACTCCTCCTTTCCTGTATGCTGTGGTGCTATTTGGTCTTGGTGCTTTGGGCTCGTCTGCCTAGGCAGGGTAGTGCCCGGTGCGGTGAGCTGTGTGCTTACAGAGCCATGACTGCCTTTCCAGGGGCAGTGTGGAAAGAGCCTTTGTAAACATGCTAATTTACTTCACTTTGAAAGCATGTGTTCATCTCCTGAGTATCCTTGGGATCTGGTGACGAAAAGCCAGTGAGCTGTGAAGTCACTCCTTGGCTTGCTATTCACTACCTTACGCATCAGGCCCCACCACGTGTGCATGGGCTGTTTGGGGAGGGAGCAGTGTCTGGGGCACTGGGATGTCTTACAAGTCAAACCATCAGCCCTCATTGAATTCCTTCATTTGACTATTAGGAAGTTAGTTGTTTGAAGGCATTTCTTTTTTTCTTTTTCTTTCTTCATTCTGCTTAATCATTTTTAAGATGTTTTATTTCTGTTGAGCAGAGACTTACTTTCATAAGAAGTATCGAGTGCAGTGCTTTCCCACAGGGCAGAGGTTAGCCAGCAGCTATTGCCCGACTCATCTGTAGTCTTTCGCGCTCTCCTCGGTGTGAAGAAAACTCTGACTTCTGCTCTATACTGGGTAAAGCTGTTTTTCAGTGACCTTCTGTACCTGACCCGTGTTTACCTAAGTGCTCACCTATTTGAATTAGTTGAAGACTTTTTTTTTTTCTGTCCCATTTTTTTGGATGAGACTAAGGCCAAGAAAGATTATTTCAGAACTGACTACAAAAATGTGTGGCATTTTTTGAGAATGGATCAGTGAAGTGCTCTGTTTACAGAAATCATGCTATTCAAATGTTGTTAATAAAATCATTGATTTTAACTAGGTGCTCAAATACTTTTATCCTAACTTGTCATTGAGTGCAGTCCCTTAAACCTGGGGAACTTTCTTTACAAGAAAGATTCAGCTACTACAAATTGACTCAACCACCTTTGAGCCTTTTGGTCCAGCAAACTCTTTGTTCTCATTAGCCTTCACATGATGTTTAACTGACTCTTGATAAAAAAACCCGCACATATAGACCTCCAGGCAGCCAGCAATGTTTTGCCCGAAATACTGTTCCTAAAAGCTCACCTTACCAGTTATTTGCCTGAGGCTTTCAAAGATTTCAGATATTTTGAGCAGTAGAAATCTTACAGCTTATAGACTTGGAGTACTTAATCAGGTCTTTGTGGTTATCTTTATTTACTGAACATTGTATTAAAAAGATGAACGGCAGCTTTGTTTTCTGCTTTCCTGAATGGTATGTGTATTCTCTGTTTTTTTTTCTGTGGAGACGCGTGAAGGTGGCCACCCATCCATAAAGGATGGAGAACTGGGAATTCTACTTAGGAAACAAATTCCCAAATCTCTTCTTTTTCATGCTTTCACATTGATAATCCAGAAAATTTAGTTTAAACATGTCATAATATTTCCTTTTAACAATACTAGCATATTTCATTTCAAGTTTTACCATTTGGTAGTTTTATATCATGAGGCTTAACAGTTATTTTACTTTTTTTGTTTTGAAATTGCGGTGACACTTGAGGCTATAGTTGACACAACAGAAATGTAGAAATAATACAAATAAATTTATATCATAAAGTTGTGTTCAAAAATGAAAAATAAGATGAACTGTAGTGCATTTTAATTAATAATGGATCTATGCTGAAAGGTTCAAATGGGCATTTGTAGGATTAAAGCATCTAAAATGTAGTGGTTTGTTTCTGTGGCAAACAGCCCTTTTTATTATGCATCAAATTGGAGCTGGATGCAGTAGTACTCAGGTGCAGCAGATCAGAAGTTCTTTTACAGGCATATTGGAAATCTGTAATGAAATGGGCATCAAAATGATTAGTCATGATTAGTGCTGCTAAGTGCAAAAGTCTTTGCTGTGCTCTTTGCATGCTCTTATTTCTTGTTCAGCTGCAATTTATTGTGTTTACAATTCATGTCTGCCTCAAAGAAAAGCTGGTTTTTTCTGGTGGATGTTTGAGGCCGCTGTTGCTTCTGTCCTGGGGAATACATCTAGGAGCCACCTGGTTTGAGAGTATGTTCAGTTGTCAGTACTGCCCAATGTGCCTTGCTATATGTTCCCCCAAGCAGTGGTGAAGTGCTGGGAACGTGTAGGTTATCTGTAGGTTTCAGTGCTTTGTCAGGATGGATTGCATCATTCACAGTTATCACAGGCTTGGCTTGGGATTGCTACTGAACATGATGCTGCTATGGTTATTTCAAGCATAGTTTGTGTTTTCTAAGTCATATTCATAGCAATGAATGCAGAAAAAAATTTTCAAAATTTGTTTTATATACCATAGTGCAGTCTTGTTACAAAAGCAGGAGACAGGTCACTGTGTATGAGCAGTGCTGATTTTATGTTCTTGTTTCTTCCAGTCAGTGACTACCCATGATTTGACTATATATATATTTTAAAAAATCCCTACAAAAAAAAAAAATGAAACCCCTAGATTATTACTTTAGTGTTGTAACAAGGCTACACCCTTTCCTCTTTTTCTGGTGCTGTGCTAGGGTTCATAAAGGCAACTGCAAGCCTAATAGGATCTTCATTCAACTCATGGTACATCTACATGGAAGTGCTCTCAGAAGTAGAAACCAGGGGTGAATGGGCAGTCGAGAAGGCTAAGATTTTATCACAGTGTTAACATAAAGTTCAAATTCCATCTGTTGTTATTCCTTCTCAAACTTGGATGCAAAGCCAAGAACTATGTGAAAGAAAATGTAATGGTGTCAATGGCAAAGTGTGTCCCCTCAATGCTGGGGAGAAATTCCAGAGTACGATGGTTGTATTTGTGGTGCTACATAAGAGAGGCTGAAAGGACTGACTTCCGTGCTGATGGAAGAATTGAAAGGGCAAGCTCCAATAAGACTGAACTTTGGCAATTTGCCTGCCTGCCATGTATTGTAACTGAGTAAACAAGACCAGCTTTTGCACACCACAGATGCCTGCAAAAATGCATGTAAGCACTTTGCCATATTCAACATCTCTAATTTAATATTTGAGTTCTGAACTTTAGATAAAAATTCCCTGATTTTTCCTGTTCTTGTCCTGGAAATGGAATGCTTTTGCAATGATAACAACACATTACCCTGAACTGTAAAACACTTACGCGGAGCTTCATCCTTCCTCATAGTGTCTTAGGAGTGCTTATGTTCTAATAATGATGTAGTAATCCCAGATTTTAAGGCGAGGCATTTGGCGTGCTTCTGTGTGTTTAACGTGGCCTGGTAGTCACACTTTGGTGATGGAATGTTGACAAAAGTGTCTGTGATATCGCAAGATTTTCTAACCTACGTCTAATTTGTCGTCTTTGCTTTGTGCTTGTCTAGAAATGATGAACTTTTATGGGGGGCTGATCAGCCTCTGCTTATGATCCTTTAAGATCCTTTTAACTGAACTGTTGCTCATCAACAGGAGAACTAGGTCGGGAAACTGCAGTAGGGCACGCTTGTATTTTGGAAGTGCCCTCGCTGTGATGATCTGAGATTCTTTGGACTTCTTATTGTGGATAGGGTTTAGTGAGAAGGACTCGTAGAAGTGACATGGAAACGAGTGGATGCACTGTCAGACGCAACTGATGCCAGCTCGAGCTTACAAAATTACATTTTTCAGTTTTTTTGTCCTGTCAGCCAATGCAGAGAAAAGACATGAGATTGTTTGGGCTTTCTCACTTTCAAGGGCTTTTTACAAGAGAAGGCTCTCTTAAAAAAGAAAACAACCACCAACCAAAACCACAACACAAGATGTTGGTCAAAACCTTTCAGTTTTCCATTTCTTTTCCTTCTTGTTTGTATTCACATCTTTTTCAGAAGTTGTGATGTACCTTGTTCTTGGAGACATCTTTTATGAGCTAATGCAGTTAAGTGCTCTTCTGTATTGGGAAAAAGAATCAGTCTGTCGTACAAGTGCACTTCACTCTTGACTTACTGTTTGTCCTTTAACCTGAGCTTTTCAGATTGGTTTGTTTTATGTTGGCTGTAGAAAAAGGGATAAAGAAGAGAGAGCTCACAGTAGTGCTTATTATGCACAAACACGGTCATTTCAATGCTGGAAGAGTCAGCAGGCTTACATTTTTATTGTTGCTGGCTTTGCCACTGACCAGCTGAAACATCTTTAGGAAGTGATTTCACCTGTTTTCTTTCGGTTTCCTTAGGCTATAGAGTAAGTGTAAAATGCTGTGAGATATTCACTGTTGAGAACTGGTTTTATGTGTTATTCATCTTACCATTTGCTTTTTTACTGAATTGCCACAGCATTCATCATTGTGAGAGCCAGGCCCTTAGAAGGGAATGCTCAGGCATGCTACAGTTTGAATAGAATAAGCATGAACAGTGACTTATCACTACTTTCCAGAGCTGACCTATTGAATTCAGATACCGATCTGAGCATAAAAAGATGAAGCAAGTGTGGAAATGGATTTATATTGCAAGTAACATAGTTATAGTTTCTTAGGAAACGATATGAACCTGCATTTTTGACAGCCCAGCTAGATACTTCTGTATCAGATATAAATTAAACTTTATGGCATTTAATAATGTGCTCAGAAGTGGGATCTACTCTGAATAAATGGCACTCTGTTATTCTTTGGACTGCAGCAGTTAGCACTTCTGCATCTCTCGAGTAAGGTGTGCCCCTAACGACAGAACGCGCAATGCTGGCTAAGCTTGGCAGGTTTTCTGCTTGGCAGAAAATTGGGTTGCCCACAGCTCTCTAAATATTTGCTAGCTAGGGATCAGCTCACAGCTTGCAGTGATAACATGTTCACTGATGGGAACGTACTCTACCATACGGGCTCGCTGTGTGCAGGCAGGTGTGAGACTGAGCATCCAGTTGTGAAAGGCTGGTGTGGTCCAGTAACATCGTTTCCCGTTTAAGGTGAGCCACAGATGAAGCCCAGCTGTAACTTCAATAACTTTTGACATATATGGCTCTGATTTTTTACTTTCTGTGAATGTAAATGCCAGCAACCTACAATGCTTGGATGTCCAGAGGAAGAAAACTGCAACTGAAATGAATGCGTTCAGGGAACTGAGGTGCTTGGTCAGCTCCATGTTGCTGTGGAATGCTTAAAACGGGGCTCAAGAAAGAAGAGACCAGAATGCAGTAAACTGCAGCGTGGTATGGAGAGAGTCCACGCAACTATTAAATTGCTTTGCTGGTAGTTCGCTTTTTAGAATTTGCTTAATGTTTATTAAAAAGTTACACTAAATGAGCACACATGCCCCATTAATGTAATTTTTACACTGGCTCTGTGCAGCATTTTGTATTTTTGCTGTTTTATTTTTCAATAGAATCCCTGCCATGAACAGGGTTTGGAAAATGCAGCTCTTAGCTAACAGAGTCTAGGGAAGGTTGCTCTGAGTGCCCAGTGCACGTTGCCCTCAGCTTAGCACATGTGTTCTACTTATAACAGTTTCACCTTGAATTACGGGGCAGGGAGGGGAGGGAACCAAAAAAACCTGGGCTGGAAAGTTTTGAGACCTTGCTGGAGAGCTTCATGTTAATATACCCTGGCCTTCTGGGAATCTGCTGCTTGTCAGCCCAGAGTTCCTGATTTTTAAATCAGTTCTTGGGCTTAAAAGGGGGGTGGAGGGGGGCTCCCTGAAGGCATCTATTTGCGAGAGAAAAGATATGAAAGAGACTTGAAGAGTTCCTGTTGCTTGAGAAATCTATCTTATTTTTCCAGAGGGCTTGTAAAATAAAATTGTAGACGCTTCCTCTGTCTCTGAAATTTAATGTGATGGGTAGAAAGGGTGGAAGAAAAGGAGATCTTTATCTAGAGCTGCTTGGCTTTTTTGCTGGGAGGTGGTAGAAGGGGCACAGAAAGAATGACTTTCCTTTATGCACCTGTTTTGCTTTTATTACAATATTTTGGGTGTTTTCCCCATTATCTGATTGCACCACCATATGCATTCTTTTTGCTTTCCATTAATTTATAGAAAATTTCATTTTCTTTAACCAAATTTTGTCTGGAATAGGAAAACAGTCCAGAAATAATTTTAGTATCTTCTGCGGAGAACCACACATTCATATGCATGATTGTTTCAGCTTGGTGCAAATGTGTTGCTACAGTATTTGTAAAAAAAAATGCTACAGTAGTCAGATAAAGAGCAGAACAAGTGAGAAAAGCTGCGCCACATTATTGCTGATTTCCCGGCATCATCCAGGGCTTGCAGCATCAGCCGGAACGTGGTAGCCCCATATGCCTAGCAGGCTCTGCAAGGCCTCCGTCCTCTCTGGGGACAGAGAGGGAGCAGGTTCCTTTTGCAGACCACCTCCACGCCTGCCGCTGCCATGCATCCCCCCTACCATGGCATACTTATGTATTTGTTAGGAGTAAGCTGGTTTGGGCTTTCTGCTGGAGATGGGTTGTGTGTTGTCTTGCTGCTCTTATTTATTTATTTTAACTAAAGGTGATAGGTTTGGGTTTTGTTGTGTGGAGGTTTTTCCCCCCACTTCCATAAATATTAACTATTGAATTGGTCAGAAACTTTGAATGTTAAAACAGTCCTGATCAGGCTGGACAAGGGGGACAAGATCCAGGTGGCTTGGTCAAAGGAGTGTACTAAATGCAGGTTATACTGCAGAAATAAAAATATGTAACATAAGGATGTCCTCTATCATTTGTGGGTTGAGAATGTTTCAAAAAGTATTCATTATGTATTGAGGACAGACTGCTGATGGAATAAATGATGAGGGGTGCCATGAAGCATCCTAAATGCTTGGCTCTGAGGGCTTTTGTTCCCCATGAAAATCAATTTTAAGTTAAAGGACTTCATTATTTCCATGTGAGTGAAAAATATCACTCGGTGTACATGCTGCATACTCTCTTTGGTACTTCAAAAGCATCCAAGCACTTTTTAAGCACTTCACGAGACATTCAGGAACAGATAATCCTGTTTCATATGAAAGCTGTTTTCAAACCTCACTTCAGTGTGTAACTGAGACCCTTCAGATGTTGGGGTTTTTTATTTATTTTCTCGGGGAATGAAATTCCTACCATGATTCTTATGATACCCACATGCATGTGGGAGACATTGGTCCATAGCCTTCTAATGTTCTGGTCAAATGTCCTCGCGTTAGGCTGGGGGAGTCTGTTTTAATCTTTCCTGCTGGAGCTATTGCACTTGGTAAACATAATTAAACAGTCCTTAAGCAAGAGAAAGGCTTAGGCCCGCGTGCGTGAACAGGTTAACCCTTGGCAAGTTGAGCTGTCCTGATTTTAAAAATCTGTCTGCAGTGGTTATTGACCTACTAGCCTCACAAAACTGTCAGATATAAATGAGTGTTTTACTTCATCGTTCAGATAGTCATTTAATTTTATGCCACTGGGTTGACAGAGAAGCCGTGTTACATGATGCTGTAATAGTGTGCTGTTCTAGCTTGCTCTGTTACAATAAAGAGGAAAAATAAACCAACCGCTGTAAGGTTTGTAAGCTGCTAAATGGGCATTTAATTTTATGCGAGACTGTCTGGAGAGATGTTGCACTACAGTAACAGCACTAATATGGCTTATGAATTGAGAGGTGGTGCTGTTTAAAGGTGTCTGCAGAAATAAAAGGAAATGAAGATGTTTACAGCAAATGTCTGTCTGAGTGACAGCTTGAATGTTGGCGGTAGGAACTGCTATTAACTCTGACAAAGAGGAGAGCTGTAGCCTTCTAAGTGGAGGCTTCCCTCAGCTGTAAATGAGTTATTTCAGAAAAATGGAGCATATGCAAGAACTTCAGAAACCATTTGAATTAATTGAAAATATCCCATTAAGGCTGCAACTATTCCTTAAAAGAATAACTAAATCACAAAGTGGATAAATGGTGCCTTTCAGGCTTTCTCTGTCTTTATTGATTAATTTAGATGCCTGAATCTTGCGATGGTCTCATCTGAGTGACCAGCAGCAGTGATCTTTGAGCACTATGGGTCAGATTCAGACATGTAAGGAAAGGTTATGGGGTTTGCTGTCCTCTGTACGACCTCTTTGCTTACATCAGGAATGAATTTGGCCCTCTGCCTCTCTTCCCATTGCAGCCCGTACTTCTGTCCAGTACTATCAATGAGTAATTACAGCGAAAGCACTGCTCTATTGATTTTAAACCCTTCATGAAAGAAGCTTCTTGAAAGGTTTTGATGCAGACTCATTTAAAAGTCTTTTTTTGTCGTTATTGTTTTTTGTTTGTGTTCAGCCTGCTGTCACTGGGTTGGTGCGTGCATGCCAGTCCCAGGCAGCCAAATCTCTGTACTGAGCAGCACTGAGAGCAGGGGCTTCAGGCTTTCTCTCACCTGATGAGGCCACAAGTAGGTTGAGAAGACAAACACTGGGCAGGGGTTAAGAACGATCCTGAAACTTCTCAGTTTTGTATGTGCTGGGCCAGACTCAGTGTGGCACGGACTTTGCTGCTGGCCAGTTCAAAAGTTTCAGATGTGGTCTCTAGAGGTGTGGGGCTGCTGTCATGCTGCCATGGGTGTCCTTCTGGAGGTAGATCAGGATTTCTGGTTTTCTCTTCTCCACCATGCCTCATGGGAAAGAATGGACGTTGCCATTTAGCACTTACAGGGTGGGAAACAGCTGTGCAAACATTCCAGATACAGAAGAGTGATGTCCATCGGGACTCCAGGAGGCCAGGGCCACATGTGTGTTGCTGGTTCACAGAGTCATTGCACTATAACCCAATGTAAAGCTCAGCTTGTGTGAGGACATGTTTTCCCTATCTTTGTTTGCACCAAGTTCCTGTGCTTGGGATGCAGCAGGCAGGTTGTTATTGCTGAACCACAACTTTGTGTGTGAGCACCTTCTGTCAGCCAGTGCCAACCTAAAAATTCTCAGTTCTCCTGCACACATCTTCATTATTCCTTTCATGAAACAGAGGCACGTGTAATGCTATATAAGCAGTGAAATTGCTAGGAGAAGATCCCTCATCAGTTGATTGGGGCCTTCTGTTCTGCTCGCAAACCATTCTTTTACTTTGGAAAGATCACGAATCACCTTGCTGTTCAGCTTGAATCCATCCTTTGGTGAATCCTTTGCTGTCTCTTCTTTGAAGCTCCCCTTACATGCAGGAAACAATGATGAAATCTACATCAGCTAATGGCTGTAGCATTTGCACAGGCCTGAACCTCTACGACTATGTTTTGAACTACTTTGAAATATAGGAGCTAAATAATAGCTACTGCATAATAACAATGTGGTTTCCATTTAGCGATAGTGTACAAGAGATGTGTGGTTAAGTGTGGGCTAATAAATGGCAAGTGTTTATTCTTCTCTGCAGTGTCCGCTAAGTGCAACACAGGTCGGCTCTGTTTCATGACTTTGAGTTTTCTCACCTTTCAAAAGGTACTTTTTCCAGCTGTCCTGATGTGGATTAAAATACCTACTTACCAGAAACTCTCTCATTAATTGCATCATTTTACAGCTATTTTTCTGGTTCAAAGTAAGTATTGATTTATAAGAATACGTGTACTAATAATAATTCTGTACAACTGTTTAATTTTTTATATCTAGAAGGCTATATTTAGAATTTATAATGGCTTTATCTGTTGCTGTCCTGAAGGACGATTTCACAAAGGCTTCGGTGTGCTGTTGATTGCTGTGCTAAACGCAGCAAGCTGAGGTAGGAGTGAGTTTGTTATTTTTTTCTTTTTTTAAATTATTTTGGTTTTTTGGTTTAAACCAATGATGTGTGGCTTTTTAAAAAACAATGGGAAAAAAAAGATTATGCAGTGACAAGTAGTTGATGTTTTGAATGAAATTGTTCTGCTGATTGTTTAGCCAGTGTTTAGGAATGGTCTCATCCACTATGTCATCATTAGCAGTGAATCAGGATGCTGAGAACGGGCTGTCAGTAACTCAGATCTGGAGTTAGTGGAAAAGTCATTCCATTCCCAGCAAAAAATAAAACATAATGAAATACAATTTCAACCTCATACTTACATGCTATTTTTGCTGTGGTGCCTCAAAATTAGAAATAAAACAGTTAAAGGAAAAAGCAAATGTTGAAGGGAAAGAAGAATATTTAACTTTTACAGTCTTGTAAGTTTTTTCTGATTTATATTTGCTGATTTATATTTGCTTTTGGGCATAATACAGAGTAGTCTGCTTCTGAAAGTAGAGTAGTTTAAAATCAATTTATACTGGAAGACATTTTGCCAGGATATACCAGTTCTGTGATAATTTATAGAAAGAAAAATATCGTTCTCTCCCTTCCCTCCCTTTTTAGGGGCTGGGGGGGTTTGGATGACTACATGAACTTTTTAAAGCAGTATAAGCTATTAATTTTTTTAAATTCTGAAGTGGAAAATGTGGCTTAACTATGTTTTCACTCCTTATCATGCAGTGAAGCATTTGGGGCTGGATTCTTTGGTGCTTTGAGTTGACAGAGCAGTTCCAGACTTGATTGGTGGTTGCACTGAGGTGATCATAGGTAATTTGGATTAATTTCCACTTGTTGGTTCATGGTATGGCGAAGAGATGAGTAGGCATTTATCCTAAGAGTAGATGGCTGTAAATTGTTAATATAATTTCTGTGGAACATATAGTGGGTTGAAACCCCCCAACTTTCCTCTGAAGTTAAAAAGTCAGTATTTTACAGAAGACCCATCTGGTGGATTTTCAGAAAATGAGCAGTCCTTACCTTACAGCAATTAAACAATGGAATTAAAGTCGACTTATAGGAAATCATGACAAATCACAGCAAAATATATCTACAAATCACTTGAGTTTGGATTCTCTTGCTGTTTCAAAGCCCACCCTTCCTGTTTTCCAAAATGCTTACAAAATTAGACCATTCTGTATTAGTCTGAATTTAAGGAATTGAATAACCGCATTAAAGAGACTGTAGGACAGGTTTGTCTGATAGTCTGTGAGGCACAAATTCCAAGATCTGTGCTGTTCTCATAATAGTCTCGTGTTTGTTACATTTGAAACTTTTCCAGTTTATTTCAAATTACTCTAAGCAACGGGGCTCTGTACTACACCTCTAATAGTCTGCTACACCATCTGAAATATTAGTGTTAGCAAACATTTCAACTTGCTCAGCTGTCTCCGGCTCATCTCCTTAACCTCTGCAAACAGTTTTTTCCCTTTAGTGATATGATTCTAACAGGTCTGTAATTTTCATTAGGAAGAAGGATAAATGGATTGCGATTCATGCAGTGCACAGGAAGTACGGTGCTGTTACGAGAAGCTCTAGAACAAGGATGGGGAACCTCTGACAGAAGCCTGTTTGTCCTTGGCCACCTGAGCACCCTTGCCTCCTTTTCTGTACTCTCTGGTTACTGCACGGCATTCACCATGGATAACTCCGTAGGTGGCCACTGAACGCATGGGTACACTAGTATTTTTGGGCTGCACCAGACTCACTGTGGAAGGGGTTCCTACGGCAACCACCAAGATCTGTCCTTGTCCCTCAGAGGACAGCAGGTGTGGATGCCATCGTGTTAGGACAACTTCTGTAAGGGTGTCATCCTCTTCTCCCCCTCCCCCAGAAGAGGGGGCTTTGCAAGCCCAAACAAAGATGATTGGGAAGGAGGAAGGAAGGTGTTGGTCCTGCTTGCAACACCAAACACTTGAGACTGATCCCTCAATTGGAAGTGAAAATATGAGGCCTTCTGGCTTATCCCCTGCAACTGGACTATAGCGGGGGAACTTGCTGGGGAGCATAAAGTTTTGGAGACAGCTTTATCTGGAGAGTGAGCTATGTGTTAGTGTGTGCTGACCTGAATGCACACTGCTTGTGAACTGCTGCTCAGCCAGCTTCGATCTGGGAGCTGTAGATCAGCATCTCTGTAGACACATGCTAGTGTTTGACAAGTCTGGTTTGGGCTTTGGGAAGGCTGTGCCTCACCTAGGGATACTGAGGTTCCCCAAGATACCTGATATTAGGAAGGAGGTTGCAGTGATGAAGGAGCTTCTTCAGGCATGGCTCTTCTAGTTGGAGGTGGTGGGTTTTTTTAAATACCACCTGTACTGTAGATTGCCAGCATTACAATGTTACTGAATTGTGACAAATGGGTTTTGGAATGGAAGCTAGATGGAAAGGAAAAAACATTACTGATATTATTTATAAAACCTATTTACAAGATTTACATTCTCTGTCCTCTTTCTGCCAATGGTATTAGTGTTGATGAATTCTTATTTAGAGAAACACAGATCTTATTATATCAAGGGGTAAATATGCAGTGTGATACACGGGGATTAGCTGTGCAAGTCATTATCTTTGACGTGCTGTCTTTAGCGCTGCTAGTCCTTCTCAGCAAAGCATCTTTTCTATACTTAAATAATTATAGCTGAAGAAAGATGAGATGATTACCATGCCCTCAGATCTTGTCTAATGATTTTTACCAAAGTCAGAATAGAAGTGGTCTTATGAAGGAGGTGTTTGCTAATTTTGAGCATATATTGTACTTTTGTAAAACAGCAACTGTGATGGTATTAGATCATCTCATTTCTCTGGAGTGGTGACAATGCTAATAAAAGACTAAATCAGATAATGATTTTTGTACAGCTAACATTTGCTGCTAAACAGCCCACTGACAAAATGACATGATCTTTTAAATCCTTTTAGCACATGTAAAGCCTTCAGCACTTAACTGATTTGTATGAAACTGAATCTTTCCCAGAAGTTTCTCCCATACAACCACACTTCATTTCCAGAAGGTAATTATACCCTTGGAGACGAGCTGAGTAGTAGGAGCTTTGTACCGCAGAAAATCCTGGAGGTGGGATTACCTGTCTAATGACGATAGCTACTCCCCTTAATGAGCTTCTTACTGCCAGCGTTAGCGTGTCCGTGGTAAATTGTATTTGTAGTGTTCCTTGCATCCAATGATGCTCTGGAGGGGACTTGCTAACAAGAAGCTATTCAGTTCTGCCATCAAAATGACAGAAAGACCAGGGTGATTTTCCTCTTGCTGGAGTTCAGCTTTGCTGACTAAAGTTAAATCACTCTGCCAAGAATGAATCATCAGTAGCTCGTAAAAATAATTTCTCCAGAGAAAATTTTTGGCCTCTGAAATAGGCAAAGCTGTGGCAGGATTTCTTCAAGGGAAGGCACTTCTTCCCAAGCACAGGGCTTCCACCCTACTTCCAGTTATCCAAGCTTGAACACTTTTACTTTGCCTGTGTATCTAACAAGTTTCAGAGTAACAATCTTCCTAGTAAAATGCCAAAAAATTAAAGGTATTCTTCATCACTCTGTCACTGTCTGTTAGGGTCTAGCCTGCTTAAATGGGGAAACAAAGAAGTGGGTTTCCTGGGCTTTCATTTCTCCTCTCTGCAAGCACTGCTGTGTCTTGGTCCTGTGGCAGGAAACTGCACCTGGGTTGGGGGGTAGGTATCTCGGGGAGCCCCATTTTGGTGTTTGGGCTGCACATTGTTTTTTTTTTCTTCTGCCTCCAAAAGCGAAGATTTTCTTATATGTCTAAATTCTTACACAATATTTGACCCCTGTATTTCGCTTATTTGTTTTTCCTTTTAAAATTACTTTTGGCAATGCTCCATGAAACTGAGCCCTTCTGATTCCTGAGAAACCAGTACAGTGTGATACAAAGGCAGGATGCACATTTGGTCTGATGTCTGTTCACCTTTTTAAAAAGATTTGTAAAGCACAACGCTTGTTATTGTTGAGGTGTTTGGATTTGGTTATATGAAATCTCACTTTATGGCTAGCTGTAAAAGGCAGCAAGATGAAATTGTGAGGAAAAGTAAGGATGTGTATGAGAGAGATGAAAGACAGTGATGTACCTGAGGATGCTCGGGGAATCATATTTAGACTACAGTTAAACTTCAGAGCCTCTGAATTCCAGTCCTACACTAAAAAGTAGGCTTTCCTGAATTAAATTTGCAAAGATGCTACTGTTGTCAGCAGCAGCTCCTGGCTCTGTGCCTTGCCATGCTTGTGCTCAGGAGGAGATGTTAGGCTGTTGAGGCAGTGTTTGGGTACCACTTTGAGGTAGATTGTGGTACAACTGCATCACAGTTTGGGAACCTCCTACAGCTATACTGCATCTGTCACATCTTTGGCATTTGATCAAAGAGCGAAGGGAAAAATAAAGGTTGTGTTTCTGAGGCCCATTAAATGTACTGGTCTGAAGAAAAAGTAATATTTTTTTTCTTTCTTTAATTTTGATCTTTTTCTGTTGCAATGTGAATAAAACAAGTATACTGCTGGCCCAATGGTAGCACAAATTTACACAACTCTGAAACCTTGCTGTGCATTTCTGTTGAAGCTTTATTTGTTCATTAAAAGCACCTATACTTTCTGCTAACAGAATACTTCTTGAGGAGTATAGAGTACTCATTTGCCAAGACTTGACAGTTTGAGTTACCTATAAACTGAAATTTGCACTGTGCTGGATATCGCAATATTTCAGGTTTTTCCATTCAGAATTGGAAAGAAAAGCAGCTTGTTATCTGTTTGTGTCCTAACACACAAACTTATTTTGACTGTCACGACATGAAATGACATAATTGCATATGTCACAAGAAGGGTGACAGTGGTAATGAAGCCAACTGTTTGGCTGTCAAAATATTTAGTTTCACGATATCACTTCATGATTAATTTGGATGCCGTTTGATGTAGTATTTGCTGAAATCCATGCGTATTCATTAGACTTTTACATGCCATCCCATTTTCACTCTCAAATGGCACATCAGCCACATGGAGACTTCTAACCCAATGAATGCATGAGGGTGTCTCTTTGGTCACCGGTCATCTGACACTAATGCCTGCTTAGGCAGCTTTCATTGCCGTGGGGCCTGGTGCTGCGCTAGGTCCATGTGGTAGAAAGATGGCTAAGGGAACTGGTGAGGATGTATCGTTTTTAGCCTGCACGGGATTGAATAGAGGAGCATAAGGAGGGAGCCACATTTGGATTTGAAATGCTCTTGGCATTCATGTATTTCAGCTGCCAGGACTGCAAGATTTACTACAGTCCTGTGGAAAGAAGGGTTGGGTAATGACAGGCTATTAGGTCTCATGATCTAGTGCTAGAAAATGATGCACGTTATGAGTAACTATTAAAATATTTTTTTTTCTTCCTAATCATTGGAAATGCGCATCCCTCGCTGTGTTCTAGCTGGGGATTCACAATAAGCAGTGAACAAGCCTTCGGTGTCAATGTGAATGGAGCATTTTGACAAACAATGGACCAACAATTGGCCCTCTTGTTTTCGCAGGGCAGATCACCGAGTCTAAAAGTGAGACCAGTGGCAGCCAGAACTGTGTCACTGTCTCATGCAGCCGAAACTGGAGAACTCACTGCTGCTTAGTCTTTAATTTTTACCATGGTATTAGAAGACAGGATAGCAGCAGTGCCTAATATGTATCGCAAGTGGTAGCACATTTTATCACAGATGGAAACAAACTCATTTCATGTTCAGTAGAGTATGAAATGAGTCACAGCTGTTCTCTCCGTGTTGCACAGTGACACACTGCTCTTGTTACAGAGCATCCATGGTGCAGCTCTTCAGCCACTTGCATCCCTTGCTTGACGCGCATTCCTAAGTACCTCTCTGGGAGTCAGAGGCAGTGGGTCAGCTCCTGCAGAAAGGACCAGCGAGGTTCATTGGTCTGGGGCTGAGGAAGGTTTTGTTTGTAAAATAGTAATTGATATGCTGTTCTGTTCAGAATTTTGCATGTAATAATACAGCTGTAAGGTGCAAAATCTCTCCAGTGAGCTTTTTTTAATGATAACATTTACTTCTGTAGTGTCTCACAACCAAGTATCACTCCAGCGTGCTGGATGGGGAAGCTACAGCTCCTGGACTGGCTATATCCCAGGACTTGTCTGAAGGCCCTGGGCAAGGCTCTTACTGCTCTCCACCTTTCTTGTGCTATTGTTCCTGTCTTTACTACGCATGATAGACCGCAGTTTTATATTTTACCTACGGCAGTTTTAAATGTAGACAGAGACTCTTCCTCTAGTTTTCCCTGCATTGCTGCTGGCATGGCTAACTCTTGCACACCACCTGTGAAGATCATCCTCATGAGTGGAAACTATTTCTCCTTTTGGCGTTTATTAGGCTGCTTACTAATAAGCATAGCAAAAATTTAGCTCCATTACTCAGCAATCCCAGCTCCCCTGGATCTGAGCAAACCACTAAAGATATTAGGGTGGTATACATTAACTCTGTCTTGTTTAAGCAGTGTTCGGTACACAAGCGCTGGCTGTGAAGAGCGGTGGTACTTTGCCAGAAACACTCACAGTGTCTATTTTCTTTAATTTTGTTTCTTCCTTTAGCTCAAGTTGTCATCTAGTCCTGTTTGTCTTTTAATGAGATCAGCTTTTATTCACTAATGGAAGATTAAAAATAATTGCAGTGAAATAACATTCTGATTGCAGCACCTGGTGCTATGTGCTTGGTTTTGGATACAGGAGGATGACATGTGTTGCTGGATTTCATACAGCTACCCGGTCAATGAAGTTATATTATCCAAGCCATGTCATTTGACCTGAAAAAGAAAGCAGAATCCATGTCATCCTCTGTTTTTGGACTGACCTTGTGAAACAGAGTTCATCCTGTGTCACGGAAGTGTACTCTGAATTTTCAGATCTCTTTTTTTTAATCTTAATTGTTCCTTATGCTCTTGGAAAAAAAAAACTTGAAAATGTGTACAATCTGGAAAATGCCTTGGAGCGTTCAGTCTGCAAGAAGTCTGAAGCAAAGTGTGAAGGTGTAAGCTTTCCTGGTGGCGTTACAGACTTTATATGCTGCACTGCTGTTGAATGTTTTTTCCAGGCTATTGAGGAACTCAAGAATTTTTGCCAGTGCCTGGACAGACCCTTGGGTGGTTTAGATGCCAGCGCAGGCTGCCCTTCTGGTTCCTCAGGAGCTGGGCAGAAGGCATGAGTCAGGAACTGGGGTTCAGGTGGTCGCTGGGGTCCTTGAGCAGCCTGGACTGTGGGGTGAGCTCAGTGTGCCTAGAGGAGGCAGGCACTCTGAGGATCCCTATCTGCCCCTTTCTTGTCCCAGTGGGGAGGGAAGCCCTAATCTGAACTGTTGAAAATCAGCAGAGTATGAGAATATAAGGGCTTCTGACTCTAGTCCCTGCTTTGATATCTTATAATGCCTTTCATAAAGTAATCAGTCTCAAGTTTTTAAGCCTGTTTAGAAATCCTCTTCACATTTCCAGACTAAGCTTCTTAATGGGCAAGTTTACACCCATTTACTCCACTACTGTCATTGTCCTTTCACTTAATCATGCTTCTTCCCTCCCCAGTGGTTATGCTGGAAGAGCAATCCTTGCTTTTCTTGGCTTTCAGTCCACAAGACTAAACAAGTCAAGCTTGTAATCTCTAGGAAAAAATGTGCTCTTCACTCTCCTGATTATCCTCAAATAATTTCTTTGCACCTTTTCCAGTTCAGATACTTCTTTTTTGAACAGGAGTGACCTGATTAAAAAGCATTTCAGATGGGGCCTCACTGAAGTCTTGTATGATAGCGCCTGTTTGGTGTACCAGAAGATCATGTGTAAGGTCTTGCACCTGGGAAAACATCATCTAGGAGTGCAGCAGAGGCTAGGATTTACCCGCCTGGGCAGCAGCTCTGTGGAAAGGGACGTGGGGGGAGGTCCTTGTTGACAACAAGCTCAGTATGGCTGAGCAGGGTGCTGCTGCGGCAAAGAAAGCCAACAGGATATTGGGTTTTATCAACAAGGGCATCACCAGCAGAGATAAAGAAGTCATTATCCCACTCTACTCAGCGCTTGTCAGGCCACACCTGGAATACAGTGTTCAGTTTTGGTCCCTGCTATGTAAAAAAGATGTGGACAGGCTGGACAGGGTCCAGAGAAAGGCCACCAAGATGATCAAAGGCCTGGGAAGCCTGCCAGATGAGGAAAGGCTGAGAGAACTGGGTTTGTTTAGCTTTGAGAAAAGAAGGCTTAGGAGAGACCCTATCACCATGTTCCAATGTCTAAAGGGTGGCAACAAAGAAGATGGAGACTCCCTTTTTACAAGAAGTGACATGGAAAAGACAAGGGGTAATGGGTACAAGTTACTCCAGGGGAGGTTCCAATTGGACACAAGAGGAAAATTTTTCACAATGAGAACAATCAGACATTGGAATAATCTCCTCGGGGAAGCAGTAGATTCCCCAACATTGGGCACTTCTAAGACTCAGCTGGACAAGGTGCTGGGCCATCTTGTCTAGACTGTGCTTTTGCCAAGAGAGGTTGGACCAGATGATCCTTGAGGTCCCTTTCAACCTGGTATTCTATGATCATGTCAGGCTGGCAAACAGTATGGGTTCTCTTTTCACATTGAGCAGGTCTAGTACCCTCTGTGCATGTTGGCTTGGGTGAAAGATGCAGAAATGATTGCTCAGTCTTTGGAACCAGTTGTGGCATTGGCTGTTAATTCCTCTGTGCCAAAAATATGGGGGGGGATCAACATGGCTGGCTATCATAAGGTTAACTAGAGGTCATCTTTATGACCAGCCAATTGCCTAGTTGTTTCTTGTGTAATTTTGGTGTGCTGTTCTTAACAGTTACATCAACAACTGCCAGCCAAATATTGGAATTATTAAATGTACAGAGCTCTGGAGTGATGCAGTCCAAGTCACTCTACTGTTTCAAGTAGTGAAACCTCGGATCAAAAATGTACGTTCGTATTGTATGCAGAGAGCTACTGGGTATCTTTATAGCTTTATACAATTGCCTTCCTTTTATGGAAGTTGTTCATCTCAGTAAATACGTGGATATGTAATTCTGTAAAATTTTGAGCTATTTTCGTGAGTATGCTTTTATGTCTTCATTTTTCTTATGCATTATCATTCCCAATATAGCATAAGATCATTAACAAAAGCACTTCATAAAAGAAATATAGAGGGATTAATAAGTAATGGCATACTCAGAATTCAAAATGAACAAAGATTGAGCACTTGCATTTCTATATCGTTAACCCAAGCAATTACAGGGAGAAGATACTGCATTGGTTAAGCTTGGAGAGACCCAAAGCTATGCCTACAGCAGACATGTTATAGATTACTTAATTTATTTTTAACAAAGTCTGTAATCCAACTTGCGGTATGAATACTGTAAGATTGCCAGTTGTTGGCATGTTACACTTCAAATACTTTATGATCTCTAGATACCTCACTTGGTCATGTTGCCATCTTTGAAGGCGTGGGATGACAGGTTTTGGATTTTCTTTCAGTCATTTTTCTTTTTTTAAGACTGCACTGCATAAAATGAGATTCATGTTCTTATGACATTGTTTACTTTCATCTTGCTTAATTATAGGATAATGTTCACAGTGGAGGAGTATGTGAGGCAGTGAATGGTGTTTGCAGGTGATTAAATGTACAATGAAGCTAAGACACTCGATAATTACAAAACCTGTTGGTTGTGATTATATTCCAGCTCTGTGAACATTAGTCATGTTATATGGAGAAGTGCAAGAAAAAGGTAAACTGCAACAATTTTTATGCCTTTTTTGAGTATTTATATTGCTTTTTCTTTGCATTTGTCTTGGTGCCACTGTAAGGGCAGGCAGTTTTGTTAGTAAAATATACATTTAAAAATTCAAAAACTTCATTCAACTTAGAGGTTGAATCTTTTAAAGTTTGGTCCTTGCCTGAATATGAAACTGATTCTTCTTAAGCTGGGCAAAAATGTCTAGTATTAATTCTTAATAAGTTATGGTACGTAAAATTAAATTTGCACTTTTACTAGGAAAATGCTTGATTTCTCAGTTTTAAAAATTCTGCTATCCTTTTTACACAGTTCCATATTCACCATACTAAAATCTGCAATACTTACCAAGGGTAGCTGGCAAAATGAAGTGGATGTATGGTGGTATTCCAGATACAGCATGTGACTACCTGGTTGGGCAGAGTATGACCCTCAAAGGGGAACATTGGGTGGCGCATACCTTCAGTTTAAGACATTTGGTAATGGGATTGCTGGAGTAGCCTTAATAGTCTCTTAACAATTTTTTTTTTTTT
>VYXH01010341.1:1208198-1280040 GCA_013397275.1 Burhinus bistriatus
GGGGGAGGAGAAATACTGTTATTTCTCACTGCTGTGTGTAACTTCAAACCCTCTGATGCTTTGATTGGGGAATTGGGGAAGGTTTCTGTTAGTGAGGAAGCTCTGGCTTTCAGCGTACCTGATGGAACTTGTTTTGTGACTGCACAACAGCCCAGTGCAAATTAAGAGGAGGAAGGCCACCCATTTTTAAGGATCATTTTACATCTGCTACAGATTATTTTTCATTTTGAATGTCCTCGGAATGCTTTTATCCAGCATCAACCAGGTATGAACAGCTCATCGTAGCTGGATGCAGTTACAGGTGTAATTCATTAACACTAGTGGAGAGTGTCCTTAATTTGTTTGCTGAAGTGAAACAGAAAAAATGGGAATTGCACAGTGACACTCACTCTCTGGCTAACCCAATTTTTTTTGTCATAGCTACAGTGATGGCACAAAACATTAAAGTAATCCTCATTTTGGAGATTATTTTTAACGGGGGCAGTGGTGCCAATACCATAGTGGACCTTTGGTCTTCAGGAATTGCTATTTTTTGACCTCCTCGAGTACTGCTGTAGGAGTGTATTCTCTTAACTGCAGAAATCCATCATGAAGTAGGGAGCATTAAGGGACAGAACTGATCACTAATTGAATCTGATTTACCTTAGGTATATGGAAGCAAATTATTCTCATTGTTAAAATATGGAGACAATACATATAAAATGGATTAGTAATCAAACATTTTTTTTTTTAGGTTCTCTTTCTATCCCAAGAAGGAAAAAGAGGTAGGAAAAAATGGGTTGGGGTGGTGGTGTTTATTTTGTTTTGATCAGANTGCACTTTTACTAGGAAAATGCTTGATTTCTCAGTTTTAAAAATTCTGCTATCCTTTTTACACAGTTCCATATTCACCATACTAAAATCTGCAATACTTACCAAGGGTAGCTGGCAAAATGAAGTGGATGTATGGTGGTATTCCAGATACAGCATGTGACTACCTGGTTGGGCAGAGTATGACCCTCAAAGGGGAACATTGGGTGGCGCATACCTTCAGTTTAAGACATTTGGTAATGGGATTGCTGGAGTAGCCTTAATAGTCTCTTAACAATTTTTTTTTTTTTAATTTTTTTAAAGCTTTTTCATTTGTAGAAACAGCAATACATTATGCTTTAAGAAATTATACCTTCTATTTTTACAATTAAAGCTGCATTTCACCTAACCTGGAGAAAGGTGACCTTTTTCGGCAATGCCTATCCCTTTCTGCCATCCAGTTATATACATCCCCATTTATCATCCTCCTGGTTTGATAAACGATCCAGTGACTGCTCCAAATACTGGAGAGTTGTTCAAGGAGGACTGGTGCAGGAGGCCAGATGAGGAGTCCTCACTCTCCAGAGCCGTATCAATTTAAGAATTCAGTCCTGCAACCTCCACTTTCTGTGGGGAGGAGTAAGAAATGTGTAATTTCCTTTTAGGTGGTACCATAGTTCATATCAACCTAACTAGTATTTTGCTAAATTTGAGCCTCCTCTGCTCTCCNCTAACCCAATTTTTTTTGTCATAGCTACAGTGATGGCACAAAACATTAAAGTAATCCTCATTTTGGAGATTATTTTTAACGGGGGCAGTGGTGCCAATACCATAGTGGACCTTTGGTCTTCAGGAATTGCTATTTTTTGACCTCCTCGAGTACTGCTGTAGGAGTGTATTCTCTTAACTGCAGAAATCCATCATGAAGTAGGGAGCATTAAGGGACAGAACTGATCACTAATTGAATCTGATTTACCTTAGGTATATGGAAGCAAATTATTCTCATTGTTAAAATATGGAGACAATACATATAAAATGGATTAGTAATCAAACATTTTTTTTTTAGGTTCTCTTTCTATCCCAAGAAGGAAAAAGAGGTAGGAAAAAATGGGTTGGGGTGGTGGTGTTTATTTTGTTTTGATCAGATTCCCAAGTTTCAAATTTTTAGTTTCATCTATTGGGAACTTTTGCATATTGCTTTCAGTCATTCCCTTCCCTGTGCATTTCATTCTCTTTCCTAGATCTTTTACCAGATTATCAGCAGTTTCATGCAATGGATGCTACTTTGAGGCCCCAATGAGCTTTTAGTTGAGCACACTTACAGCTCCTTCTTGGGCACTACACAGCCACTCTGAAGCTTGTAGTTCTTGTTGTTAAATAATGTTGGGTGGTACTTTGCACCAAGTCATAGCACCAGATAAGAAACATTTGATCAGTTGCAGGGAGTTTTCTTTCCCTTCTG
This sequence comes from Burhinus bistriatus, assembly GCA_013397275.1. Classification (NCBI taxonomy): domain Eukaryota; kingdom Metazoa; phylum Chordata; class Aves; order Charadriiformes; family Burhinidae; genus Burhinus; species Burhinus bistriatus. The sequence goes on from VYXH01010341.1 coordinate 1,210,450, forward strand.
GCATTTTATCCCTTTCCCAACCCCATACAGTCCATAGAGTTTCTTAGTTGCTTTTTGTTGGTTTATGGTGGGGTGGTTTTTTTTTGTTTGGTGGTTTTGTGTTGGTTTTTTTTTTTTTTTGTTTTTTTTGTTTTGTGAGTTTTGTTTTTTTTTTTTTTTTTTTTGGTTTTTTTTTTTTTTGGTTGTTTGTTTTTTTTTTTGTTTTTTTTGTTTTTTTAATGTGACTTACTGGAATGAGACTCTGCTAGATCCTCTAAAAGGCTTTTGCCCAATTTTTGTCTCCATAGAGTAAGCATTTGTCATCCATTTCTATACCACCAGCCCAATTAGAATAATAGTGTATCAAGACATACGCAAATAACTAGTAGCATAGAGCTGCCTGGAAAGTGAGATCTTTTTCTGTGCAGGAAAAGAGTATACCCGTACCTTCTGCTCTAACCCAGATTGAGACTGACTACCCTTTTTAAATTAAGGTTATTCCTAAAAATATAGCAATATTATATGAGCTAGTTAAAATGACATACTGACATTGTACCTCCTACAATGGATTACACATTTTATTTCAGATAATGCAAAGCCAAGCAACGAAGTCCTAGAAAGAGTGAATTGCATTGAGCAGGGGATAACTTTGTCTTGAGACTTTCTCTGTTTTTACCACCTACTATAATTCTGAATACAGTGACGATCTACGTTATTTACTGACTTGTTCCAAAATTTGGTATATTTTTGTGGTAATTTCAGTGAATAGATACACTTCAAGGCTAGAAGGGGCTGTGAGGTGAGCTGGCTTGACCAGCTACGTATGACAGGCAAACGTCTTTTACAAAATTACTTTCTTATATTAATCGTTAAATTAGACTAAATCATTCCATCCTCAGAAGATTAGACACAGGAAGAGGACAGGAGAAGTGATGCTGCATAGAGCTTGTTAATAAATGAACCTTTTCAAGTACTGTTTTGGAGGATAACATTTCTCAAGTAATCATTTCTTCCCACCTGTTAATTAGGCTATTTATGAAATCTTGAAAGGGTTTTTATCAAAGTTAAAACTGTCACTGTGAATTTATTATCTCAGAGTTGCTCATATAATCCTTTCATGGAACAACAGCAAAGCCACCCTGAAATGAGGTATTTTGGAGGAGCTCTGGCATGTGGATGCTGCTGTGGATGGATACAATCAGAGTGGTCTCAGCAGCACCTTCTGAGTGCTCCAAAAATGTCTAGTGATGTAGCTTAACTGCCAGATCTGATGCACTTCCCGTCTTTGCCATTTGGCTGAATCTGGAAGTGACAGGTCCTTGAATGACAGTGCTCAGAGAGAAGTCCCTGCAAAAGTTCTCACAGGTGAGTTCTTCTGCCTCACCCTGGCCACTGTTGAACCACTGCCAGCACAGGAGTGTATTTGTATTAGTGACTATTGGTGTTAGAGCAGCTGGCAGGGTCACCTTCATCTTCTGTGGGATTGCTTTGAAATGGCAGTATTTTGCAATACCTGCATGACTCCCTAGATTGACAGGAAAGAACCATTCTCAATGTATATTTTGTGGAGGAATTCCAGTGCCTTCTGTCCAGAACCTCCAATGCTCAGCAAAACACAATCCTCAGAGATAGAAGTGGCAAGGGCAGACACATCAGTACAAGTTTTTGAGCCTCGAATGTTGCAGGCTTATTTGAGACCAGTGCAACACTGCATGGATGCTTCATAAGGCAGTGCGAGCATAGATAAACCTTGAGTAGTTCTGGCCTTGCAAACCCAAGCACATCAGTGCCTAAAATATATGAAAGATTGCATATTTGGATTAGGTTTTAGGATTATTTAGAAACCTTAAGAGTACTTATGTGGACATACTTCTAAAATACATGTGACAGTTGAGCATATCTTTCTTTAGGGGATTAGTGTTTGTCCTCTCTAGCACTTTTAAAAACTCCATGAGGGATGTCTGCCTATATTTTTAGGTGCTTAAAACCTTAAAAATATGGCCACTCAAGTTTAACAAGACTGTTATCACAGAAGTAAGGGTAGATAGAAACATCCAGTGTTTGTTATGCCACAGTGATGGAAGACCATGGGATCTGTACTGTGGATTCCTGAAGGGCTCTGCCCGTGTGCCCACCCAGCACCTGCAGTCTGCTCGAGCACCTTTTCCTGCCTGTGCCGTGAAATTAATGTGGGCTTATGCCTTTGGGCAGGAAGTCGTCTGCTCGGGAACACTTAATTTTTCAGTTCAAAATTCATTTCCTTCCACTGTGGGCATGAGCTAACTATTATGGGAAGGTAATGAGCTCCCGGCAGCTACCACAGTTGTCATGCAGCAGAGGATGTCAGGCGTGGGCTAGTAGCTCGTGTGCGGCTATTCATCATGATCACATCAGTCTGTGAGCTCTGGTACCTGCAGGTCCATTAGTCCCTAACTTCTCCTTTCTGCTTTTACTGGGACCCTTCTGCAGAGGTGCATTGCTTTTCAGGGGAGGCCTTTTTATCTAGCCTTTTTTAGGGCTTTCTAGTTTTGAAATGTTTTCTTATTTTTAGGCTGATTTGGTGGCAGATTGAGCTCTAATGTGTGTTCTAATTGGTGGATTTTGTTGTGACTTTTAGTCTAGCCTTTTTGTTTGTTTCTGGTATTGTTTAGTAACAGTTGTTTTTTATTCTGCTGTTATAATCAATGCTTGTTTTTTGAGGCTGTGGAACAGTTTGTAGGGATATACAAATGCTCCAATCAAAAGCTATGCTTCCCTGAATTGTCAGAGCTGAAACCGGTGCATGTGTTTATGCAAAGGCCACAAGGTAGAGGTGTAGGGTAAGCATCGCTTTCTGCGGTGAGAGTTCCAGTAAGAAACTAGACAGAAAGAAGCCCTACATCTCCCCTTTCTTACTCCAGCGTATATTCAAATCACATCCTGCCTGTACTGTCTGAAGGATGTGTAATAAAAGGAAATATTGCTAAGAATAAGTAAAAGTAAATAAAGAAAAACAACTTTTTTGTTTGTTTTTGGAAAGACAAACAGTTTGACTACACAGAGTTTGTCAACTGCTACTGAGTTAATTGCAGCTGAGCACAGAAGAAAGGAATTGTCTTAGGGGACTTCAAGGTTCGGGGAAACATTTTGTACAAACTTTTTCATTTATTTTCCATCTTCCCTGATTGTCTTAAGTCGATGTAAAAATCATGTTTTGAGTTTTTAATGACTGTAAACCCAAGATTTTCTGATTTTTAAGCTCTAAATTCTGTCCTACTGTGGGAAGTTCACGTTAGAGGAGTCTTATGCTTTTCCACCTCAAAGCTCTGGCCAAGTCGGGGTTCAGCTGTGGGAGGCAATAAGTTCATGTGGCCATAGGAATATGAAATTGAGCTTCCAAGGAAGCTTTCATCTATAGACCTTGCAGGCTGAATCCTTGGGGTGCAAGACTTGAATACTGCAGAGTTCATTTAGCTGTATTTGGGATTCCTCTGTAGAAATAGGGTACTTAAGAAAAGAGGAGCAAAGCATTTTTTGCAGTTTTTCTATTTCTTACTTTTAAATCAGTGAAACAACTGCTTGTCATGTCTAATTCTTTAGTGCTGTTTTGCCCTCTGAAAAAGTTTTTTTTTTGCCTGTTTATTAATTAACATTCATATGGTGCTGTTTGTATGCAGCGCTAGACTTGGTGAGATGGAACATGCCTCAGTCAAACACTATGTCTGCAGTTAGTTAAAATAGTATTAATTATTTAAAATAGTATTTTAGGCATGAGATATTGTCTATAGTATGGCTATATGTGCAAGTAATAAGAAAGCTATGCCATGGATCCGCAGCTCATTGATTACAGCAAAATTCCTACCTCTCTCTGTGTGTACTCACTGCATGGTTAAGTAAGAGGTAGCTTACTCCACTTTCAGTCTTGCCTTTATAGTAGGGTAAAAGTAGGCTGAATGTTACCAGTTCCCCAGCACCCGTCCCCAGCAGCATACCCAGGGCATCCCCTAAAAGCTGTAAACTTCTTTCCCTTCTCCCAGACTGTATCACTGTCCAGCTGCCAGCAGAAACTTTAAAAAAAAAAAAAAAAAAAAGCCCCAAAAAACCAAACCAAACAAAAAACTCCACACCTTATGACATCTTTATGAAAGTAAATAACCTAGTCCAGACTAGAAAAGGATGTTTCCAGCAGTGTCAAATACACATGAATAGTGCTGCACAACCAATCTCTGTCTTGAAACTTTTGTTGTAGACAGGTATGTTCTAGGCCTGACAAATCAGTAATAAATTGGCTTTGCCAAAACTGCACTCTCTGTAACTGAAACTCACTTGGTAGCTGCAACATGGTAGCTGTTGTTATCACACACTCACAGTTCCTCATTTCCATTCCTGGCTCCAGTGAGTTTTCTGTTGCCTGATTAAATAAGACCTTAAATTAATTTTTTAAAACTTAATCTTTTTTTTTATTAATGTTATTATTAGCAATTCTTATTAAATTAAGTATTGTCTTGGTCTGTTTTGTTACCTCAGTTTGCGCTTAGTTCTCACGTCAGTTTGGATTTGTGTGAAATAAAAGTTGAAGAGATACATTTTGGACATAAATTGCACACATTTTAGGTTTCATTGCAAGACCTCTCAGAGCAGACCAAATTCTCATACACACTGCAGAGGGAGATAAAGCTGTTGAGATTACAATAGGAAGTTTCAAAATAGTATTCCCAGGATACCTTGCCAAGTGTGCTTCCAGAAATTGCAGTGAAACTAGATGACCTGACTAGATATTTATCTAAATCATTGCGGTTCCCGTTTGAAGGCAGATACAACAAAAATAGATATTGATCGATGAAAATTAGTCTATGCTTTCAGATTTTTTTTTAAAACTTAAAGGTTAAATCTGTGTCTTCCAGCAAGCCTTTCTCCTCTTCTTATTCAGTGTTTTGCTTTTCTGCATGGCTGCTCTGGGAAACAATTCCCCAGATGTTACAGTTCCAGCATTCCTGCTCTGCTGTGGCTGCAGAACTGCACTCTTTCTCCTTTGGGCACACTACTGCCCAAACACAACTGTATTTGCAAGTACATAAACATGAAAAAAAAAAAAAGTAGTTACTAAATAAAAACGCTATAGATAGTTTCTAAATAACAAGTTTGGTGTTTTTCCTGGTGACCTGAGTACAAAACGCTTAGATGGTTCAATGCTAATGCAGTACGGGAAAGGGCTGAAGGATGCTCTGGAAAGAGCTGGGTGAGCTTGAGGATTAGAGCAGTTAAAAAAAAAAATTAAAAAATCTATGGAACTGACTTGTCCAAGGTGCAAGCCTGTGCATGTTGAATCAAAACCATTAATTTCTTCCTTCGTCTGTAGTAAGTGCATCCTTTGAAGAGGATCAGAGTGTAGTAATTGTAAAAGGAGCCATGAAGGACCAAGGTGACATAACAAACCAGATTAAAGTGGGATTGTACAGTGTGCTAGTTAAGAACTGAAAATGTAAGGCAAGATGCCTGTACCCAAACAGTTCTCCATCAAGGCCTCATCTTTAATACCTCATATTTTCAAGAAAAGTATACTGAAGCTGGAAGTGATACAGAAAAGGGCTCGCAGGAAAGGCAAGGATCAGAGAACTGGAAAATCCATGTGCTGAGAGCTGGTAAATGCACGAGAGAGGAACTTTTCAGTTTAGTAAAAAGCGTGGCTATCTGGAAACGGATAGCCATAAGAAAATTTGGGCAAGACTTTTGAGGACATTTCTAAGGAGTGAGCTCCTCAAGAGCTCTCCAGTAGGAGGAACGTGGAATTTGTAACTTCCCATATGAAAGATCTTCTGCAAAAGCACAGGACTGAATGAATAGACTTGTGAGGTTTCTTCTGGTTTTCTGTCCCTAAAAATACGTAGCAGCTGTTGAGCAATCTCTGTATTTGTTTGAGAACCTGTGTTTAGTTTTAGTGAGAGGGTTAGTAGTTGGAAACATGTGTGCAACTCATTTTGTATTCAGTTAATCACATCCTCTCTGTTTTCTGCTTTTCCCACAGCAATTTGTTTTACCAGATTGGCATCCTTCAATGAAAAAGTTGAAGTAATGTAATTCCTGCCCTGCTGTTGTGGGGAGAAACTCCAAGAAAACCAGATGAAGGAGTACAGGGCTATAAAGCTACAACTTCTGGCCTGAGTATTTATAATTTCAGAATTTTTTGCACTAGAAGTAGAGAGAAATCAGCTGAAATCAGCTATACACACTTGAACAAGAGAGAAATTGGCCATGAAGGCCTTTGTCAGGCATACTGTGTTATCAGGGGAACAGACCATCTTGACTTCAGCACTCCTGTGTAACTTGCAATCAGTAATTATAATAAAATTGCATTTAGCCGTAGACAAGAGAAAGATTGTCTTGCTGGCAAGATTATAGCTAATTGTACTAGTGATCATTTAACTGCTTGTGCGTGCCCATATTTTTCTACCATATACATAAAATATGTAGAAGTGGAACAGTCCTGCAGCATATCATTGAGATGAAAATAACAAACTTCTGAATGCTTACTTCCAAGGGTAATCTTTGTTTCATTTTATAACTTGAGGTTGAGTAGGAAGACAAATATAACAAATTACTGGTTCTCCCTCTCTATTAGTGACTTTCGTTGTTTGCAGAGATCCTGTTCCAGTGTAGTCAGACAATGTTTGACCAGTCTAAGCAGATTATTTAGTCTCAAATTTTGAATTTGGCTTATACAGTAAAGGGTCTGAGATCTGCAAGAAAACTTGGATGTTTCTACAAAGGTTTAGCTCAGAGGTGGGGGAAAGAGTTTTGTTCAAAATGCTTGTTCATTGAAAATGAGACTTTTCATGAGGATGTGTCACTTTTGACTGTTGTTTGCATAAGATTTTGAGGTCTGGAATGAAGTATCTTCCTGGGCACTGAATTGAGACAAAGCTTTGACCTTCTGTAAAAATACTCTAACTGCAGAATAACCTGCTAATTAGTAGTCTGATAGGATGCGGTAGATTCCTGTCCAAATGCATGTTCTGCCCCATGCAGTCCACAGCCTTTAACCTCACTCTTCTGTACACCACTTGTTTGTCATAAACCACATTTGTAGCTGTATTTCCTACTATTGTGAGAGAGGCGAGGAGGAAAGTACTGGACTTTTGGATTAGCATAGAAGATTATGTGAGGCCCTTTCTTCTGAAAGTCCTTGTAACCCTGTAGTTTAGGGTACATCCAAGTTTGTGTGAGATGTGCGTACTCCTTCATTCTGGCAGAAGGACTCCAGACCTTCCTAGATGTTAGACCCCAGTTGTCTAACCATTCCTCTTGACATCTGGGAACTTTTCAGATACTGCACACTAAAAGATACGGTTTGGAGCTGTCTCAGAGCTGTACGGAAGGTGGCAGGACATATTTTTGTCTCCTGGAAAATGTCTGCAGTTAGTGCTCTGTCCACTGCTGCTCTTGTACCACCTGTGAGTCTCATTACAGTCTCCCTTCAGAACCAGTTGTTGTCATGGTCCTGTCTGCAGAATGCAAGAGCAGCAGCAGTTCCTTGGGCATGTGTGGACAATGAGGCGCTGGGTCTGCCTTAGAGGCACTGCAGAAACCAGTCCCATGCCAGGGACAATTTGATTTTCAGATCTGCCAAGAATACAGTGTTTACTGAAAATGGTCATTTTGTGAAGGTACTAGTTTTTCATCTTTGGGCACTAAAGCAAAATTCTTTTATAGTTTAAATATTGCCATTCTGCACAGGAGGGATGCTGGTTCCACTGTGCTTTCTCTGCGTGGGTTATTTTTAGGTGTTGTGGAGAAGTCTGCCCAACGTGGTTTATTTTCTCATGTTTTTACCCAGTGGGGCTGCTTGGCAACTCTATGACTCTTTGCATTCATTTTAGGTGTAAATGTTGTAGAGCTCTGCTTATACTTTTCTGTGTTATCTGAAGCTGTGTTTCTTGTTTGAGTGACATCTCTAATTAGAGACATCCTCAGGTTTTATTAAAAACCATGAATAAGTTAGACTCAGAATTTTGGTCCTGTTTGCCAACTTATTTCAGAATCTGGAGGTATATTTGTGGTGATGTTTCTTTCTTTTAAATTACTTCTAAAGTTGTTTCATTTTTTCGTGTTAGTTTGCCCCCTGATTCTCTCACAGTTTGGCAATAGTATTGAGTTATTATACAATCAAATTATTCTCTCCTGTAGCCCTTGGTTAACCAAATGACCTAACTTTTCTGTTCTCACCCTGTATTAGATTTCAGTCTTGGCTTTGATAGCCTTCCTACTATCATAATCAGTTATATCTGTATAGACCTACTCTGAATATATGTTCGATTTATGGTGTTGTCATAATGGATGAGGTTTTAGTATCCAGTGTGTTGCCATTTGTCAGTTTGAACCATACAGTTTTCATTCATGTTGTCTTGTTGTGATAACTGATACAGTTTTCCCAGTTGATTCATAGCATTAAACTTACCTTTCTGAATAACTGTAATTTGTATTTCTTTTTCCCCTGTGGATTTTTTGCAAAATAGCCAAAGTTTTTGGAATCTCTGAAAAGTCTTTCACTGTCTCTGTAACCAAATGGTAGGTAGGGTGGAGGAGTGCTCCTGCAGGTTGTAAATCAGCATCTTTCTTGGCTCTCAATTTTCAGATGGTGATCAGGTGGACTGTCCGCCTGCAGTAGTGAATGCCCATCTCGTTAATTGGTGGGGTACCAAAGTAGATGCTGATCTGAAAATTACAGCCATCTTCATAGCGACATTTTCTGGCCAAACTGTTCTGATGCAGCCTGCTATCAGTGTATTTTGTGAACTTGGTCAATGAGAAGCACTTTTAAATTTTAGAAATGTGTTTTTTGTTGTGTTGCCTTTTAAAGTAATCTGGTTTAAAGTCTGTTTTAAAAACACTTCAGTGGTTAGGCTATCCCACCTGAGATGCCTAAAACCTTTCAGTGGGATTCCTGAAGCCGAGTCTTAAATGAATTTTACTCCTGGACCATTCTCTGCATGCTGAAAAGCAACTGTGATAAATGCACAGAAGATAAAGGAAGTTACACCATGTGAATAGTAAAGGTCAAAGCTTCAAGCATTTGCTCTGATTACACAGTAAATGTGTTGGGCCTGATCTTCACCTACTTGCTTGGCACTTGCCGGCGTTGCACAATGTTATTACACAACCTGGGACCCTTCTGACATCAGTAGAATATATGAGAGTGTAAGCCAGGGTAGGAACTGACCTCATACACTTACCTGACAAAAAAGGCTGAATTTGTGGCAGACGTAACATCTGCCAGGTAAGACAGGCTCAAGAGCGCAAGCTGCAAAGCAGGTGCATTCATGGAGTGGTACGGTGAAAGTTTTGTTCTTGCTTAATTCCAATAAGACATACCATTGGATCTTTCTTTTCAAGTAAAAAAAACAAACAAAATGTGCATTAGCACTCCTGCCTCCTCCCCCAAACAAACCTAAATGTTAGAAGTTAAAAAAATCAAGAGCAAAGCAGTGGTTTGGGACATTATCCTTCTTTTAATTAGGAAAATCCTTAGATTTTTTTTTTCCACCATGGTTCATTTTCTCTAGGTGCCAGCTATGTTTAAAGCCAGAAGTTTTAATTTGAAATATACTGAAATTAATCCCATGGAGCAGTAAGAATATCTCAGGCGTGAAGGGTAATAGTATTTCTTCACTGTAGAGAAAAAATTATTTTGTTCACTTTCTAAGGAGACTTTACTACAGTGGCTCGTAAGTACTTTATGAAAGAAGCCACAATACTTGTCCTTCATGGACGACAAATCCTGCGTTTCCTGGGATTACTGCGTTTCTCTAATCCGGTTCGTTATCAGCTATTGTGGGAGGAAAAGAGCAACAGGGGTTTTCGGTCCTTCTGCATCTGAAGAAATGCCAGTCTTTACTTTGCCTGAAAGATTCCTTTAGAACATGGCAATTACGGTAACGATCTGGTCCTGGTTTAATGACTGATGGGAGCCCTTGCCATCTGCTGCAAAGAACCGCCGTTTCCCATGACGCAGTGATTAAGCCTGCACCAACATCATTACTGGCCCTATTTGTACAGGACAGTGTATCTGCAGGTATGTGGGAGCGTGTGTCTGGATCAAAAGAAACTGTTTCTTTGACTCTGCAGTGATTGGTTTTCTTGCAGAAATGTTGGTCTTGATGACTGGTAGTGTTTTAACTGGACATGTGCAAAAGTTGGCTGGACATCTGCATGTCATATGGATGATCACCCCTGAAGAAATGTCAGCAGATCTTTGAACTCCCACACCAGTAATTCATGTCTTTGCACACTGGGAGAACAGAAGGGGCCATGGATGTAAAAGCAATTTGTGGGGTCCTAAATCCCTCCTTACCGCTATTAGAATAGTAAGCGTAGGTAAAATGGTGTGTGAAATACAGGGCTTTTGCTGGTGATAATTTCTTTGCACATGCCTCCTTTTACTCTTTGTAGTGGGCTACCACTGCATGGAGTTTTTGGAGGTGCTGTCAGCACTGCGCTTGAGGACCTCCTGTCACACTGTTGGGTTCTGACTGTTGGGAATGGTCTGATGAATCTGTGTTTGGACTTAGCTTAGAGTGAATTCTAATGCACGGCTATGGCGGGATTCTTTTAACCCTTTTGAGAGAGGATCAGCAAGTTTGAGATGGATGCAGAGTCCTTAAGATAATAATCGTTATTCCTGGAGGAGTTAGCAGGAGAGCTGTCTCTTCCCTGACACCGCAAAGATTAAAAAAATAAAAATGTCAGAGTATCCTTGTTGGCATCCAGAATGAATGAGTCACTCCTAATGCTACTAAAAAGCTAATTCTGCCTTGACTTCAAAGGAAAACATCAAAGGCAGTTTTGCTGTTTATCCAGGTGCTAAAGAAAGAGCTTTTCCATGCCACTGCTGCTCTGGCTGAGAGTACGGAGGAGTGTCATGCTTGCTTTCTATTGATATTGAAATCGTTGCATTCAAATGAAGCTTATTGAATGTGTTGCTGACACAGGCAAGGGAACTACACCAGCAGTTTGACAACTGCTCTGTGATTTTTACGGAAGATAAACCACAGAAGAGAAATGAGATAAGACAGCAGGAAATTAGGATGTGTTCCCTGGTTTTCCTAAACAGCAAAGATAATATTCTTCATGGGATCTGTTCCATAACTTGCTGTTATTGCATGTTTCTCCTTTTTTTACACCCCAAAAGCCCCTTGGCCTTCTGCATTGCTTAGTCTTTATGCATACATGGTCTTGGCTGTGTGTGGCAGTGACCGTCAGGCACAGAAGTAACCTCCTTGGCACAGTTTCTGCAGACCCGTGGTGGCTGGATTCACCATGTGGCTGCACGTGAGGCTTTTGATTCACTTTTGAAGGGAAGATTAATTAGAGACACAAAGCCAAGTGAAAAGTGGCATTTGGAAGATTCTTCGAAACTCCTTATAGATTTCTTTGAGAATAAATAATTTTCTATGGAGAGAAGTGTAGTAGCGCTTATCTTTGTGGACTTCATTAAAGCATTTCAAATGGAGATGCATGGGAGAGGATGGAGATTAGTATGAGAATTAGACAGTGGATAAGAAATGGATCACCTGAAAGGATAACATTGGTTTGAAAGAAGTACTTGCTAGGAGGATTACTAACAAAACCTGTCAAGGCCCAGCTTTGAGAGCAAATGTAGTCAGTATTTTCACTTACAGCCTTTGAACAAAGTCAAGGAATGTGTTTAATGAAGGTTGAATTCGCAACAGTCTTATGGTTATTTTGTTTAAAACGTTACGCTAAACAAGTCTTTTAGTTAGGCTTGGAGAGTTTCCTGAAAAGTAATATTTGAAAGACCCTGGTCAAGTAGAAGGAGAAGATGATGGTGATGAGAGAGAAATAAAAGAGAACAGCAGCTTTCTGGTTTCAGCTAGGGCTTCACTCAAATGTCGGGGCTAGAAAGGTACATAAGATGTTTTCTGGAAGAGAAGTAAATTATGAGGATATAGGAAAAAATTCTTTTACATCACCCTCCTAGCAAAAGTGATGAATTATATGAAATAGTGACTATTCAGTGAGCCTGAGAAGAAATGAGTAGAAGAATGAAATTTGTTTTCTTGTATAATTTACAAACATTTTGTCTTTGATTAGAGAGCTGTTGGGATAAAACACTTTACTTTTGCTGCTGTGCCCTTTTAAATGTATTTTAAAGATGTTATTTCATGGGTTTTCTTTCTGTTTTTCTGACTTATGTTTTGAGAACTTGTGAGTAAACATACCACTCTTGAAGTGAGAAATTTTTTTTGTTGCCTGGTGCATGCAACCTACCTGCTAACACAATATATGCTCCCATCCTCTAGCTTGTCTCCTTGCTGAACTGTAACATAAGCTGTTGTTTTAGTCCACTAAGAGATGACCCATAGTGCCAAATTGATTTTTCTCATCTTAGTGACGTGTAGACTGAGCTCATGATACAGTTACTCACGTTTCCCTTCGGTTGTGACCTACAGCTGAATTTGAATCTGATCCATGTGGTGAACTGTGTCAATCCTCTATGCTCTCCCTTCTCTCCAGTGGTCTATATTCAAAATCCTCTATATTGTGTTTCAGCTTTTGGCAAGAATTATTGTTTGTGCTTTACATCTCTATTATTAATGCTACAAAGTATGTTCACAGGATGAGTGAAAAAAGTAAATGTCATGGTAGACAAAAGCGTTTTCAGGCAGTGATTTTAATCAAGGATGGGAGAGTACTGAAAAATATGAATAAAATCAAAGCTGCCCTCATCTCTTGAAGATAACATAACACATGCTGCACGTAGTTAGACTTTGGAAATGCATCTGGGGAAACCTGAGGTCTCACCAGTGCAGATCATAACTTTGGAAAAGTTATGTTTCTGCTTTGTACTTTAGCTTGCTTATCTCCGGATTAAGGGATACTAGTTCTCAAATACCTACTGAAACTTAACACCTTTTTGCAGAATCTTTGAAGAAGCTCAACTAAAGGCGGTCTGAAAACTTCCAAATTCAGTGTCACCTCTCACTGTTGTAAAGTGAGCTTCCACTGCTCTAAATTCAGGATTTGGGAAGAAAGATCGCCTGTTAAAGTCAGGAAAAATAAAGGACACCTAGGCTTGAAGGGCTTTATGGATACGCCTCACTATAGAGAGATTCTAAATAAAATCAGTGGAGGGAAGGGCAGAGCCAGCCAGTCTTGCTATTTAATTTCATTGTTTATCACTCATCGTTGCATATATATGTGCAGACATTGTTTTCTGAATAGGTCTAAGCATCATTCATGGCTTTCTGGAGCTTGCTAAACTCGGGAAGCTTTCAAATTGCAGGTATACTTTTTTGGAATTCATTGTATTTCTGCATATAATGGTTTTTAGTAATTGAATTATTTTAAAATTTGGAGGGGGGAAAAAAAAAATCCCTGAAGGTGATATTCTGTCTTTGTCCATACACACGTACACACACGCATATATACTATGTATACACTCTATTCTAATAGAATTTGCCTGCCTACATAAACCTAACCATATAAAATATACCATAGATACAATAGCAAATATAGGGCCGGAAGGAAAACGAGAGTTATTCTGGTCTAGCATTCAAGGCAGGATCAACTATAACTACATCATTCCTGATGTACTTTTGTTTAACCTCCTTATCACCACAGGTGCATATATCCTGAGCAATGTATGCTAATCTTGTAGTGTACTTTATGTTAGGAAGAGTTTTTTAATGTCTCACTTCTGTGTGTGGTCACCTGCTCAGAGCTTGCTCACTCCAAATGCGATGAACTGGATGGGAGCACGCCTGAAGGGAGGGGAGGAACAAATAAGGATGTGTCCGTGGAGTGAGCAGGAATGAAGAGAGGGCACATGGAAAGGAGGGACATAAAATGATGGAGTATCCTGACGCTGCACAGCGTAAGTGCAACAAAGGAAGGCTTCGACTTCTTGCATGCTTCCTATACTCGTGCCCGGTTTGAGTTATTTGGTAAGTTGCTCAAGTGGACGCACTTAACTCAGTTCGGGTGCCCAAAACAGAGTCTTCCTGCATGTAGAATATTGTCTTTGTTGGGAGTTAATTATATGGACTGAATAATTAATGTTCACTTTTGGTAAATCAGATAAAATAACAAAGCAGATTTCTGTCTCTGGTATAATTTATATAACAGAAGAATACTTCTGCAAACAGAAAGGCTAGAACAGCAGAAGAATCGGGATATTATGTTTAAAATCATAAAAAAGCGTGTGTATAGTTTTTTAAATCCAGGGTCATCTTAACTTTGTTCTCATCCCAGTAAATGTGTATGGTTATGTGCTCTATTACTGTAGAGTAGAATTAAATGAAGAACACAAGATGATGTTTATGATCACTAATGCATTTTCATACATACAAACTACTAATAAAACTACGAAGTCTAAGAAAGAAGTCAGTGTAGAAAGAAATTGCATTTTCTTTTTCTTGCATTGTTTTTTATCACAGTATCTCAGTAGTACCTGCAGTGGTATTTGGCAAAATCATCACCCAGAGGTGAGGTGTCTTGCTGTGTGTGTTTCTGTCACTTCATGTCTCCTAATGCGAAGAAATACAGCCAAGATCACAGTTCATGTCTCTTGAAAAATAATCCTGGGGTTTATTTTCATTCTGTTGAGACACTTCTCTAGAAGAATACTAATGCCAGTGAAACTTTTACTGTTCATTTCTTTTTGTTTTTAGTGTGTGTTTGGTGTTCATTTTGGGTTTTTGTTTGGTTTTTTTTTTTTTTCTTTTCATAATTTATCTGTATTTTGGTCGTCACAGAATGCTTACAAGTACAATTTAAACAAATCTGTAAAATGGCTGGTCACATTTTCAACCTTGAAAGTGATGTTGTTGCAATACATATTTTTTAGGAATAATTCTTACAGGATAGTTAATATTTTATGGCTTACAAATATTCGTCCCCCAACACTTCAGCATTGCCAGGCTTTTTTTGGTCTGTTTCAAAAGTAATATTTTTTACAACACCTTTCACTTCCAAGCTGTATTCTCCGAGTTCTGTCATGATTTTTCCTATCTGCAAGTAAGCTCTCATAAGGGTCAAAACCAGAACAATCCACTGTCTTAATGCATATTGCAATAAATGCCTTTTATAATCAATTTTGGGGGGTCTGTGGAAACCATAATGTTTCCAAGGTGGTTGACTCTCCCATCCTTAGACGTGTGACTGCGGAGGGCTGTGCTGGACAGGTAGGAGGAGAAAAGGTGAAGTTTGCTGGCAGGGGTTTGTGCTTATTCTGTAATCTTAGTAGTACATTTTAAATAGAAAATCTGTGTTAGAAAGGTGCTGTAAGTGTTTAGGAGCAGGCGGAAATAATGTGTATAATCCCAAAGCAGTATTGAATCAAGGTCAATTTAAGAATGTTAATAAAGGTATTTCATCCTGCCCCTCTAATCTTCCCATTCCTTGCTTTCTTCTCTGCTGTGCCCCCACGCAAACACCACAAACAGAAGCACTCCGTGGCCAGAGTGGTGTCTGTTGTACCAGTGAGAGGGCGAATTCCCTCTAGAAGGCATTTGCAGCATCCATCAGCACGGGAACTCCTACCGGCCTGAGGCCAAGCAGCTGTGGAGCACCCGGGTGGGTTGTTCTGCCCGTGGTCCGGCTGCACACGCTGCAGCACCAGCAGCCTGGCTAGCAGGGTGCATCTTGCACCTCTCCAAAGTATTGGTGCAGTTAATATTACTACAATGTACGAGTCTTTCCGGAGTAATTATGCCCTTTTGGGATCTGAAGCTGTCAGATACATTCTAGTTTCTTTGTATTTCATTTTTTAAATACAGGTTTGCAATGAATAATATTTAGTATCTCTTTCTGGTAACTGTTTGTTCTTGTATCTCCTGTTTTAAGTGGGTGGGGGAAAAATACAGTGTTGTTATAAATGAAAATATTTAAGCAATTAAAATTGAGCAGTACCATTTTCATACATTTCAAATGTATGGGTGAATGCAGGCACTTTAGATAAAACATTTCACCTCCAGCTTTAGAAAATCACTGTTAAGAACTCCTAGGCAACTTCTTTTCTATGCAAGCAGAGTGTGCTGGAGTTTAGCAGGTAACCAGGACACAGTAAACTGTTACAGAGATGCAGTTCTAGGCATGTGTAACGAGTTTATACAATCAGAGAATGGTTTGGGTTGGAAGGGACCTTTAAAGGTCATCTAGTCAAACCCCTGCTGTGCTTTCTCTTTTTCTCCATCCCTGTTGTTGTAGTTTGGGGTTGGTTTCTTTCCGTTCCTTCCTCAGCTGCAGGAGACATGGTGCTCTGCAGCCCTTTGTTTTTATCCATAGGAGATAAAGGTTTTAGCTGTAGATAGACTCAAAACATGGTCCCTTTGAGGTACTTGATATGAATCACATTGTTTCAGGGATGCTTTATAGCCCATCCCAGGGCAGTTCTTTCAGTGAAATACGTTCGCATAACATGTATCAACATTTGCGGTTACTTATTTATTTTTGATAGGGGGAAGGTAGGGAAATTCTTCCTACCAAGTAGGGTTTCATGCTGTACATTGTGTAAGGAAATGCTACTGCGTCTTTCCTCAACAGTCCAGTATCGGCTGTGTAGTTTTTATTGCCTGATTCAAGCTCTTTCATCCCAGTAGCTGGAAATTTCCACTCCCTCACTTCTTTATTCCACCTAGCAATATATTATAATAACGTTACATTAGTGAAAACTCAGTTGATGTTCACACACAATTATAATTGACACCAAGTCAGTTGTGTTATTTGAGGTGGAAGGAGGATATTCTTTGACTGTAATGTCTCTCAGTGTTACTACATCTTAATACTCCTGCTCCCTTCTATATAGGTCTTGCATTAAACCAAGAAGCACATATACTATTCTCTCATTTGAGGGTTTTACACTAGGTGTTTTGTAAACCGTACTGCCTCTTAGTTGTTCTGATCTAGGAAATATATTTTTTTAAGAAAATCTATTTACTCTGGGGTTTTTTGTTAATGATTCTGTTACTGAAAGGAACATTTTCTATGAAACCTGATCTCATTCATTTCAACCCCCATCAAACATAAAGCAAGTTTAATGACAAATTGTTTGAGACTGGGAGAGTGTTTTAGCAAAGTATCATGGTATGCTAGTCCTGGCTTTTTCACTCTTCCTCAGGCATTTGCTCCTGTCTGTTGTCAGAGGACCAGTATTGGGCTGGACAGACTTCTGCTTTCACCACTGATGACCACTCCTGTATTTCAGTGTTTTGATACAACCTTTCCTCTCGCTCTCTGGAAAGATGCCGACTCTATGAGAGACTGCCTGAGGTCTAGTTTTGGTTCTTTATATTTGATATTTCTGAATTTTACACAGATTATTATGACTGACTTGAAAATGGATAGGGGAGGAGAATGCGATTTCACATCTGAGTGACACCAATATCATTGTGCTGAGCAGGTGATTTTCAGATATATCAGATCAATGTGTATTTGCTTTCCTGCTGAGCCTTGGAAGTTTTTTCTACCGTAAAGCTGCTCTAAACTGTTAGCAAACTTTTACTGTGTTACACTGGCATTCTTTTGTGGTTTTGGGTTTTTTTTGTTGGTTTTTTTTTTTTTTCACATCAAGATTTTAAAAAAGGAAGGAATTCCAACTAGCTAGAAAGAAAGCATATGTTTCTCTTCTATAAAAAAGCCAAATCTCATTGATTTTGATGAATAACTGGATTGACAAATGTTAAAAATCACATTTGACCAGTCTTTGTACCTGAGGGAGTCTCAGACTTGTTCTAACAATGAGGAAAAAAAGGCAGGGCAGAGGATAAATAAGGGGAATAAAAAGCAATTATAGTAAAATGACTTTTTCAGTTTTAAATTTCATCTTTTTTTAATTATTAAAGCTAACTAGGACAACTCTAAAGAATTAAAGAGAGAATATTTAGGTCACTTCTAAGTTGTTTACTTAGTATTTCACCAGTATCTTTCTTTGTTCAGGTTTATTTCTTCTGTTGCTTCCATAAAAAACAAGAATGGTGCGTTTTGATTTCTTTCTGGCCAGTAGTGGTGGAAGTGGAGAAGTTTGGCACTGAAGGACATGAGCTCAGAAGGAGAATTGGGAGCTGGAAGGCTGCAGCTCCCCCGTCAGAAATGACACTCCTGGGCATGCAGGGCTTCTGCGTGCAGGAGGGAGCTGCTGTGCCAAAATTCGCTTCCCAATTCACCATGCCTGTCTGTCCTGCCCTGCTGCTTTCTCTGTGTGAGCTCCTCAGTCACTTCAGCCTAGAAAGGTTAACAGTCCAAATAAATGGGGTTTTTTTGTTGTTGTTAGGGTTTTTCTCTGGTTAGTTTTTTTTTTTTGTCTGTGGGGTTTTGGTTTTTTCTTTTTTTTCCTTTATAATAAAACCACCACAAGTCAAAGAAAAGCTTTCTGCACAGGTGTACTTGTTCTAATATTTGGTCTGTCTCCCTTCTGCATACCCTAAAACACACATGAGTTTCACAGGTAAAACAATAACGGGAGGTAAACCATCCAGAATGTGCCTCTCCCCCAGTCTTCCTCCATACGTGGGTACAAAAGAATTTTGAGTGGTCAAAATTTGATGGGAGTAGAGGAGCTATGCTGAGATTGCTAAACTACAGCATACGGTGAATAGCAACCTGTAGTTGTATGGATGTGGTGGTAGTTCCTTCACTTTCATAATAAGCTCAATATGTCACAGCACTCAGCACCGTGAAGGATTCAGAAGGGTACCATCTGTCTGCACAAGATCACACATGAGCAGACATTTCTGGCAGTGGGACAGCAAAAGAGCTGACCAGAATATGAGATCTTAAACAGCAGTCGAACTGTTGACTTGCAGGTCTTTTGCTGCTCTGCATTACTGCAATACTGGGGCGCAGTAATACAGATCTCCCCGACTGTGCTCTTCAGTGGAGGAATTTGGACTTTGATCAGCAAGATAGCCACAGCGGCTTCAGGGGCAGCTGCTAAATACAGGGACATATGCACAGCTAAATCTCTTTTTTTCCATAAACCTCTCTAAAATCTATGATTAATATCCAGGATCTTAAAAAAAAAAAAAAATCAACATTTGTTTCTTGTTGAATAAAATTGCAGTTTGGTACTTTGCTGTGCGTGTATGCTATGTTCAGAATGGCTCTTAGTAGGATCTAGTTAGGTCAGTGTCTGTAGCTCTGGTTTCTCTGGAGGGGTAATCAAGGCGTACAGTATTGCCACTATTGGAGTTTCTCTGTGGGAGTTATTTTTGCTGAATTTAAACTTGCCCATTCTCCTTTTGCCCAAAGGAGCTGAATGCCCTCTCACCACCCTCTCTTTTGCAGGTGAATTCTCAAACCAATTTATAAGTACTGACAAATCCACATGTTATGTCATGAGATAGAAGATTGCTATCACTGCTCTACAGATACAGAAATAAAAGATCAAAGCAGCTTCTACTCTATTCCTATTTTTGCATGTTCTTATACCAAGATGGTCAGTGTGCAAGTATACACAGCTCAGCACATTCGTTCATGTAATCACATAAAAGCAATTAGGTTTCTGAAACAGAAATACTCTATACGTTTTGCAATACTGGAGCCGAGTAGTGTATATCTACTGGCATTCATGTATTTACTGTTCTGCTGCCACCACCAGTGGCTACGTGGCATAGCCAGGCGATGGTGCAGGGCTGCATCCCATGTCCTGTGAAGTTGGTCCTTTCCCCATGGCTGCGTGCTCTGCTTTTCAGTAAAGCCACTGTGGGTACAATTTCATTGGTTTAAAAATTGATTCTTTTAAATGGAGTCCGCTACAATTCGAATGCAAATATTAGTCATGTTCTTAGAAATGTTCAAACCACTTAAATCCCTCTAATTTACTTGCCTGAATGATTTCCTCTGGCAGTGATTTGCCCAGATTAACTCTCTGCTCTCCTAAGGAGTGTTGCATTTTTATCTGTTCTCAAAGTTGCTGCCTTTCAGTTTTGTCAGTGCCCCTATTTCAGGTTCCTCTGTAGAGTTGGTGTTTGATTTGCCACTTGATGAGAAATACCCTTGCCTAAGTAGAGAGACTTGAATTTGGCAGCAAGTGGAGTGGGTGGTTATAATGTCTGCACAGCTACACAGAGCTGTCACTCAGGCTCCTGCTACTCTGTGCAGGAAATGGGATATTACCTGATGAATTAAATCCCTTGAATCAGGTCACAACAGGAGAATTTTGTTTTCCTGCTGAACAGCAATGATAAAAATATCTGTTTACACTTAGTATTTTTAATTTTCTATTCCTGTTCCCCTCATCTACTGAAGACACTAACTATTTTTGAGCTTGGTAAACGAAACGTCTTGAATGAAAGTGCAGCAGTGTTTTATATATTCATAGAATAAAACAAATTGCATTCATACAACCTGGTCATAAAATGATTCAGGAGACTGGGAAAGGGTTGGTTATCTGGAGAGCCACTCACTGGAAGTGGTGTAGAAGTCTGTCCAGTGCTGCACAGACGTTAGTTGGTATGCCACGTTATTACCCATTCCCAGGGAAACGTTGAACACAAATGACTTGAGCACAACACCCACTACACAGCATGCGGCAAGAAAAGTTTGTGCTCTCAACAAGCTATTCTGTGGCACAGCAGCTCATCCAGGGGTTTCAAAGGACTTGTCAGATTTCCCTAATGTACCAATAAGTGCTCTGTTAGAGGGGAAGGGAACCGCGACGCACAAGGTAATTAGTTTCATCCAGCTTTAAACATCTATGTGGCAGGTGTTTGAATATTCTCACTTTTAATAATTTTATTGTGTTTCTCCTGCGTTACTATATAGTCAATGAAGAGAAAGGGATGCTGCATCTGACCCCATTTTGCTCCCTACAGGAGCAGCGTAGATGACCAGCTGAGGCGTGAGCCTCTGCCCTCGCTTGCAGGAATGGCTGCCTCACAGCCATGCCTGCTGCGTGCCAGAGGGCTGCTTTAGAGGCTAAGAAACATCTAAAGATGTTAGGAGAAATGGAGCACTAGTAGTGATCTTGACATGGACCGGTGGCTTCGTGCTCCCTCCCTCCCTCCCAAGTGGTGCTCTTTCACTTATTTTTGGAGATGGAGGATGCATCTAGAGACTACTAAAGTAGTGGGGATTGAAATAGAGGATCCTTTATTATGTACAGGTGATGCAGCCACAAAATGCTCTTATGTGCGTCAGTGCTTTTGTTCATTTTTTGCTTTTTGGATCCATGGATAGCTATAAACAATCATCTTGTTTCTTCTTGCTGCACTGCTGTCTCATCAAAGACCTACAGAGCATAGTCTTCCCTATCTTTGATTTACATTATTTTTTATTTCTATGTATCTTTGATATCTGTCACACAAATACATGTGTATATGTGTGCTCACGTGCATGCTCACAGTATAGTGGTGCCTGATGGTCTGCTTTGAATTACTGGAAAGGAAATTGTATGTAAAGGCCATCCAGGGACTATTAAAGAGAGAGGTAGAGGGAAAGAGTACTCTCTAATCAGCAGTTCATTAAATAGCAACAACTTGTGGCAGAATTGTGCTTATGAGACTGCTGAGCACTTAGGTATCCTTAATTGTTTAGACTGGGAATTTGAAAACTTATTCGGATCTTGGATAACTGCTTCTGAGTTATCCAAGAAAGGCAGGGTAAAAAACCTTATAAACACATAAAAAGTAACACGTAGCAAACAAGGGTGACACCATGTCCAAGAGAAACATGAACATTTAGGAAATCATTTAAATTAGACAGAAGGGGCAAAAATCACATAGCAGAAACCAAACACAAGTTGGCCCTGACACTGTGGATGGATTTATGAGATTGTGCAATAAACCTCTTGGGAGAGTCATAAAGATTCTGAGGGGCTTAAGGGTCAGGGAACATATCTGGAGTCTATTTAAAAAAAAAAAAAAAAAAAAAATCATAATCAGTGAACGAGGCTTTCCTGAAAGTAACTCTAGTCAAAGATGCGAAGTCAGCTGTATTTTTAAAAATCAAGCGACACAGTCAAGGATAGAATATTTGCTGTGTATTTTGGGAAGAGGAAGATAAGGGTACTGTAAAAATACTGCTTTCAAGTTTAGAAGGAAAAAGTAGGTTAGGAGATTTTCATCCTTCCTTTACTTTTACCCTAAAGGGATTAATCTTATTTCAGATCTAGCAATGCATACAGCCCCATAATCTACAAAATATTTTATGTAGGAAACCGTAGCATCTGTACAATCAGCATTTAATCTCAGTCTCTGTGGTTAGAGAAATATGCGCAGCAGATGAATGCTGAGTCATTAACTCAATATTAATAATGTATTAATAGCCACCTTATGGACCTGAAATTTGCAGTCTCCTCCAATGCCAGGAAGTCTGAAAGCTTTAACAAAACAGACAAAGAATACTGTACCCCCAAACTGCCTTAAACAGAAATTCTGAAAATGGGATTTGAGTAAAAGACTAGAATTTTTTCAGCACATGAAATATAAACAGGATGAAATTTCAGGGTGACAACCTTAACTCTAGCTACTCCATCATGTTTTTATGATCTTGGCCATAAAGATCATATTTAATAAAAGCTAAGACCAAATTTTCAAATGTCGATGCCTAAAGTCAGGCAATTGAATGAGTAGCCTGACTTTCTTAAAGGTACTGGTTGAAGGCTTTCTACTTGAATTGGCTTTGAACTGTGGAGAGACAGGTGCCACTTGTTTTTCCCCTAAAACAGGACTACTTTCATAGGTTTCAAGAAATAGGTTTCATTGCAGGAACCTGCAGACTCCAGAGTCTGAAAATAGGAGAACACATGGAGTCTCCTCTGGGTGGTAGTAGGTTATGTTGCCTCCCGTTGCCCCGTCTTACACTGCTGAGGTCTAACACAGCAAGCTATCACAATGGTGGCCAATTTGCTGGGTGTTAAGGTACATTTGTGGAGACAGTGCCCAGATTTGGCAGCAGAAGCAACATCAGCTGAGCAATTTAGAGGAAAAGCAACAGGTAGGGAAATGGAGCTTTTTGGTATTTTCTGTCCAGAGCTTTCTTCCAAGTTCGAGGCTAAAAACATGGTGGTAGGATTTCTGGTCTTCTCTCAGGTGCTTCTTATAGGTCTAGTGAAGCAGGATGTAGGGATTGTTCAGGAAAAGGCAGAAAGGATTTGAGGGGAAAACAGTTTGCTCCCATCATTCTTTTAACTTGTTTATTTCCTCTCATCTTTGAGAAGTCCAAAGCCACTTTGCAATCTCTCTTTTGAAATATTCAAGAACTGGGAAATTTTGTCCTTGTGTGACAGTATTGCACTGGCTACCGGGCTGCCTGGCTTGAGGAGCTGGTTAGGAACATTGCTGGAGATCTTATGACCATGATTTCATAAGCAGGATCTGCTGCTGTTCTCTGAGTTACCTTTGCACGATGGATACGTGCACAAGCAACTTGCAGTGCCACCAGTCTGATCATGTGGGTTGTTTGTGGAATAAGAAAGATAAGCAAATTCAGACTGACGGGTGGGCACTTCAGTTTTCAGTTGGTGAAGGATTGTTTCAGTGCAGGTATCGTTAACTAGAGTGATAGTATGCCTTGGATTTATTTGTGAGAACTTACACCTTGCTGCATAACTTACTGGTCCTTCGCAGACTTTTCCATATAAAGGAGGTCAGAGATAGGCCCAAGAGCTGAAGATTTCCTACAGCAGATTTCCACTGGCAGCCCTTCCTCCCAAGAGAGGAGGGGTGTGTGTGTGGTTTTTATTTCATAAATGGGCTGAAGCAGTATCGCTTCTCCCTGTAAAACTCTGCATGCCAAGCAGTGGGAAGAACACCTGAGGACCGTGCTTACCATTTCCCTGACGGGGAAGTGGTTTCATTGCAAGCAATGAAATCAAACCAGCTGAGGTGCAAATAGATTGCCCTGATGACTTCACTTGCTTTCTTTTTGACAGCGGTGAACAACACAGGTTATACAGTAAACCATACAGTAAAGTGTTTTCTGACAAAAATAATAAACTAAGATGCCCATCATCTGCTGTAGGAAATATTGAAAGTTAAATGGTCATCATAAAATGCGAGAGTTATCGATCTTTGCTGTCTCTCCTGAAGGGTCTAGGAGACACGTAACTGTGGTGTAGGTAGTCATGTTGCCTTTGGGTTTTTTCCCTTAAGTCACAAAATTTCACATTTGAGTTAGCGCTAACTGACTGGTGCTGTACCTTTGTCAGACGAGAGGTGAAGGTTGATCTGAGCCCAGCAGTCCCTCCTTGTTTGAGGAAAGGCTGTAGAGTTTCACTGTCTAGCAGGTGGCTGCAATTTTGAAAATAACTTCTTAATAAATTTTCTCCCCCCTGGTTTTTGTCTGACATGCTAATTAAGCTCACCAGGGAGGTGTGTGGCTTGGATTCCTCCTGCAAACAGGCAACAAATGTAGATATATTTATGCAATTGCGGGAAGGGGGAAGGCGTCCAAATTCTTGACCTGTGAATGTACCGAAGCGTTTAATCTGAGAGAAGGAGAACAGGGGCATGCTGTTCCTGAGGCAGTGTGGGCAGGGCAGGGGTGCTAATGAATTGGAAGAGGAAGGCTAGATGCCCCAGAAGAGAGTGGCAAGTGTGTGAAAAACAGATTGTGTGAGTAATTACTTTTGCATACCTTCCTGACCATTATCAGCAGGACTGGATTTTTGATGAAAAAACTTAATTAAAAAGTTTAATTTTTTCCTCTTAAGAAAACTGTGCACAAGGGCTCATTGGTGGGTGGAATTTAGGACACTGATTAATTGCTTTCAAGTGATCAGCTGTGTGGATCGAGCTAAGAGGAGAGAAACAATAGAAGCTGGCAACCTGCTGGGCTGATGGTACAAATGCTTGAGCACCATTTCCAAAGTAAGGCTTTTCTGACAACTGCCCCATACTTGCCATTGCAGGTAGGTATTCACTGCAAGAAGGGACAGAGGGGACTCTGGCGTGCAGCAGCTGTGCCCATTTTTCAGTCTTACGTCCCCTGATTATTTCTGTCTTGATTATTTCTTTACCCTTAGTGCTGATCCTTGTATAAGGTGCTGTGCGAATGCAGACCTGGCATCTTTCTTCTACAGTAATGCATTGCCCCCTCAGCTGGGGTATGTGATTGACTGTGGCATGGGGCCTTGGAGCAGGACCCAGGATTTAGTTGCATGAGGTCCAGCCTGCACTGCAGAGGGGTGTGGGGGGAGCCAACTCTCTGTCTTGTGTCAGATGCATGGGATTTGACAGATCTGCAAATACTAGGCAGAGATCCCAACTTAGACACCTTGTTGTATAACAGAGGCTTTGGCAGGCAGTGTGACACCGGTTGCTGTGGTTTTCATGTCTATATTAATACAAATGTAGTTAATAAAACACAGCAAGGCTGTGTGTTGTACATGGCGTGTGCTATGGCTGTATGGCAGCATCCACTTTTGAGAACCATGTTTTTTCATTCATTCCAGGCTTATATTTTGGTTCATTTGAAATGCTGTGGCAGTATTCACTCTTCATATGGGTTCTTGTTGGTACAAAACCCACCATGTTACAGCACAGCTGGTCCAGGGCAACTTTAAATGTTTTTTCCCTAGCATGGGCAGAAGCTGAGAATTGAAACTTGTGTGGTAGTTTACACATGCTCGGTTTCATCCAGTCTATTTCTTGAAGAGGTCTGAAGTAAAGTACAGTCGTCACTGACCTCAAAGTGAGAAGCATAAACATTTACCAGACTTCACACAAAGAAATTGGCAACTGTAGTCCCCTTTGACACTGGTCTCTTGCATTGCCTTTCAGCTTTCCAAACTGGAAGACAACTTTCCCCATAGAGGGGAGAGAACATCAGTTGTGTCTTAATGCCTTCTGCTGCTTTTTCCTCCCCAGCTCTGCTTTTTCATTTCTCATTCAACATAAAGCAGCAATCTCGGAGAGCCCGGAGCACTGGGACAAGACAGGAGGCAGCAAGCATGCCTTCCCACTGCTGCAGTGTGCTAGCAGTCTTACTGCTCTGCTTTCTGCACTGCATTGCCCGGCTACAATCTTTGCCCAACAGCTCCATTCCTCCCACCTAGCCCTGCCCTAGCCACCAATTCCTAGCTGGGAAGGAGAACAGGTGCCTCCTGTGCTTCTCCAAGTAGCTCTGAAGGAAGACCTCATCCTATGTTATCCTCTCTCCCAGAGCTGCATTTCTAGAGCTTGCCACCTGACCTTGTTTAATTCTTGGTGATTGACTAATCCGTGCTGCAGATTTATGATCAATTGCTGTTACTCCAGAGCAAGGACGCTTGGCTAAATTCACCCTTTCATCAGTCTTTCTAAGCAAGCTCTCTGCTAACTGAGAGCAAAGACAGGGCAACATAATCATGCTGTCAAGGCTGCCTACACTCAAATGTCTCTAAGAAGCCAGTGGCTGGCTGGGTTCATCTGGCCATATCACCAAAGGCACCACGGTTGGTCCCTGTTGCTTGCAGGGAAGTAAGTCTACAAAATTCAAGTAAACCTTTTACTGAGAAAGAATATCTGGGTGAGGGGAAGAGGGGCGAAGAAGAGGAACAGAAGGCTTGCGCATTCACATCAACAGTAACGACTATCCAGGAATGTATGTTGCTTGGAATGCCTGAAGGGAGAAGCTGTTACTGACTTTGTGATGAGCTGCTTTGCCCAGCAGCGGGGCTGTGGTAGAAAGTGGAGCCATGCTCTCCAACTCTTTGCATTGCATTTACCAGTCATCCCTCCTTTAACACATGTAAGACTTACTGCTTGCTCTCTTGCACATACTTTGGGTGTCCTTGAAGTTTTCAGACAGCAGAGAGAGAAAATTGGGTAATGCAGAAAGGTACCACTTTCTAGTTGGGGATTATTGTTTCTGTAATGCTTTCTGTGCCTCTGGGATGACACTGAAAGAAGATGTGGAGTTTTAAGTAAGAGGAATGATGGAAGAGAGCAGTAGTTGGTGTTTCAGTTGTGTGAATAGAGAAACACTGGAGTGCAAGTGCTTTGTATAAATCCTGCGTGCTGCACATACTGCACACTGGACATTTAAGGTCAATTCAAACACCTTCTGAAACTCAACTTCCAAGTGAGAACAGTACACGTTGCATGATGAATATGAAGAAGAAGCAGAAAGGATGCCTGTCCTGTAGCTTGTTTTAACAGTGCTTGAAAGCATTAGTCATGCAACAGTGGTAAAGAATCACAGAAAGACAAGCTTTCTTCTAATGCTAAACAGAGAAATTCATTATGATAAGGCCCAGAGCATTGTTCCTCAGGCAAGAATCTCGCTGCTTCCTGTCAGATAGATTAGAGCTGGATTTTTCCCTACTCTTGTTCGTGCATGGCTTCTCTGCTGTTGTGTTTTGTTTTGAAATACAGATGATTTTAGGATATACATTTTTCTTCTTCCCCTACCCTGGAAAAGCCTTGCTAGATTACTGAGAGCCGCTGTTTAGCATGTCGTCATGCTTTATCATTCTTATGATATGTGTGTCTGCCTTTTTTCCAAAGTATCCTTTACCCTTCTCTTGCAACTTCTCCTTTGCCTAGCAGTGACCATGCTTTCCTTCTTCAAGAGTTACATTTAATGCATAATATCACTCAGGACCCAGCATTTTGTGTTAAACCAAATCCGGTTGCTTTCATATCCCATTATGCTTGTCAGTCCCTCATTTGAGATCCACTTTCTTCATTTGAACTTGTCCTCCTAAGAGCATCCTGCTTTTGGCATGTGCAGCCTTTCCTTTGAAACGTGCTTCCCCACTGTGCTGTTTTCCTCTTCATTCATCATCTCTGAATTTTTCTGTACGGGATATTCTCTCTCCCACCCTCTCACTTGGATTGCTCTAATATTTACCTGTTTGGAAAGAGTTAATAGTATTGGGGGAGGATGCAGTCCATGGTATTCCAAATATTAGAGTTTTAGTTGGTTTCACTCTTGCCAGTATGTGGAAACATTAAAAGAAGAGAATTGCAGTAATGAGGCATACTTTAAGATTCTGGTAATAAAGTGGGTGAGGTGAGTGCCAATCCTGATTCAAAATGCATCTATTCAGAATGCACCCTCACTGTTCTCCTAACTCTGTACCTAAGTTGCCCTCAGCAATATATATAATATCAAGAAATCCATCTTTTATAACTGAAGAGCGTTATTGTTGGTTGGAAGAGCATTGCTTCCCTTGTTCTGTTATCTTATTGATTACAGAAAATGTACTGTATCCTCAAAGCTAAAAATCAGGAGTTTTTTATATATATATTTAATCTTTTGCAAATAACTTTAAGAATCCAGCTCACACTGTAGATAAACTCTAGATCTAGCAACATACTTTAGAGTGCAGAAAAGCCTTTTTATATGGGGAAGACATATTTAAATTAACTCCTCTTCCCCTTCTTTTTCATCCCCCTTCCTTCCGTTCTCCTCCTCCTTCCCGTGATCTGCTTGTTTATAGCAAGCCCAAGGAGAGAATAATGATTCCCAGTGCTTCAAGGGCTTGATCTGAAATTCTAGCTGCATAGGTGCTTGTATTAATGAAAGCAGCTAAGTTTAAATTCTCTGCAGGATGTCGGATGAAAAGCACATTTCAGTCAAGCTTAAGATGCAGTTACATACAGAATAAGTGCACCTTGCCCCCAAGTACACAGGGAACCAAATGACAAATTGGCAAACCTCATTGCAGCTTAAGTGGGTTTAGTGAAACAGCACTGAAATTGTAAATCTGGTACTTCCTGGATTGCTTTTTGGTTTGAGTAAATTGACAGAGATCCTAGATAGTTCTGTTTTTCTCAGACAGTAATTCAGGGTGCAGAGAGATCATAAAAGCTTGATGAGTTACTTTTACCCCTAATTACTGGCTAAATAGGTGGTACTTAAGAAATGAACACAAAGTTTCCTGTCTAGAATTGCCTACAGTGAAAAGACATGTTTGGGGAAATTGATGGCATCAATGAGCTCAAGCCTGTAAACGTTTTATTTGATGGCTTCTCATGCTGAGAGTTTGGAGTCACTGCTTATAATACTTCAGTTTGTGCTGATGTCACTTGGTTCCATGAAAAAAGCAGGATTGGTTACTAGCTGAAGAGCTGTGTATCGAAAGCTCTCCTTTTAGAGTCAGGTTGGAAGGGCCCTCCAGAAGTCGTCGTTTCCTGCTCAGAGCAGGGCTAACATTGTAGTTAGATCAGATGTATCAGAAGAGACTGAAGAAGCAGCAGTGTATAAACACATTGTGGACTGGACAACGTTAATATACTGTTATCCTTGTTGCCTCATTATTAAGACCCTATTTGCAGCTGCTTATAATTTTTGTCACACTTCAACTGTTTAGGCTGAAGTTTTATGTGCTAATGATTATGGGTCTGAACGGGCGGCTCATTTCTGAAACAGAATTAAAGAATATCTTCTCTTCCCCATGTAAATATTTTCATGAACTTTCCTTTGAAGAACACTAGCAATCCTGTGCTTTGGAGCAAGAATATGATTTTCAGCTAATGGTTTAGTTTTTGTGTCATCTAGGTGGAAATCCATGCAGTATGCTTTAAATTCTTTGAATTTAATAACTAAGATTTCACAAGACAGCATCACTGTCCCTACTTCTGCAGCCCTGGGCTCCAACACTGAGTCTTGCTCTAAAACCAGCACTGAGGATGAAACCTGCTTTGTTTCTAAATTCCCTGGGTTTCCCTGGAGTGTCTAGGAAAAGGCTAACTCCATTGCAGTTACCACAAGGTTTAAAACAGAATTGGGTATTGATTTTATGCCATGTGATGGAATCTTGGGGCTTTTAAAAAAATTGCTCTATTAAAAAACCACAGAACTTCCTAGATTGTTAT
This sequence comes from Burhinus bistriatus, assembly GCA_013397275.1. Classification (NCBI taxonomy): domain Eukaryota; kingdom Metazoa; phylum Chordata; class Aves; order Charadriiformes; family Burhinidae; genus Burhinus; species Burhinus bistriatus. The sequence goes on from VYXH01010341.1 coordinate 1,240,167, forward strand.
GCAGGTAACATGATAGCTGCAACAATATTATTATGGCTATAAAGACCATGCTCACAGAACTATGAAATGCCAGAAGGAAGGGTATCTCCGTGACCCTTCTTTCCCCCCTTGTTGTTTCTAAATTGTGATACAGTCTTTCTAACTGCATGATTGCGCTCTGAATTCTCTGCAATACTTTGGTCTCATTTATGGTACAGAACAGAGGCTGTTGCACTTACTTTATTTGCTTCAGCAGCTGAAGAGTGCACAGTGACTGAAGCATGCGACTGCGGGAAGAAATGATGCGGCTCAGGCAGGTGAGGGCTGCCCTGGAGAACTGCATCCTGTTTCTGCCGGTTGCATCATTTTCCCAAAGGGGCTTAAACCAAACTTCTTTGTCCTCGGTAATGATAAGGTCCTCTTTTACTGGGTGAGAGTTGGGTCCTGGTTTGCAGAAAGGTTTAGCGCTGCAACTACAAATGAAGTCATCCATAAACCAAAGAGAAGATCATGTCATGTGCTTCTCAGCTGGGGTTCCTGAAAGTCAGTGAATGTATTTTTGACCTTGATCTCTCTGTACATCAGCTACAAATATATAAAACATGGATGATGCAGTGCAAAAAAACCCGAATATTTGTGAAGCAGTAGAGTTCAGTTGTGATGGTAACACAGGCACAGTCAGCAGGAAATTAATACTTTAGGCTTCTCAGCAGAATGTGAATAGTGTGCAGTATGCAAGACCTGCAGCTAAATGTGGAAGTATGGTGAGAAAGCAGTCACACTTAATAGTTGTCTAGTAGCTATAGAAATTATAGTTTCTGTGTACTGATTGAGAGAAGGTTCCTGTAGAAAAAAACCTCTTTGAACATTTAAAGTTTGTGTTCCAAAGTATGCTTGATAGCTGGATTAAGGCTGCTGAAGCAACTGTAATTCTGACATCTCTTTAAAGCTTTAAAATGAAAGCTTTAAACTTGCACAATCTTATAATGTGGGATTCTTTCAATAGTGTTTCCATGTGTAAGATATGTTTGTGAACTTTGTAAAACATTAATAATAAAGACTGGCAGTCCACTCTAGCTCTCCTCTTCGCATCCAAACTTTCTTTTTGATATATAAGCATATTTTTAATGTCAATGGTTTTTGTTTTGTTTTTTTTTTAATATGTATGCCTGTGCATTGTCCAACAGATTGACTGTACTGTTTCTTCCAAAACACAAGAGGCTTGCACCATTTGAGACATTTACAGCAGTGCACATGACCGTGTCACGTAGGTAAAATGCTACTACATCAAAGAAGTGGTTCTTTACACTATCGATATGCTTCATGCTGATGTAAACGACTGCAGAAGATACAAGGTCACAGGGAATCAAGCCTCCGTATTTTAGAACAAAATGTGTAATTTTGCTGAAAGTGCTTTACAAGCAGAGTTTGTTTATGCTTCCCCTGCCATAGTAAATAAATAGTACAGTTCTGGATGCTTCATCAGACAGTGCTGGAGGTTTGTGAAATATTGAGCTTGCTGTAACAGGAGACGGGCTCTGTTCTTTATTTTACAATAGTTAGTGAGCTAGCTTCCTTCACAGATAAATTTTACTGCCTGTCTCCATAAATTTTATTTTAATACTTGGGGGGGGGGGCAAATTTTAGCTTGTGCTTGGAATGTCCTCAGAAGTTTGTTATCTAGAGAAAGGGAGGAACAGCCCTTGTTGCACATTACAGGTTATTATTTCCTGCTTAGGGATGGAGATAGGCTTGAACAGTTCTGGACTGTCTCCCTGCCTTAACTTCTGTGAATAAATCACTGTTCCCATTTCTGTTTCCCATTTATAAAGTAGGAATTGTATTACTTTGCTCACCCTGATTTAAAAAGTGTTTGTTTGCATAAAAGTTGGTGATGGAAAGCAGTTCATCCCATTAATCACTTTTTCACTGATGCAGAAGAAGCCTGCAGAGATCAGGCTGTGCTTTGCGTCATCGGACTCTGATTTACCTGCACATGGGAAAGTCTTCCTGTGAATTCATTTCTGAAGTTGCATCTGTGCAACACGTGCTTGCTGGGAAGCAAATGACACTAAATGAAGTTGCTGTTAGCTCTGAGTAAATGTTAGTAAGCAGTGCTTGACTGGTGTTTTTTGTCTGTTCCTCAGAATTCAGCCAGGTCTCTTGCACAAGAAATCTGTAATTAGAGTGGAGCAGGGTAATATATGGAAAACAACAGCACTTCTTCACTGGCAGGAAGATTTCTTTTCCCTGAGACTTCAAGTTGTCAATCCCGCTTTTCCTGATGAAAGCAATGCTGGGCTGTGAGTGATGGGTTACTCTGGGAATGGCAATCATGATCAACAGCAAAAAGGAAGCTGTTCTGAAACTTTCTCCTAAACTCAGTCTGGATCAGAAATGTTTGCTTGACAGCTAGCAGAACTGGCTACAGCTAACAAAAAGGCCTGCCAACAGTAGCAGGAGGGGTTTGGTAGAATTACATTTCCTTACTTTGTAAACATTCTGGATCCAAATCTCTACCACTGTCTTAACCAAGAAAGATTATGTCTACTTGAGGAAATGAGTAGCATTTCACTTTCCAAATGCATAGATATACAAGTTGCATCTCACAAGATGGAAAAGTGTGGGGCACTACAGAATTAGGATGGATAAAACACTGCAGCTCCTTTGAGAGTTTTATTTCAAGCTGTTCTAATTGTAGCAACTTTTTGCAGAACAGAGGATGAGAGATACTTGGAGATGCTGTCTTTTTTAAATTCTCTTCTGGCATGACTGGCTAACAGCACCTGTCATATACCAGGGTATTTGTTTGATGCTAAAACTAATTTTCCAATTGCTCCTGGAGAAAGAGAGTAACTTACCGACATGTTAGTCCAAACAAGTGTACAGACTCAAGTATCCAGAAGGCCAAAAGGGTGGACACTGTAGTGCTTCTCATCAAAGTTTTCAGCTGTTGAAGAGAGAACTCTACTATTTTACTATCACTATTATAATGTATTGTGTCAAACTACAATTCTCTTGTAGGTCTGTAGGCTGAATAGACCTGTGATTCTCGTATAAAATCTGTTTCTGATGCTACCGCCAGGTGAGTGTCTCAGCATATTGGTTTGTTTGCATAGACTGGCTGTGAGGAAAAGTTGATATGGACACTGGTGTACCTGAGTGGCAGTGCTTGGGGGAAGAAGGTCCTTTGGAGGACAGGCAGCCACAGGGATGGCGGGAGGTGGTGAGCTTGGGAAGTGCAGTGCACTTGGACATCCTCGTTTCGCACTTCTCTTCCAAAGTGTCCACTGGCAGAGCTTCAGCAACAGAAATGAAGGAATTGCCTCTGTGAAATGCAGAGAGAAAGAGAAATGGGTTTGCATTTATTGCTTCGCCTTCAGTAGATCCAGCCATTTACCTGCAGATACTACTGCCACTGGAGTCTCTACATACACATCTCTGTAGGGGCTCCAGGTTTCTGGGAGTATTGCTCATGGGAGAGGGTTTCTATATATCTTCTATATACTTCATCCTGTAAACTCAACCAGCTGCTTTTAAAAGCTTCTGAAACTAGATCACATTCATTTTACAGTAATACAAGAGGCTTTAATTACTGAGACACAAAGTTCACTGGTCAGGAAATGCAGTCAATTTTCATTGCATCTCTATTACAAAGCTGGCATAATTTTAAAAACCTGACTGCCTTCTGTCTTCCAAATGCATGAAGTCTCATTATATTTTAAATACCGTTTGTGATGTGTGACTCAGAAGAACATGAACAGCACTCTGCCACTGTGCAGTTTTTTGTTCCAGCTTCCTCTGACTCAATTGCATTTGGCATGATTTCATTGATTTTATTTTCGAGGTTTGATGAGTACCTAGCTAGCTAGCTATCTCAGTACATCACGTTAGATGGCCTAGATACGGAATAAAATATACTTGTCTGATCAACTATATTCAAATAAATCAAGATGAGTAATGCAGGAATCTGTTGTAAAGCTTGTTTAGTATGATGCATATCACTTTCCAGATGTTCCTCTTCTAATAATTGCTTTTAATTCTTTGCTGATTGCCATTAAGAAAAGAATTCAGCAGAACTGAAGAGAGAGAAAGAAAAAAAAAAGACAAAGATAATAAAAGATGCTGAAACTAAGGAGACTTACTGCTGATGTCAAATTAAGACATTTGTGTAAACTGCCTGGCTGTTCTCTAATCCTCAGGCTATAGAGCAGGGGGAGACTCTTATGCCAGCAAAGGTGCCCTATGGAAATAAAAGGGTCTGTCAGGATAAAGCAGAGCGGGCAGCTATGATCATTCCTTCCCTGTACTGCCTGCTTTTTTGCTTAGGGATAGAGCATAAGCTGCCTCCAGGACATGTATCAGCTTTCTTAGATGCAGTAGTTATATTCCGGCTTCTGGTCTTGCAAGTGTAAGGCCTTCAATTGTATCGGCAGCTGCACACCTTCCTCTTTGTTCCTAGCCTGGCTGTCCAGGCTGCAGTAGCATGGGTCAGTGGAGACTGCTTCTCAGATGGGGCTGGCATACAGCCTGGGGTTTTTTCCAGACCTGTCCTGATTTTCTGCTCTCCAAGTTGTGCCTCAGTGGGTTTTTCATAGCAGCAGCCTTTTTGGACCACCCCTAAAACTGCTGCAGATAAGGTCAAGGAGAGGATGGGCTTGACTGGATCAACTGAAGGAGGCCAAGGATGGAGAGATCTGAGAGAGGGGGCTGGAGGTGTGGGGGTGTCTTGATTAGGAAGGGCTTTGAGAGATGGGGGCACTTGGATTGAGGAGCCCAGGTAGGCCCAGGGGGATCAGCAGGGTATGATGCATATTTTGGGGGCCAAAGAGGTGAGATGATGGAGGCTTTGGGGGAGGCATTACTGGGTAGTAAGTGGGCACTGCCAGGTAGGATGCTGTTTTGGGGCAGGGTCATGCGCACAGAGCTCCTGTCAGGTAGTGAGTAGCTAACTTCTTGCTATTAACTAGTAAATTATTAAAAGCTTGTATAAACCCATACTTTAGTAAAACTGGAATTCATATAAATGTTTCCTGTCTCTTAATCATTGTAGGTGTTCAGGGTATTTAGGACAGCTTCTAAATAAGCAAATCTTTCTTGGGATTTGTTTTAAAGGTCATAAAGATTGGACAGCTCTAGCTCTGTTTCAGAAATGAGACTTCTTTGTTCCAGAATGAAATATCTTTCTTTTTACAGCACTAGTAAGAAATTTCTTGTTTTTGAGCAAAATGGCAGGTTGAGAAGATGTTATGGATGAAGAATAAACTGGTATGATAACTGCAGGGCCTTTTTTCCCTTCTGGTTAGAAGGGGAGAGTTGTAGAATGATGGTAGGTGCGATGGAGGCTTCAGCAGCAATGACTTAACTTCTCACCATTGCTTGGGAAATTACTTATACTTGAATGTGAAGATGAATGGAGCTTGTTTACTCATCACAGAGGTTTTGCTCCAGTGGTCTGTTCTCTTTGATGATGGCGTTGATAGCTGAGCTGTTATCATCTCATTTCTCCTGTGTATTGATGATGTGCTGCTGTGCAGCTTGTTTTTATCAGTATTTCAGATAGGCTTGACTTAATCCAGCAAATCTATATATCCTGTAGTGTCTGTGTGAATCTACCTATTTACAGATTTGTCCCAAAATTACAAACCAAACTTTTCTGAAGTATTTGATAACCTTCCTTGTATATTTGCCCAGAAAAACAGATTCCCAAGAAAATGGGATTATTTCTTGCACCATTGGATCCACCCTTCAGCCAATAAATTAGGATAGAAAGTGCACAGAACAATTCATTCGTTGTGAAAGGAGTCTTGCTATCAAAATCTTAAAAAAGTATGGGAGGAAAAAAGCTCCAGCCTTCCAAAGCTGGAAATTTTCAAGTGAGGTACTATGCATTTTGCAGGTTAATTTTATTCTTTATCTGTAGAATGTATTGATGCTAAATGATGTATACTGTGTTCTCTTTGCTGTCTGATGAGACCCTATTCAGACATTCGCATACATATTGAACAGATTAATTCTGGAAAAAAAGAAGTCACCTTCCTCATAAGGTTCTTGTTGTGACTTGGCCATTTACAACCTGTATATAAATTCAGAAGGAAGGTGTGGAAGATTTGTATGTTCCACGGATTCCATGGAGGTTAATTGCTTTCCTTCTTTAAGGAGCTCTTAGCATGCAGAGATAGAGCAATCCCACTGAAGAGCTAAGTATTTCAGTCTAGCCTAAACACTAGCAGAATACAGAATGCTTTGAATGAAGAAAGATCATGTAAGCTTGAACTCTTACCAAGCTACAGTCAGGCTTGCTTGAAGTAGGTTGCTTACGTTATTGATCTAATGATACAGAGATAAATTAGGCATTACATTCCTGCAGCTGGCATAAGTAGTGAGGACACCGCCTCTGAAGGTTTTAGTGAGCTCAAAGTCCCACTCCCTGTGAGATGATGGGAAATGTTTGCCTTGTGCAGTTTTCAAGTTCAAGTAAGTAGGTTTAAAAGCTGGGCCATTAGCATTGTCTGTTCAAGCTGGTACACGTCACAGACGATAAAGCTTCATGTAGTGGAACCAACTAGAGGATTTGGGGTTTCATTTGATCTCAGAGAGTATTAGGAAGTGGAGGCTGAGGCGGGAGTAGTTCATTGGTCTGCCTCTGCACATTCATACACTCTTCCAAGGCTCCATGGTGGAGCCTTTCTGGCTTTGTAGATGGGCAAGGTGTTCTTAAATATTCACAGCTGTTAATTTCAGAATTGCTGTTTTTACAATATACATGGGTTTTGGTGGGTTTTTACCAGCATCAGGAAAACATTTTTGTACTTCGTATTTGTGTACTTTGAAACCAAATGAAATTTGAACACAGACCCCAGTCTCTGGGTGGCATAATCTCCTTCAGCTGTCTGTGGAGTTGGCAGAGCAATTCCGAGCCTTAAAAATACTTTTAATGCAAGAAAGTCTGACATTACCATAGCTCAGCAAACACCTTTCATTAAAACCTGGGGACCTCCTTCCCACCCTCCCCACCCACAGCTTTGCTGTGGATATCGTTACAAAGCTGGTGTGTGAATCACCTGTGTTCTGCATGAACTTATGCAGATTTTCGATTAATGGTCAAAATTATATCCTCTGTGGTTCCAGTCATTTTTCCAGTTGCAATTTTATTTTTGCTTGAACCCTGAATGCAGAATGACCAATGGTCAAGGGAGCACTTAAGCCCTGCGCTTGTGTGGATTGAAATCTGTGAGCTATTCATGCTGTGGGCAGCGTAAGGGAGAACCTTATGAATATGATTTCGCAGAGGAGGCATTTTTAAGTCCTGTTGAACGAATGTTAGCAATATCGAGTACTTTAATGGAGTCAGCCTGCCAGTTGCTGACAGTGTGTTCAGCAACCTGCCATCTCCCTCAGCCAGAATCATTTAAAATTGACATGGTGCTGAAAATGAGGAGGCTAAGGACTCCGGATTTGCTGACATATCCATATGTGGGCAAGTTTTAAATACATCAGGATAATCTTGCTTGGAGATTCTGTACATCAGTGCTGTGCGTATAGTGTATTAGAAAATGGGACAATTGTATTAGGACACTTGTTTCTAGAGATATCAGAACATCTACAAGTACTTTTCTAAGCTATTATGAAGCATATAAGCTACCCTCTGCTAGGTGGGATGTACCACATTGCTTATCTCTGGTGATAACTGCATTACAGGTTTCATTTTGCTAGGAAGAAGCTTCAGGGGCTATAGAATGTGCGTTCTGCTCCTGAAGACCCCAGAAAGTCACCATCTAAATGACCATTTCACCTGTAATAGCTACGAGATCATGTGCACTTTTGCCAAGCATGTTTGACAGTGAACTTCTTATTCTGTCTTGTGCACTCTTTTTTTCAAGGCTTGATTATTTTATAATCCTCAGGTTTTTGGCTAGAGTAGTAATTTTTAATCTTTTTTTATGTTCTTACTCCAAAAAAATGTCCAGTGGATCCACAGACTATTTTAGAAATTTCAGCATGAACAGTTTTCAAAACACATGTTAAAATAGGCTCTTAATATTTTGGGAGGCCTGAAATATGGCAGAACAAGCTCCTCTGAGTGTTACATAGAAAATCACAAATGCTGTAGTCTTTGTCCAAGGAATATGTACAAGGGATGCCTTGAGACTTGGGTGATGGGTATTACTTTGCCTGTCAGCAAGGACACATAGGGTTCCTAGAAAGGGCAATTCAGAGAAAAAAATTAACTTTCATTGTTCTAAATTTCCCCTTGGAGCAGCCTCTCTCTCTCCAGTGACAAGACAGGGAGTTGGTAAATTAACCGCGGTCATTGTGAATGCATTCCTCTGTGTCCTAAACATGAGAAATAGCACAGACATCCCTTCAGTGTGACAGTAAGGATGCTCATTTCAGTATCTTGGACACGTTCCAGTTGTGACAACGGCATTGTTGAGTCACCACCTGTTTTAATTGGGTGAATTAACTTCCTTTCCAGGAAGGGTACTGAATTGTGTAACTATCTAACACAGAAAAAGTTACAGGATCTGTCATAGAAAATGGAAACTGCACCTTATTTTACTGCTGTGTACTGACAGCTGTACACATCTATCACAGCAAGGGCTGGTCTTGTATGTGTCAGGTAATAGCAGCAAGGTTTGGGAGGGGACACTTGGGGAAGTGGGAGAAGAAAAAAGGGGATGTGGGCTGTAGCTCAGTAATTAAGAAAAGATGTACGTGACTCGCCCTCTTCTAACAGCACTGGAGAGGGAGAAGGAAACTAGTCTTTTAATCCTTCTCATTGCTATTGTGTCCAGCCTCGTTCTCGGAGTTTTAAATTAAAGGATCAAATGTACAATTGGGGAATCATTCCAGCTACACTTTTGAAGCACTGTTTGACTAGTACAAAACTGCTTGCGCTAAGCCAAGTGCAACCTCTCTGTCCCTGCAGTAGTGAATGGACACTTCTGGCTGGACTTCCTTATCCGCAGTCATGGATTTTAGTTATTTTCCACTAGAGGATCGATGTAACCCTGAGTTGCATCTCAGGGGTCCTCCCCAGCTTCCTGCTATTTGCCTTGGTGCGTGTCTGCTGGTCCTGTGTGAAGAGGTCAGAGTAGACGAATACTTCAAAATCCCCCGAGCAATATAAATGCTAGATAGTTAGTTATTCATTATTGCTAACTTTCTAAGGCAGCCAGCATTGAGATGTATCAATGTGTCTGGCGTCCCTTTCCTCTTCTCTCCAGTCAGGGTAACCTGGCTGGACCACAGCCTTTTGTTGCAAAAGGCAGAATCTCCTGCCTGAAACGTAAAGCTGAGGTCTTGCATACCAGCTCTCACTAAAGAAGCTTTATAAATAAGGAAGTTTTCAATCTACAGGTGGGCCTGACTTCAGTTTTGTATTAATTTCCTAAAATTTCCTGGCACTTTAAATGAGTTAGGGTGTTCTCCAAATGTAATGTTAAGCAGCTGCGTAACAGCACTCCACGTAGTACCACTCTGGAAGTAATTTATTTTGATTGACAGGTGAAGTGGTATCTACACACCCCCACCCCCAGTCCATCTCAAATATGCATTGGTGTAATGTTTTTAGATCATTTGAGGTTGTGGACAAAAACTTATCTAGATGTACACGATATGATTTTTGTTCTCTGGGGATTTTTGGCAATTTGCTGACGGAGATAGAGCACTCACTCAGTGCAGCACAGTGCTTTTTGTTTACTGGCCTCTGCAGCTCTGTTACTGTGCTTGCTGAGCATAATAGTAATATGCAGTTCTTGTAGCATCACTCCAGACAGTGTTAGACATAGGATGGCACTCAAATGAATACAAACTTGAATTGTTTCTTTGATCTCCCCAGACTTCCCACAGGCTGCTGTTGCAGGTTTTTTCAAGGTCATTAAAGTGTTGGTCATAAAGAAAATGCTGGCTTTTGTGCCTGTGGTTGGCTGGCTAGAAAACACACCTCTCGATGAGATGATGGAAAAATCACTTTGTTTAGATTAGAAATGCTTTGGGCATGAGGAAGAATAATTGAGGGTAAATTGTATCTTCTGGGTGTAAAAGTGGGCAGTAGCAACCAACCCAGTGTCTGAGTAGTTCTGGAGTCTTTAGCACTCTGCTGAAATGAACTATGATTTCAGTAAATCATGATGCAAATGTCCCTTTAGCTTTAAAGCTTAGGTGGCCTTAAGAGAATAAACATCTTTGGCAATACAGTCCAATTACTCTACTCGGATTTACAGCCTTGCCGCTTCAGTTGAATTTTACCACTGGAAGAACAGGATGAAATCCAAGGGTATTCATGTGTTCCCAGATGTTACTGTGAGATAACTCTTATTCCCAGCTGTTATCAATTCTAGTGAAATAGCCTTTTCATTCATCCTAGCCAACAGCCTTTAAGCCAAAGATGAGACTTCAGCTGTTTTATTCTTTCAAAAAGTACAGGGATTGTGTCTAAATGGTAGTTTGAAGGAAGACAGAGTAGTTATGTTAAACCGTCAAGTGATGATGCCACTGAAGTACCTCTCATTGAAGTGAAATGTTGTTTGCCAATTGTACTGGGATATAAATCCTGGGACTGCTAAACAAGAAGTCTATTACAGAGAATGCATTAATATTCGTAAAGCACTTTGTGATTCCTAGAGGAAGGAAGCATTATAAATACATGTATTATTATTAGCAAAGTTTATTTATGTGCTTTGAAGACATTGTTTGTTGGAATCAGATTGCTGCAAGGCTGAGTTCACTGTTCTGCCCAGAGTCATGACAGGTCTGGGCACCGTCATGCTGCACTTAGCCCAAGTGGGTTGGCACTGCTTGGGATCCCGCTGGCCAGCTCTGTTTAATCACCAAGTGTACCATCACTGCGGAAGTTGCCAAGAACATGCTTGTGCAGTGGAGGTGCCCTGCATAAGGTATGTTGGTGTCCTAAAGTTATGACTGCCTAAATATTTCCACCTCTCCTTTGTACAGAGAAACCTAGAAATAACAAAGCTTAAAGGAGATATTTGTGGTTTTCTTCAGGCTTTGGTAGGAGTGGATGCAAGGTTTAAATCCAGAATTTCTACCTATTTCCAGGGTTGCAGTATTATTTCCGTTTTCTTCCTGTCTCCTTCCCTTCATACAAGATTTTCAAAATTGGATGTAGAACCACTGTCAGGCAGCTTCTGATACTGCACTGCGGGTACAAGACTCCAGTAAAATTAGTGGTGTTTCTTCCAAATAGATAAAAAAAGAATGACTTAAAATATTATCTTTGGCTAAAATAAAAGAAATTGCTCTCCTCAGATGTGTTCCTAACAGAAAGGCTGCAGTGTCTTTTCAGTGAGGTTATTGAAATAACCTTTTATATGCCTCAGACAAAACCCAAACTTAAGCTATATTATTCTGATCTTTGGGAAGAAGCGTAAGCAAGAATACCAGAAAGTCCAAGCAAGGTATTTTAAATTATGCATTTTAAAGTAATTCCCAAGTCACCAAACAGCATCTTTTTCATCAATAAGTACATGCAACTGGCTAATTTAATCTGAGTGACATTAATTCATTCATTTGCCCATTTCACATCTGATTAAGAACTACTACTTCCAATGTAGAGATGGAGTCGAGGAGCTGGGATTTCCTTCCTTATGAAGAATAGCTATGTAATGGGTCAGGATAGTACTTACAAGCATGCAAAAGGATAGTTTCTGAGTCTTGGCTAGTGGCAACATTTTCTCTATAAACAGCAATGTAAAAGTTACTTTCTTTGTAAAAAGGACCTGAAATCGATTTTTCAGGTTAATTTCTAAAGCAAATACAAACATGCCCAAAATAGAGCTTTAATCCCCAGATCCTTAGGGGAAGAGATGATGTCCAAGAAATTTAGAATCAAGGCAGAACACATGTAATAGTCTTTGCACGTACCTTGTATGAGGATTTCTAGAGAACACAATGTTTGCATTTTGTAGCCTGTTCCAGCTTGAGATTTCCAAAGGTGATTGCACTAAGAGTTAAATGCCTACCCAAAAAGTATCCACTGCAGTATAGATGTTCACATATCCTATAGGCAGTGCTGTAGGTCAGGTGTTAATAAAACTTACTGTATTGTCCTGTAGACGTACAAGAGTCCTGTACCAGGACTCTTCAATTATTTTGCTGCCCTCCTACGAACTGTTCTCTCTCTCAGATCTCAGGCTGCGACTAGCTTTAAACTGAAGCTATATTTTTTCCCCATTTGTCCTGTGAAGAATTTTCCATCTTAAAACCTATATTGATTTCAGATCCTTCTCTAATTGTAAGTTTTAATGATGAATTCTGTGTGCCCGAAGGGTACAAGCAGTAGCTTTATTCCATTGGCATTCTCCTAATTAAGTCTCGCATCTATAGCAGCAAAGAAACTGAGTTTTGTTTTCCTACTTCTAGTTCCTGTACTTGAGACTGGAGATAGTCATGTTCTGCCAAGTGATTCATACATTCTGTGATTTACAGAGATAAGATAAAAATGTGAGAAAATAAGAAAAACTGAAGTAGAAAATACATCTCTTAATATAGTCTTAGCCGTTGTTGTAGTACCATAACTGCAAGGTAAATCAAGTTAATATTTTAACTTCATAAAATGAATGCAACTTTTAAAAGCACAAAAGATAAAAACAAGTTCAGCCTGCCCTGAAGACCCCATGAAAAGAGCTGGAAGGCTTCTGCAGTCCTGCATCAGATCTCAGCTAGAGCCACACATGCTGGCACGAGGCGAGGTCACCAAGCAAGGCCAGCCAGGATGGAGCAGCTCTCTGGAAAAAAACTGACTGTGCTGTGCAGTTTAGCACCTGAGGCAGGAGGTGGTACCATCTCTTCTCTCTTATTGCGGTTGTTTCTTTTTGTCACGCATTGCAGCGTGATAACTGACACATGGACCTATCTCCATGGCACTGGTGTGAAGTCATACCCCTGTTGAAGGCCAGATCACCTGGAGAACGACAGCATATGATAAAAGTGTTTTCTCTGCTAGCTAGAAGGGCTTAGTACCCTGTACCTTTCCATCACTTGCTTAAAGCTGCTGTACTCTTCCTTTGACAGCTGATCATACCTGTATCAAACATGTTTTATGGCTCTCAATTCCTAACTCATTAGGGCAGTGGATACTCTCTTTGAAATTAGCTTTTCAGCTTATGACTTCGAGTAAAAATCTTTGGCCTAATGCACACAGGCTTCACCTCTTGAGAATCTTGACCATAGACCTTCATCTGTATCTCTCATTGCCATCCTAAGGTTATGTTGTTATCTGTCCAACAGCCAAGGCTAATGCTATATTCTGAATTATTATAATGCCATATTTACAGAGTAATGATGTTAAAAAAGCGAGGGCTGTTTGGTTAAAATTCTGATAGCATACTGAGTCTTGAAAGAGATAGCTAGTAATGCACAAAGTGTTGAAATATATGTACATTACTGTCTATTTTTTGATTCTAAAACATGAGAGTAATGCCAGGCAGTATATCAGCAGCAGTTATCAGCTGTCACCATTTGTGTGACAAATTACTAATTGCTCTATTTCAAGTAAATGTTTTCAAAGTAGACGACACAAATAACTGACTTTTGCTGTTTATTTGGAGGCTGTTTCATCACAAGTAATTCCAACAACATGCAATACTGGCCAGTTAAGAGAATAAGACAGCTTTATTTTGTGTAAAAGCTTTCATGCAAACTGTATCCCCAGATGCCTCATGGTTTTGTCATATGGTCTGTCTGGAAAAAAAAAAAAAANAACCCACTCTGAATGATCTGGCTTTTGCTTTATGTGTCTATAATTTTGAAGAGGTTGGTTCATGACAGCAGTTTAGGAGTACATTTGGGTATGAAGGACAAACCAGCCCTACAGGCAGTGGTATCCCTTTCTCAGTAATAAAGAAAGGAATTTAGTTTCGATCAAGGGGAGGCAAGATACGCTTCCAGATTTTTAAAAGCAAGAGATTTGCTGAAACGTAAGTAGAATTCTGTTCCAGATGGCAGGATTTGCAGAGAGAAAGGCTACTGTATTTAGCAGCAACAAGATTAACTGAATGGGCCAACAAGAAGCAAATGTTAAATCAAAATGGAGAGCAGAGAGACTGGAGATGCTGTATGTACTAATTGTCATGAGCTACAGCCTGAAATCAGTGTGTGCCTCAGAAGTTGTTTGAGAGTTGTGCGACATGGTCGTGCTTCTGTGCACAAGGAGGAAGGAAAGGAACGGCTGTTTATGCATGTAGCGAGCTGAAATCTGAGAGGTGAGCTGTAATCAGGAGAGGAAAGGAAGGTGGTGATAAAGATGCAGTGCAGCACTTGAGGAGGTGCTGATGCATATAGAATTGCAAGCATAAAAGAGAAGGAAAAAATAGTGGCCTTTTGTGTCGTCAGGACCTTTAGGAATTTTTCCAGTTTACCTTTCAAGTAATCTGTATCTCTTTGTCTTCAAAAGTCATAAGGGAAGCTAAATGTAATCACAGGCATCATTTGGAAGTTTGTGTTGTTTTCCAGTGGAGCTGTCGTGCTGGCCAGTGCAGCCACTGAACGGAGCAGTGGTCTCAGCTCTTTCCCTTCGCAGTGAGATGGCTGTTTGCTCATCTTAGTCAGAAGACCTGGGGTTTTGAAAGAAATAGGTATCTGTGAAGCAACCAAATGCCATAGCAATCTAATGGAAGTTGTCATCTAACATCAGCGGGTCTCTGAAAATGTTTGTGTAGGAGCATAAGAGCCAAGGCAACGGCTGCATTTCCTGCAGTTGTGTTAGACTAGATCAGGCAAATGAAGGTAGGTGAGCCCCGACATCCATCCTCCTACATTTATGCATGCACATAAGCAGAAGCACAGAAACAAAGTTACATATGAGAAAGGGTTAAACATTTGAAATGGAAAGTTATGATGTTAATACCATCAAATATAAAATGCGCAGATGAAAATGTTGTGCTGTGACGGTATTTGCACTATCCCTGATGTTTCCTTCTGTGGATTTATTTTGGTGTCTGGATCCATCTGAATTGCTTCTGCCCTCAAAACTCTCTCATCTTGTATGTCTGAACCGTGTATTCAGGTTTAGCCTAGATCAAAGCGTGAAGTCATAATTATCTGTGGAGTTTCTTGTATATTTAGCTTATTAGTGGGCCAGTGATCTGGCCTATAACTGGCAGCACAGGTCTGTCGATTACCATTACAGTACTAACAGGAATAGTTGCAGGCAGTAAGGCTGGTAATAAACATTTTTATGTTATTCAGTAACAGCAGTGTTTTATCATTCATTTATTGAGGAAAAATTACTGAGTACGGTTCCTGCCAAAGGCACAATATGCAATTCACCAGTAGTATGTCAATTTATAATGTTGTAGGCAAAAAGGTAGTTTAAAGGACATCTAACAAAAGAGTAAAGCAATTAAAAATAAAACTGGACCATAAAAACCATAAACAGTCTAAAATGTATGGCCTTTGCAGTGGTGCGGAGAGCATGGTCCTTCCTTCTTCCCCCCAATCCTG
The DNA here is from genome assembly GCA_013397275.1 of Burhinus bistriatus. NCBI lineage: Eukaryota > Metazoa > Chordata > Aves > Charadriiformes > Burhinidae > Burhinus > Burhinus bistriatus. Next base: position 1,255,614 of record VYXH01010341.1, read on the forward strand.
CCTGGGTGTAAGCTCTGCCTGTTTCAGTTCTTTGCCTTTGCAAAGTATATAATGATTTCTGAAAGACACAACAAAGAAAACTAAAAGCTCGAGGGGTTCATAGAGATGGCAGGAATTTTCACTACAGGCACTGTGAAGAATCCTGATTGATTTTATGCTCCCTGCCCTCCCCAGGAGCACTCACCAGACTAACGGCTGATGAGCTGATTATAAGCTTAAAAAAAAAAAAGGGGGGGGGGGCCTTTTATACATGCTTTTATGATATGCAGAACAAAAGAGCTTATGATATTCATGCATTTTGCCCAAACATGGTCAAATTTAAAAAGGAAATGTTTTAACTTGTTACCAAGCTAATGGCCTGTTTACAAAAATAAGGGCTGGGAAGCTGTTGTTTATGGCCAAGTTACGTACCTCTGAAACTGTAGGTTTTATTATGAGTTTGCTGAATGTGTAACTACAGTGTCAACAGTGAGAAGCAAGATAATTAATGCATTTTATGTAAGATGTTATTAATGAAATATTACTCCACGTTTTGTTTTTTTTTTTAAGCTGTGCTGTTAGGGGGTCAGTTCTTGCCCTTCTAGCCCCCTCCTTTAGCTGTTAGTGGGACAAATGCCCAGTGCTAGTGGTGTAGTAAGCAACTCCCACAATACATTTATGCCTTCTTTTCTCTTGTGGAAAAGCTTTGCATTATCCCCACCACAATCTGCTGAAGTCATAAATACTGTAGATGCCAACATGTACTCTCTTGAGGGAAGAAAAAGTTGCTGGCTTGAACTACAGCTTTGTCTCTGATAAGTTCCGCAGTATCTGTGGCACAAGTGCTGATGCCGGGAACAATCTATGGACTCATTTCTTTCCCTTCGTCCTTCCATTGAAAGAAACACTTGCTCATGGCCTTATCCAGGAAGTGAGGTAACAGATGCCATTTGGGACACGTTTTGCTCCTGAACAAGTATGTGCTGGAAGACCAGAAACCTGATTAACTAATGCCCTGTGTCTTGTGGTTGAGTGATAGTGATGCCTAACACAGAGCTATTGTTTCAGCAGACTGCAGGATTGGTGCCAGTCTGATGTCTGAGAGGGTATACTGGTGCTCAGTAATAGTCAAGGATAATATTCACTGCTGTAAAAGACCTTTCTCTGAACTGTTGGATCTTTTGAATGCTGATATATTCAGTGATGCACCCCAGCTTAAGTCCAAGTGTTTTTTAGGCATATTTTTATGAAATTACATTAAAAGAACAATACCATCTAGAGTAATTCTGGATTACAAGTAGGGTAATTTTTGCCTAAACTGTTGAGTATGAAATTAGCAACTGTAACTAATCAGGTGTTTGGGTTAAAGTTTTCCTTTGTGGGCTGTCTGGAAAGGGAAACAGGATGGGAACATTAAGCCCACCACTGTCGAGATGATTGAAGTCGTCGTCCTCAATACAGATGTTAAGCCCTGTTGTGTGATGCATTCACTTATCTTGGCACAGGGTCTGTGCTCTAGTATTTGGTGGAGGAAAAAAAACCCCATTGATAAACTACAGTCATGATAACATTGCAGCTTAAAACTGCCGTGTGGAGTTAAGCGTGTGTTTGGTGACTGAACATATAGGTACTCCTGATCCACCAGCTGCCCAGAAAGAAAGTGGATTTCACAGCCAGCACAGGCCCACCTTTCACTTGGGAAAAACTTGCCTCAAATTTCATGTTAACTGCCGCTTTCCTGCCCTGCTTGCCATCTTACACTACTGGTTTTACAGTGTGCTAAGTAGAATCAGCCTTTGAAATGCTGAAAAACTTTTGTTTTGTTTCAGCTGAGCTAAAAATGGGGAGCTGTTCTGAGATGACCTGTTTCTGGCTGGAGCGCAGGACCATTTCAGCCGTGTGTTTGTCGGCAGAGCCTGACCTCATTTTAACCTGGCAGAGCTGCTTAATAGTGAAACTACACTGTGGAAAGCAGCTAACAGGCAAATAAATGAAGAGGAAGCCAGCTGTCATAAAGCAGATGTAACCAAATGCCTTCTGATACACCTTTCATATAAGAAATGGTGTTTCTCAGACTTTTGCTAAGAACTTTTTCCCTGTGAGGACAGTCAGGCAGGGAACATGTTTCCCAGAGAGATCATGCCATGTCTATCCTTGGTTTTTGAGACCTAATGGGACAAAGCCATAAGTAACCTGGTCTCACCTCACAGCTAAGCCTGGCTTGTGGAGCGGATTGGACTAGAGACTTCCTGAGGTGCCTTCCTACCTGAATGTTCCTGTAATCTTGTCAAGTTCTTCAAAGTAAATTAAAACAACGTAAGAATGGCTGCTTAGGAAGAGATGCGTGTAGTATTCGTGAACTGCAAAATTTCTCTATAACTCACATAATGGCTCAAAACTGCAAGTTCAGTAAAACTGTGTATCGAATGCATTCTACATCAGCTTGGCAAAGCAAGCTTAGGGACTTTTGAATCCTTCCGTTTCAGTTGCAATATTTCAAATATTTTTTGCCGTCATATACACAGAAACACTTGCAGAAGTGATCTCCAGTTATATTAACAGCAACTCTCTTTGTATCATCCCTATGGAAATCAGTGTGTTGGTCCAAGGAGCAGCATGGTATAAGTGGAGAAGAGCTGAGGACTGACTTTTAACAGTGGAAGTAGTTTGTGCATTCACAAATTTCCTGATTTGTACTCTTCAGTTGTCAGGACATAAAGATTTGGTCTGTGATGAATTCCAAAAGTCAGGCAAGTGAAGTTGCTATGAAATGGATTTTAACAGTAGCTGGAGTTAATCCTCTAGTGAGGATTTTCAGGAAAGCATTTGGAGTGGAGATGGGTTGCCAACTTTTGTGTTCTGTGGAGAAAGGGGAAAAAACATGTCCTTGTCCCCTGCAAACCCCATTTATCAAGCAGCCAGTTGGAACAGATTTTGGAGCTAACAGACCCCACAATTAGGAAGGTTTCCTAAGTTGTTCTAATTCTTTCCTTACTTCAGTTCTATTTTGGTATTTTCAATTCTGCATTTATGAACTGTTTGGTTTCATCCTAAGGGATGGTCCATTATGTGATCCCTGTTTTCAGGGACATGTTTGGCCAAACTTCCCATGTTAATTTTTGATCTGCCCTTGTCAGGTGATCTGTCTTGTGCCTTTTCATTCTTCCAGAAATCACCCTAAAACTGAAAGTTTGTACACAAAGCAGCTCTCTTTATATAAGCAAAAGATAAAAGTGAACAAGGCAGCTTAGAAATCCACAACATATGCAGGTTGTTGGTGCTGGAAACAGACTGACGCTTCTCTTTACGCATAATCAAAGTTGCATAGGTGTGTCAACTGCTTGTGTTTCACATTGTTAAATAAAATTAGTGAGATGACCACATTAGTGAGATGACCAGGATGGAAGTAGTATGTGATTTTGTTCTTCTCCATTAGCAATTTTGATCAGGAGCAAACTGGCCTTTTGAAAAGCAATTAGTAAACCTAAATGTCCTTTGAGAGATAAAAGAGCCACTGTGGCTTGCTTTGAGATAGCAGCAAAAGTTCACTGCAAGTCTGCTAACAGTTCGTATCATAGTGAAGGGACATAAGGAGATAATCTTTCATAACACAGTTCTCGGAATGAGGCCAGCGTTACATACCATGTCCTGCATATGCTGCTGGATGCTTTTCATGAATAAGATGTTAATGAAGTCGTTGCCATCCATTTTGGCCTGATTTGGAAATGAAACCTTACCACTCTCTGTATTGTCCAACACAGCATTCACCCTCCTTTCTACACGCAGCTTGGGTATAACACTAACAAGTATTTCTGAAGCCGTTAAACAGCTCTAGAACAGTGAGCATTACCAGGGAGCCCAGACAGTAGCATGGTTGGAGTGGGAAGGATCAGTTCTGTGCATGTATTCATTTGAAAACATGCTCTATTATTTCCTTTACAAAAGTCTACTAGCTGTTGTGATAGAAAGCAATTTCCATTTGTATGTCCATGGAATACAAAATGAGTGATGCATTTGTTTGGAGAAAAAAAAAGCATAGCAATATTGTATAATCTGGAGCTAGAATTTGATATATTGACAGTGTATTGAAATATACAAAATATTTTGCTTAACTGAAACCCACAAAATGATATGACGTTAGTATCAATAGACTAAAGCTAAATGGGAATTTTGTGCCTTTCTAATTTCTCTTGCTTCATTGTCTTGTACACCAAGGATTTGTCCACTTTGTGTTGCTCCTAACAAAGATGTCCTGAGCATGACTGTGTAATCTTTGCTAACTCCTGAAGGTCCCCAAAGGGCATCCCACCTTTCAGCATGAGATCAGGCCTGTATTTTTTCAGCCTGCATCCTCTTCCTTGTGGGAGGATCATATATAAAGCTCATTAAGAGTTCAAGGTTTGCAGCTAGGATCCTCACCATAAGAAGACACAAAGTCTGCGCCTGAGTTTTGGTTTTCTCCCTTTTTCAAAGTTATTGGGCAGTTGCTTGAGTGTCCTCAGTTTCTTTTCTTTCCTGGCACTGTTTCTGCACACTTAAAACAACTGTATTTGCAGGTGATGAGGACCGAATTCAGCAAACTGCAGTGCTTCTGTCTGTCTGTATATCAGCTCAGGGAAATCAGACGGTCACCTGAGTATCAGTTACTTTCTGCAAGACCCTAGGGTGTTTGTGGTGGACTAGAAGTCACAAATCAAACACGTGCTTATGTTTATGACAGTGTTTTTTATGGAAGAAAAGCGAGGCAGTCCTGAAAGCATAGGGGAGCAGAGATGAGGCTATTTTAATAGTTTTCTTTTGCTGAGATGTGCTGCAACATCCTTGTTTCAGAAAAATACACATAGAAAGCCTTCAAAAACAAGTGGCTAAGAGCAAATTATTTGTACTTATATGTCATCCTTGATCTTTGGTGAGATTAATTTTATATTCTTTATCTATTTAGCCCAAAAGTATCCTGCAAGTATAAATCATTTATTGTCTGTAACTTTGTAAATGGAACTTAGATTTATTTTTTTTTATGCACTACAGGAAAATATATGTGCAAAAGTGTGAGTAGTTCAGCACTGGAACAGATGCCCAGCTAGCTTCTGCAAGCTCTGTCCTTGGAGATTTCCAAACCTGATCTGCCTTTGAGGTTAGCCCTGCTGCGAGAGCAGAGTTGGACCAGACATCCTCCACAGGTCTCTCCCCAACCTGAATTATTCTGCTCCTATCTAAAAAAGGATCTCCTGGCGCTGGTTTAAGCAAGTAGAAACCAGGGCAGCTGTCTACAGCCCTGGTCTGGAGGGACTCGGTGTCCCGATAGGCTAAATTAAATGTAACGGTTGTCACTAAGCGTGCAGAGGTGGGAAGGGGGAGCCCTGGGACAGTCTCTACCAAGGCTTCCCATGAGCCACATTGGCACCTCTTTTGTTTTCCATGCCTGCAGCACTCCTTGTCATGTTTCTTTGAAACGTTTTCCGTACTCCAGGGACAAACTCTGTTGCCTTAACTCCAGTAGTAAATCTTCCGGTAACTAGCTACAATTTCATCTCAGGTCACTGTCACCGTCCACTTGTTCCCACAGATGGCACCTCACACACATACTCACCTCCTGGGTTAAATTCACAAGCTTTTGTTTTCAATGAAATTCATGTTTTTAAGTGCACAAGTAAACTCTTTAGGCTCATTCCTTACAGAACGGTTATCCTCTTACTTATGTGCACTAAACTAGTGAATACTTTTAGTTAACTTAAACAGCTAAATCTTAGTATTCTCAGATAATAACCAAAATAGGTAGACATAGTGCATATATAGTGTTGGTTTAAATAGTTTTGCTATCTTGCTGTACAAAGTCAAACTAAGATGGAGCGTGGGACTTTGCAAGCTGCTGTCTCAGGATAAATAAATAAATAAAATGAAATTTAAGAGCCTAAATTTTGACATCATTGTTTTACAGATCCTTGCAGGTAGCCTGTCCTTGTGCAGCAATGTTTTTCAGAGGGTTCTAAAATCAACTCGTGTCAAAGGAACGGAACTTTCTGAAAATCAAAGGAAAGTGGAAAAGCCTTTGAGTGATAGATAGCTGCTAATAAAAGATATATGAGAAATATAAAACCATGCAAGATTCTAGTACAAATTTGTAGCTTTCAGTTGCAGTCCAGAAAAATCACAGATCCTGTGGCTGTTTTGGGTATGTAAATCATTAGCATTCGGTCTTACAGTCATTTTACATGTCATGGTTAAAGTAATTTTACATGTAATTATATAAACTCTTTTGATTTGGCCTCCTGTATTCTTTTAAGACCAGGGGTTAAACTTTGTTCTCAGCACAGTAATACACAAGATTTTATTTTTATTTTAAATTTCTTTGCAATTTAGTAAAATATCAAAAAGTAATTACTGGAACTAATTTATAACATTTTTATACATCTCAGAAGGGGAAGATCCTGTTATTTGTTAAATTTCTCCTCATGTCTGCTAGGATTGTATAAGATATTTGCTATGAGACAGGTTTTGAACTACTGTATAAGAAGTGTCAAGCACACGGAAGTCTAAATTACTAAAAACTCCAAGAAGTTGGAGGTGGAGAAAAATGGCAAAACAGGAACAAATATTCGTTCATTTAGTTTGAAATTGTGTCTCTCTGTTTCATTGAATTAAACATGTTTTGGGCAAATGCTTTTTATTTTGACTGGCATTTTTTGAAAGAAAACTGTTTCATGAAATTTCAAGTTTGGCTCTAACAGTGCAACATAGCATTCCCTGTAATTCTATTGCGTAAAGTTCAGTACTTGTGAATTGTGAATTTTCTGAACTGCAAATTCCTGTGAATTTTGAATCCATGCTCTTTTAAGCAGGCATGACTATAATTGCCATATTAATAAAAATTGTAGTATTTAAATATATATTTTGAAATGTGTATTTTTTTGAAGAGGAAGACTTGCTGAGGCAATGTCATGGGAGGATGAAACCACAAACCAGAGCAGCGACTGAAGACGGCTGGTGCTATCTTGCTCTTTTATTTTGTAACCTTGCTCTGCAAACTCCTGATACCCTGTTTCTGCAGAGCTTGGCAGAAGGAGTAAGTCTGCTGTCAGAAAGTGTTATGTGAAGCTGCCAAGCAAGCAGAGCAGTCCCTGCTTCCTGTAATCTCTGCCTGCAGACAGCTACTGCTGCTAGTCCTTGCCTGGATAATGTGTTTTGCCTGCTGGAGAGGCTCCTGGTATTGGTTGCTGTTGCAAATTATGCCCTCTTCACTGACAAGCTAGTGACCACGAGGTGGTCTTGGGAAGTTAGGACTAGCTTTCGCAGATAACACTAGGTTTTTACCTTCCACCTTTAGGACAGAGGAAGAATAAACAGCAAAGTTTACTTGTATCGTTACTGGCATTACAAGTTTCTGTTGCTAGAATATTTTCCTGATTTTTTTCAAGGTCTTGGCTTTCAGATGTCTTCTGTTGCACAGGTGGGATCTAATTTTATTCTTGTGCAGCTTTATATAATTTCTGTGTCATTGATTGAGATGGAGCTATTAAGACTCAGAATAAGGTGAATACTGTGTGGGTGGTAGGAAAACATTACCTTACTATGGTAGGGAAAAAGGAGAAGGAGCATCAGTTGTCATTACTTGGGTTGAACCCCTGCGATGTATGGTTGTGGTTAGACTTTGCTGTAGTATTTGAAATTATGATATTTCTTTAGAGATGATGATTTAAAGATGATGAGAGAAAACCCACAGAACCTACTTTGATGGTAATTGTCTGATGATGCTAAGTTTTGCACTCTCCTCACTGCCTTTCCCTTAGTGCAACACTAATGGGGTTTCCAAACTCTTGCACCTGGTCACTTGTATTTTCCAAATACATCTATAAACTTGATGTTTTTTGGACTCTTACCAGTCTGCTTAAGTGGGTTGAAATTGGCCAATTGATTGAAGAGTAAGAGGTCTGGAAGACAGACAAACAGACACAGACTGATGCGTAGACCATACTACCGCGTGAGCATTGCTTCCTCAGGAAAAATTAAGTCTGAAAATAACTCTTTCAAGGAGAGAGTTATCTTCATGACTATGCAGATTACATACTTCCACAATAATTTTAACACATTTGATAAGTTATGAAAAAAGCTGATGTCCTGTCCTGACTCACTAGAAGCACAGCCGGTGAGGGAATCTCCTTTTGGAAAGGGAGACATTGTAATGATGGGGGTGATGAAAAACCTGAAACTAGAACAAATCTTGATGTTCAGGAAAAAAAACCCCACAATTTTGACTAGTACAAGGTCTGAGGAGTTAATGGGGAAATAAATTCACTGTTTTGCTGAGTGATACCAGCTTTCCCCAGACTGTCCTTCCTTTGTTACTTGAGTGTGACTGCTTCTAGGGGTGGCAGAGGAGATGTGAGTATGTTTAGACCACTCCATATTTCACCACCCTGCAGAGGCTGACAGTCAGGAGTACCAAACATGGAGATAGATTCAGAAATACGTCACTGTTCTTGAACTTTAAAGTGCTACTAAAAATAACTTGCATCCACAAGAAGTCATCTCATGTCTTGCATCTGGCACTTGTGACCAACAGCTTTGGGAACATGGAATAGCAACTGAAACCAGATGTCTGGCGCTGAGCGGGAACTTCTCCCAATCACACAGGTAGTAAATGCACATTTTTTTTTTCTAGAGGTTTCTTATCTTTAAATTTTATATGCCTATGTAATCTTTTCTGTTCTAAAAGAACATCAGGAAGGCCCATCAGCAAGGCTTGTCAGCACTTTACTATAGAGATGGAAGATGGAAAAGAAAGTGGATTGGTAATATCTAATGCCTTACAGCGCCTTGCAACACAAGATATCAGGTTTGGACATAGTTTTGTGGTGTGTGGTCCCATTCCAAGACTGAAATCTAACTCAATTATTTAAAGTCATATCCATGTAGATATAACTGTAAAGATGTCTGAGAGTAACAACTCATTTCACGTGAGGTTGTGAATAGGCTTTTATTGCTTTTTAGTAGACATACACTCTGTGTTCGTCACAGCAAATCACCACGGGTGTGCACACCCTTCAGGATCAAATTGGTATGTAGGAAGTAATGCCCTTACATCTCTCTAGAGAGTGGACCTCTAAACTATTTTTGTAATAGCATTTTAACAATCCATTAAGAGCCTCCGATCTTTTTAACAATTAAATCCATCACTTGCTCAGCATGTGTCCTTTAATGCAGCAGTCTTGCTCAAAATCGCTACTTATCCAATTATTATTTTTTTCACTTGGTTTACAGCCAGTGTCAAAAAGTATAATGTCCGCTTGCCAAGTAAACAGAAAAATCCATCTGCCCCTGTTTCCATGTGCCAAGTCTAGGGTATTATCATCGCATTTGGGCTTTTTATTTTCCTGGTAATAACAATGTTTCTGTTTGCACTCAGGTTTAAATACAGATGTAAATTCATGCATTTGCCAGTGTTACTCAGTGAAGTCTGTCATAGTGTCAGTGTTTATTTAGCCTACCCAGCTGCCTGGCAATCAGCAAAACTTTTCTTCTTAATGGTACCAACAGTTGCTGGTAGAGCTGATCACCCCCTTTCCAAGAACAGAGTGGACATATTTCACCTTATATCCAATGCTCCCTAATCAGAACCATAACAATAAGACGTGTCTGATGTTGCTCCATATACCAGTTCTTGATGCTGGGATGGAAATTGATAGAGGTGATGCATTTTCACATTTCTCTGAGGAGTCCTTCTCCTGCATAAAGGGGGAAAGAGCAAGCTCCTTTCCAGCCATGTGGGGTCGAAGGTGAGCAGTTGTTACTGATCCATACATGTACTTGTTGTTTTACAAGCACCTGGAAAGACGGTGTGGCTCACATTAAAGTTCTGTTCATAACAGGTAAATCCCACACTTATTGCCACGTTTAGACAAAACACCAGATGAATGATGGGGAGTAGACAGTGGATAGTAGGGCTTCAAAAGTAAGATGATGGATTCCTCCTGGTTTCATTAAATACTTGCCTGTAAAATTGGGTACATTTACATGCATGTCTGCCATGTTCTAGTGCAGAAATACTGGTGAGATGTTGTCATCCAGCAGCGTGGTCCCCCATCACTGCTCTTACTGGGTGCCAGTTTGTGTGTCTCTCCATCTCTTGTATGTGTCATGGCTGGGAGCTCGTGGGAAAGGCTGTCATGGCAAAGCCAAGAGGTATTTTTCCCAGCCTTCCATCAGCCTACCCATCTCAGGTATATGCGTTCACTGTGCCCCAAGGAAACACTGTGGTAGCTCGTCCCTTCTAGCCTGAGTCAGAAAAATGCCCTTTGTCTCAGGTGGTCAGTTATTAACAGGGGCTGTTAAGATGCAGGGAGCAACCCAGCTGGCCATAGGAAGTGCTGCAGGAAAGCAATGAGCAGTCAAAGAAAACAAGGTTGGGCAAATAATTTTGTTAAACAGAAGATGGAAGTATTTGGCTTGGAACCCATTTTAGCTGAGGGCCAGCACAATTCAGTAATAGCAAAGAAAAAGGAAAGGACAGGGGGGCAAGCCCTAGATTATGGTAGTTCTTAGTGTGGAACTAGAACGGGTCTTAGAGCCTGTATATTTTTCTTAATCGACATCTTGCATAAGCACCTTAAGATCTGCTCCTTCCATGTGTTAAATTAAACATTAAAAAAATGACACAACATGATTTTATCTTTTTTTTTTTCCCCCTCAATATTTTCTTATCAGTGTGACCATCCATAAGATAATGTTTTTACCTGTCAGATTCTCATATTCAGCCTAGGATCTGGAAATGAAATGCAGTTGCCTTTTTCTTTTTTTTTTTTTCTTTAAAGTGTGTATTGTTGTCAGTAATAAAGTTAACTCCGTAATATTTTGTGCCTTAGTAAAAAAGATACAATATTCTGATTTTCATGGCCATTGGCCGTGAGCATTGCTTGTATGCAAGTCTAGGAGCTCTCAGTTATTTCAGGTACCACATGTTTCTTCGTATGTCTAAATTGAAGCTAGAGAAACCTTATTCTGTTCTTTATGCAAAATGTTAAGTATTGTGGGACTCTGTATGTTCAGGATTTGGAAGTAGGCTATTCGCTCAGCCAAGTTGCATATAATCAGAGCTATATACTGGAAGCCAACACTTGAACCCTTGGGATTCCTTGGGGTGATAAAAGTAAAAGCTGTTTCTTAAGTAATACTTACAGCTTGAGGAAATACAGTGGAAGAGAAATATGAGGAATGAAAATACAGTATTTTGGTCATTGCTCCACAAAAAGACACAGCAGAAGGTAAAATAATTGGAAATGTATCAAGAAAGAAGGAAAATTACACGTGTTTTTTTGAGTTTGTGTATATATACACATCTACAAGCGAGTCTTGGTTGGAAAACTGGGCTTCAGCAACGGAAGGCAGGAGCTCCATGTTTTATGGGAAATTCTCATTCATTGCTTCCTAACAGCAGAACATAAAACATACAGACTTTTGTAACACTTACTCTTGCACATCAGTTGTGTGCTGTTAACATTAGAAATGCCTAAGCTCTTGCTGTCTATTACTGTCACCAGTCTGTGCTGCCTTCTCTTCTGTGTGTAGTGATATTCACAGCAGTTCCTTGGTTTAAGTCAAATAACATAATGCAACAGCAAGGTAGCAACGGAATTTATGGGCCTGTTGTAGTGACTGTGTTCAAAAGGTGGGATATCTGGGCAAAGTCAGTGCAATTAAAGTGCTGAAAACTGATGCAGTGGAAAGATGATTAGGCCCATGCCATTATTTTTCATCCTTTTGTCAAAAAATTTCCATGGTTGGTAGCAGCAACAAAAAAGGGATAGGAGTGTTTTAGGGAGTCAGAGAAGGAAGGTGAATGTGTTCAAAGAATCATTTGACATCAGTTCTGGGTAGTAGTCCATGCACTTTGATTCACAGGTGTTCATCAAGCAAAAGCAATCAGTCCGCTGGAAGATGTGCTGCACTTTTTTGTTCTGTTTGTGGGTTTTGTGTTTTTGTTTTTAACTGTGAATATCAAAAATGGAGTGGAATGAATGTGAAATGAACGTAGCAACTTACTTAACTGGTTGCCTCTTTCTTTGTGCTCTTGGATTAGTCCATCTCTATTTTTTTCCTGATGTGACTTAAAAAAAAAATCTTAGTTGCATTGGAATTTTTGAATCATTTTCTGTGTGTTTTACTGTAAGGTGAAATAATTCTTTTTCTTGACATAGATCCAAGCTTGGTGGAGGGTGAAGCAGAAATAGCTGTATAAGCATAAGTGTTTTTTATATTAATGAACACCTGAAGAGATGGAAATGTCAAAGATAACCAACACACTTCACAGGCGTGAGTTCAGTCAGTGGGGAGGACGCTGCGATAGCCATCAGTGCGTAAGCTGCAGACATAGCCCTGATGAGGAAGGTAGGCTTTCGCTTCGAGTATTGCGAAGCCATCCCCTGACTAAGCATTCAGATCCCTTATTTGTACAGGAGTGCTGGGTTGTTCAGTGAAACATCCTGCAGCATAGGCCACTGGAAATGGGGCTGAGGGTAGAGAGCTGCTTGTGATGGTGTTCATTCCTTTTGTTAATTGAAAGGGAAATTACGAACTCCAGTGCTTCACTGTTCATTACTAGCATCTGCCAACAGAGTGACTGATTATCTGTCCATTCTGGGCTCTCTCATTCTCTCTTTAAAATTATATTGCTTTTGTTCTCACATTCTCCTTTTGGCTAGAATAAAAACCTACTCAGCAGCGCATCAGACTATTCCAGGTCTTTCCCAGATCACTTTTATGGTGATAGGTTGATGTGAAAAGAAATACTGGTCTGCCGTGGGAGCATTTATTAATGTATGCTGTAAGCCACTCTAATCAGACATGGTATGATTTTTTGTACTGTGCATAGTGCTGCAGGACATGAAGAGAAGAGCAAAGCTTCTGTATACAGTCACGCAATGGCTCAGAATCCCAGAAATTGAAAATGAGACAAATCCACTCAGCCATCTTACCAAGTCCCCTCAAGCCCGTGTGTTGTGTTCCATGCCATCTTGTTTCCCTGTATTTTCTGTAGTTTCATCCTAAATGCATCATGTGATGGGCTTCTGCTGTTGCCCTTGGGAGAAAGCGTCAGAGCCCAGGGGGTCTCGCCATTAGAGCACTTTGGATGATACCTTTTGAAAACTGCACAGAATCTCCCTAGCTACTGTGCTGCTTCTCTGGGGTGAGTGCTGCCCATTCATTTCCAGTTGTGACTGCAGGACTTGCAGATTACACTTCCTTCTTTAAAATACACTAGGGGGGAATTGGCTCAAAATATGGATGTTATACATTCATTGTGTTTTGTTTTTTAAAGGTGATTTCCAGTATACTGGACTTGGCACCGTTGAAGTTTCCTTATACAATTAGTGTTCTGTTGTACTTGCCATTGTCACTCAAAACAATCAGAATCTTAATTTCATCCTTTCCGTTGGTATGTGTAAAGAGCAGGGGACTTTGAAGGACCCCTGCCAAAGCAATTCTTTGTACAGGTGTAACTGCGTTATTCAAACATGCACGCGTTCTGCAGGCGCATGCTTAAGGCCAGATATTGAAAAGCTTCTTGTAATGTCAAAGGAGTGCAAACCAAGGGAGAAGAGTTTTCTTCTCTCTTCATTCTCTTTTATTCTTTTGTGGAAGGGATTACCACTGAGTTGTAAGCCAACTGTTTTACCTTTTTGAGATTTTGGTGCAAGGGAACGGCTTTGTAATTATAAGGCAGAATTATTTTCCTTATTTTGTAATTGCCAGAAACAGTGTGCATGTAAATGACTTGTCAGTGGGACAACTGAGAAAAGAATCCATTACATTTAATTATTAGTAATAACAGGAATAAAAATTATAACCTTTAAAGATCCTAATTAACTGTGGCTTGGCTGTACTGAGAATTTTGCACAAATCCATGAGTTGGACTTTATGATTCAAACGCGCAAGCATCTAATGGGTAGGGAGATGTGTATGAAACACTCATGCAAATAAATGTAGTAAGGAAGCAGTACAACTCTGTTATGGGGTAGGAGATAGAGGAAGGGACTGTGGGAGGAGAAAAAAAGGGAAAATTGGGATAGTGTGTCATCTGCTTGAAATCTGAGCTTGTGTAGCACTGAGGAGAGCAGTAGCAGACTAAGAGCCTGTTGTGCTAAGCACAGCATAAACACAGAGCAAAGGCTAGTCTTGGCCCAAGCCGCAGTGCAGGGAAATGTGGCCATTGATGCTGTTCTTCACCAGTTAGTAGCTGCAGGAGCATCTCCCTGTTTATACCTTCTTGTTACTACTCCACTGCTTCCCTTCGCTGGCTGGAATGTAGGAAATTGAGGAAGAGGATGGTCACCAAGGCTTACCAAACTCCAAAATCAAATCAGTTCAACAAATTTTGACAGAAGCTTGTCTAAATTGTACTTTAAAACCTCCAGAATGGATGATCATTCCAGATCCCTTCTAATCTGGGCTGTTCAGTGGTTCTGTGATTCTAATCCACAGTCAGTGGTGTTCTTGCCGCTCTTATCCTCCTTCTCAAGAGCCAATGTGTCATCTTTGCATTACCAGTTTGTGACTAACTCTAAATGTCGCTCATATGCAGTACACTCGGAGTATCAGAGATGCCCAAGCTCATTATCACAATTTACCAGGAGATTACTAGGTAATTCATGCTCTGCTAATATACTGCATTCCCTTTACTTGCATAAAACAAAGAAACAAAGACCACTTTTACTCAGAGGTCAGAAAAGCAAAAATAAGGTGTCCTCACAGAAGTTGTAACTGTGAGCTACAATTTTTCAAATTGCATAGACTGGTGGAAGTCAGCCTAAAAACACAAGAGCATTTGATCAGATATATGCTAGTTTATTCCTAGACTCATAGAGAGCTAGGAATTTTGTAACCTCTATCGTTGTGAAATGTTTTGATTTCTGCAACAGTAAAGTGCTCTGGAAATGGAAAGTGTTACTGTATTGTTAGTGCTACTTCAATTAGGCTGTTCTGCATACGTGGTTCACTGAAAAGCAGAATAGCTTATGCAACTTTCCCCACCAGTAGCAGACATTCAGCACCTTAATCCTAATGAGGGAAGCCTGTGGTGTGCGGGAAGTGGAAAACTGGAAATCGATGAATTAGTCAGGGATTTCATCTTCTGTGTGGCAAATTTCAGAACAAGCTCATTGGCCTGATGTTAAACAAATGCTTCCTACTGAAAGAAATTATCTTTAGTATGTGAGCATGAATCATCTGTAGCCCTGTGAATTATTTCAGTCCAGCCACTTGTAGCACCAGAGGTCAAAGTACAGTGATACCCGTTCTCACAGTCCATATGCACTACCAGCGCCAGGCCCCGAGGGCTAGGCTTACCTTTTCCATATCATCTGCAACTACGCAAATACTTATTTTATCATCTCTCCTGGCTCTCAGAATTGCCATTAGGATGAAACCTAAATGTCTGTGTTTCATATAGCTACTCTAGTTTGCTGGACAAACTATTATTATCAAGGATTATAAAAGAGTCCTACTCTAAATAGCTGATACTCTGAATTCAGTCCATTGAACCCAAATTAATCGGTCATAGGACTTCATTTCACGGCACGTTTTTTCTCAAGAGTTTAGAATGCAGTTCCCAGCTGCAGCATACCGTCCTGTGCATTTCAAACACCATGGAAAGGTAAATACCCTCTCATCATTATCTAACAACTAGATTGATGTTTAGATTTGTTTAAAAGGCTAGTAAAGAGAAAACAGTTCCAAAAGTGTCATAGGAATACTCTGGTTTCATTTTTTTCTTGGGTAAAGAGATGCTATTTGTAAGTATTAGGGTTTTAAATGAAATTAACCTTATTACATCAGTCTTCTACAGCACACAAAATAAACCAATCTCCACCACCTTCCCCAAATCTTCATTCTAAAGCAGACTCTGATTTGTTTATGGAAGCATCACGTTGTAAACTGCATGTACTGTGTTGTCTGAAGTACAACAGCCTTGCACAATCCACAGAATAAGAAGTATTTGAGTTGTCTTAAAGTGTGGAGCTGAGTGCCTGTTATGCTTGCCTAGTCAATGATGAAGATTTCCCCTGCTCATCCATGGACTTCATTGGTATGTTATTTTTTGAGACATTTAGCAGTGGGACCGTCATTCACAAGAGAAGTCTGCATTAATGTTGTGCCTTTTTGGTGAACAGATAAAGGGTTCCAGAGCTGTCAATCCATCTCCTGTCATTAGTATTAAATATTTTTATTAACATGTGAAGATTGACTGTTTTACAGCTGAAATTTGTGAAACGTGCGGTCTTCACCTTGACACTGAAGAGTGGTGAGAGTCCAGGCTGAGAAGATGGGATATGGCATTGCGTCATCTAGCAAAGATGAGTTAGATGCTTAATTTGGGAGGTAGATCTCCTACTTTCCTCGCACGTTTTCCTTTAAAAAAAAAAATATAAAGTGTCAGTTCCTGATCCGTACCTGGCTCACTTGCTCTGCGCGGGTTGTGATTGGCCACTACTACGGTTCTGGGTCTTGAATGCCTTTCATCCCATGTCTGTGTTTTTTATGGAGGCCTTCATGAACTCGACCAAGTTGGCCCATAGGAATGTAGTTCATGGAGGATGTTGGCCTTACTTACCCTGCAAGAGCAGTAGCTGCATATTATCTGCTGTACAGCACGAGGTATCATTTAGGCTTAACTTACTTCTACCTAAAAGTATGAGGGGCAGAACGATCCTGCAGGTATGGAGAACACAGCAGGATCAAAAGAGGAAAAATGCTCATTAGGGAAAGATGTGCTGAGATTAATTGAGAGGATATAAAAAAATAAAACTGCTTCTGTCTCTATGGTCATATTACAATGGGGAAAGCATAAGGAGAGTTCAGGCTTTCCAAGACTTCAGTTAGGCAAAGTCTTACCATTTTGCCAGTGAAGATTAACTCCGTATTTCCCATTTCCACAGCCACTGAAGTACCCTGGTGGGAAGCTCTTTGCCCACGTGCAAAGACTCCCCAGGAGAGTGAACCACATCGCTTGTGCTTTAGGCTTGGCTGAGCACATAAGCTGGGTTTTGGGGAAGGGCTCTTTTTGTTGTTTCCGCTGCTTAATTTTGTTATCAGTCTGTTTAGTGTAGTTGTGCTGAGAGGCCTGAGCAGTGTGAAAACCCGTCTTCTTGCTCTTTTTCAAGGATAAAGAATCCTCTAAAGCAGACGCTGACTTCCAGAACAGCACAGCACAATACCCATTCCCCAGCACACCTCCGGCTACATGCTCTGGAAACAGGTGCCTGGTATTCCTCCTGCCCTGGTCTGTGTACCTGCACCTAGTCAAATATTGGGTATCGTTAGCACTAATCTAAACATAGACTGTAAGTTGCTCAATAGATCATGTTCCTCAGTTTAGCCGAACAACGTATGGTCTTGTGTGACCTCCCAGTTCTTTCTCCCTTCCCTACCAAAGGATGCCACCCCCAAGAAAACTTGCCATAATAAGTTGTAATCTTGTTTTAAGATCTGAACTGCTTAATGAATTTTCTGCTCTCTGAGGGATGCCTCTTTGCTGTCATGAAATTGCTTCCTAAGGTGGAGAGTTATATTTTTTTGTCCAGCATAAATGCAGTTTCCACTGTGTGGTGGGTCATGTAGATTAAGAAACATTCTCAGAAAGCCCTCAGAAAGCCACTCAGAACAGCCTTTTATGCCCTGTGGTTGCTATAAGGGCTGACAGAGTTGCCAGCCAGGCCTACCTCCAAGCATCCTAATGAGGGCAATGAAAACAGTATCTCCATGTGCGTCATGCAGCATAACTCAGTGACAGACGCAGTCATACCTGATCAGGAAAAGTAACAACTGCTTTTTTATTTATAAGAAGAATCTGGAATAAAATAAATCTGTTCACGATGTATGCCATGATTTGGTTGCAGTCAATAAGTGTGTGTTTATTTAGCTCAGGCATACTGCTCTGAATAAGACTGATTGTCTCATTAAGGAAAATGAGTCAGTGAGAATATTTTTTAATCATTTGCTATTGATTTAAGTGGTGTCACTGTTAGAGGGGGTGGCTGGTAGTGGTGAAATGAAAGGACTTCTGAATATGAAAGTACAGTGGAGATGCAGGGAATAAAGAAATGGGAGTGATTATAGGTACAGGTCAGTATTCCTGGTTTTTTCTCTTACCCGTGACACTGATTCCCTCTGTGAGGATGGGTAAAGCACTTAACTCCTCTGTGCCCCACTGCGATAGCAAAAGTCAGGTACTACAGGGATGCTAAGACCTGCATCTCTACG
Organism: Burhinus bistriatus; assembly: GCA_013397275.1. Classification (NCBI taxonomy): domain Eukaryota; kingdom Metazoa; phylum Chordata; class Aves; order Charadriiformes; family Burhinidae; genus Burhinus; species Burhinus bistriatus. Next base: position 1,273,845 of record VYXH01010341.1, read on the forward strand.
GATAGTATTTGCCATGGTTGTGGCTGAATTACCTTGCAAGTATTTAAAAAGCAACTGTTAGTCTTTATGTTCCTTTTTCTAAAGACCAAGAAGAGGGTGGAGTAACGACTACCTGCATTAGTGCTCCAACATTGCTCCTGCCAGTCATAGCAGTACCTGCTGACTTCCCTCCTTGCTTTTCTCTGCCTTCAGAGGGAAAGAAAAGTCCTTATTGGTGTGCGTTTGTATGAATTTGTGCGTGTGTGTGTTGAAGTGTGACTTCAGATACAGGTAATTCAAAGAAAAATTACTTCTATGTCTTGTCCTGAAAATGGGAAAGCCCTGACATTGTTTAATCTTTAAATACATTTTGGACCTTATAAGGGCCACCAGAGTTGGATTTTCATCACCTGCAAGCAATATTGTACAGAAATTCATGGCTCCACAGAAATCAGGCACCTGGCTGAGAAAGAGGCATTGCATAGAGGTAGGAAGGGAGATGTCCATCTGCATGGATCCTGTATCATGGCATAACAATTCTAGTAATAGCAAGGAAGTATTTTTTAAGGAAACTAGGTTCAGTAAGCTGTCAAGGGCTTCCTGGAAGGCTTTTAGAGCATGCATTCTCCTTTCCCCATCTTCCAGTTGTTAAAGTCTGAATATTCAATTTCTTTTTAGATAGAAAATGCATTTTAATCATATTAATTAAAAACCCAACTTGATGTTGTTAGAACTGCCTCTCTTGGCCTGTAGTGCATGAATTCCCTTCCTCTGTTCACTTAAAATTAACAGGGACAGGAAACAAATAAAGCGCTTTGATTTCCTCAGCTGCAGTCCTAGTTGCTGGCTTCAGTGTTTGCCCCTCTCCCAGCTTGAGGGTCAAGGTCAGCGACAGATCAAGGTCATCACTGAGGTTGGGCCCTTGGCAGGGCTGGTTCCACTGTCCTACTGGTAGAAATCAACGGTATTTCTATTGAAACTATGTATTAACCTTGGTATAAAACATTTGTAAGGGAGATCAAGTTCAATGTTGTTGGCAAACCAGCAGACAAGAGTTTTCACATTTTGCTTCCCTTAAAGAAGCGCTAATTTAAGCTTTCCTATTTCATAAATATTTTATTCTTTTGTTATTGTCCTATTGCATTTTGTGAAAGAAGGCGGCTGGAAGGCAGCACACACCAGTGTACAGTGTGTGCTGGGTAACCAGGCTTAAATACTCTGTCTTGAATCACTGTCTTCAAGAGAGCAGTTCTTGGCTGGAGGAAAGTCTGTAGGAGCAGTCTCCTGTGGGAGTTTCATTTATCCCACACATCTGAGGAGGGACAGGAAGGAAAAAGTATTTGCTTCCCGAGTTCTTCATTGGCTTTGCTCTCTTGTCGCTCCCTTTGCTGACGTGTCTCCTGGAGGTGTTTAGAGGTGCTTTTGTGATTAACGGAGCAACCCCAGGCAGCATTTATAACTTGGGTTCACTTTGTCCCACCAGCCTGACCACTGTCCTTCCATTGGTGAAGGCTCCAGGTTCATGAAGGGTCTTATGCGGAGTCTAGGAAAAAGGCACATTAACATCAGTAAAGGCAGGTGAATCTTGTGCTAACACTGTACCAAATTATAATGCCAGCAAATGAGCTTGCTCTCATTGCTGACTTCAATGTGACTGGAGATCGGGAGAATTCTGTGAAAATCTGAGCAGCACTAAGTCACAGTTTCTCAGGATAGGTCCTGTTGTTGCAGAAATCATTTTATTTCATTGTATTAACTTTCCTGCATTTACATTTATTTTAAAACATTTGAAAATAGATTGTGTCTAAAGTTTTATTTTCAGGTAGTCCAAGCAGAAGAAAAAGAGAATACTAACCAATGTGAAATAGGAGGTGAATAAGTGTTCAAAAGTTTTTTCTGCTTTTTTTCCTATCTCCTCTGAAAGGAGTTGACCTTATGACTTGTTAAAAATGGTGAAAATATTGGCAATCTGTATGAACATTCAGATTCCACAGCACTGCAATGCTGTGGGAAAAGGTAAATGACAGGAGATGGAACAGATAATGGATTTCTAGGAGAAACAAATCTTTGCTCCCTTTTGTCTGTTATTCTGATGAGATGGAGAAGGGGCTTAGAAATAACTGCACTAATAGTGGAACATAAACATGACCACCAATTTCAGAAAATAACATCTACAGTTATTCTTCAGATTTTTCAGCTTTTTTAAATTGGAAAGTTACAGATCACACTGTAGTAATATGGAGATGTTGCTGATTTCTAAGCAGAACAGAAACAGGCGAAAGAGGGGAACAACAAAATCCTAACCACTTTTCATAGGCAGTTCTGCTGTAGTCAGGATTTCTGTTAGCTACAGATTTTTTTATTGGTGAATTTAAGTATATACTTAGGTAGAAAATACTAATAGCTGTAAATTTACAGTCCTTCTTCCTTTTCTAAAAGGAGTACATGTGCTGAATCAAAGAAGCTTAATGCCTTTGAGGTGTCTAAGTCTTTTTTCCATAGCTTGGTATCTACCTAGAGACTGGAAAAAGAAAACATCTTTATAGGGCAAGTGTACTTGGACGCCTTAACCCAAAATTCTAATCCCGATACTGAGTTAACAATAAAATTCTGATTTACTAGATCTAGTTGTATATCATACCTCTTTAGATAAGTTAAAGAAAACATGTAATTTATAGAGCACATTGTAAATGGAAAGCAACTGTGACTCATTTGATATCAGCATTTTAATACCACTCTGTAGGCCCTTGACCGACTACTTGGACATCAGCATGGGTTGAAAATGATGGGTGATGTAGCTTGTTGGGTTTGGAAATGCTTTTTAGAGCAGGAAGTTTTCATTATGTTTCATTAAATATTCGTTTTCCAGATGCATGGTTGTGGAAGTTGATGCCTATTACAGGAGAGAAGAAGTACTGTCTTAGGAAAAAGAAAAAAAAAAAAAAAGGTAAAAGAAAAAGAGACAGGAATGACCAGAGCCACAGCAAACAGAAAGACGCTCAAAATAATGCATTGCCACAGGTAGCTAAAGGTGCCGTTGGTGGTATATAAAGTATACTGCATATGCTGGGCCCATGGCAGCAGCCATTGCAAACCCACCGTGGAGGATACTCTTCCGACAACCTGAAAGAGGTGCCAAATAGCAGACTGACAAGGGGGGAGATTTTTAAAAGACTGTATGGTTTCAGGTCGTGTCTTTAGCATTCCAGCAAGCAGCAGACAAGACTTTATCGGGTCAAGTACTTCCCCTGCCATAACCCAGAAACAAAATAATAATGAGAAAAGAGAGGTCTGTCGTCCCGGTTGCATGACTCCTTGTTCACCCCTTCCCCAAAAGAAAAGGTTACTCAATAAACAACAGGTAACTCAGCAACAGAGAGAGAGTCTCCTGCCATCTTTCCATGCACCTGTACTCATGCAAATGCACTTGCACAGAAGGTGGAGGTTTGTAGAGGTATAAAACGAAAGCTATAGAACAGCTTTTATTAGTAGAGAATGAAGTTGAAGCATCTGGAATAGGTAACATTAGAGCCATGGCTCAAGCGGGCCTGGGAGATGGTGTCTATGAAATTATCTAGATTTTTGAAGGATATAAGATGCCAAAGCCATGCTGTTCCTTGTAAACAAATGATGTCTTGCTTCAGGTTTTGGCTGAGACAGCAGTCTGTGTATAAAGCCAGTGCATGGCCCTGCTCAGACAGAAGATAACGTAGCATGTTCTGTTATATTGAGCGGGAATACATGCCCTGCTTTTGAAGAGCATGGCCTGAACCATACATGACAGTTCCGTCATGCAGGGGGATTGAAGGGGTGTCAGACTGTAACAGCTACAACTGGAAGTTGTAAATTCAGGGTGGGGGAGAGGCTAGGCTGTCTGACTACACCTGCAGCGTCCAGAGGATTTTCTGTCCTCTTCAAATACCAACAGTAGGCAGAGAGCGGAAGAATCCCGCAGTGATGATTTAACCTCCTGCCTAGTTCTTTTGTTTCAGGCTTAATGAAACTTTTTAAATTAGTCACTACCAAACGAAGTAACAAAGACCAACATGAGGCTTACAGACATGCAAATCAGTTTGCATGTAACCCTGATGATAAGGAAACAGGAGTTGAAGCTGGCTCCTGCAGTCAGAGAGGGAACTGCTGCAGCGTCCGTGTGCGTATGGCTGGCTACGTTGGGACAGGTGTATGTCTGCATGTAAAGAAACTAGAGGGCATAAAGGAGAGAAATGGATCTATTGTGGTTTCAGTCTTCAGGTGCTGGAGAGACCCACCAGCTTCCCTGGGGAAGCACAGCAGGGATCAGCTTTGTGTGAGGTGCTTCCCAGACAGAGAGGCAAAGAGAGGATGAGGCCAGTCTGCTGCTTGGGGCTGCAGAAGCTTTTAGCTTCAGCGTGGGGTTGCTGTACCTCTGGAGGTGAAGGCTGAGGGCTTGCTTTGCAGCTTTTTGCACAATTATGGTTTGTCTAATAACTCTGTATGTTGTCTGTAGCAGCAAATCTTTTCCGCTTCCCTATCTTCACCATTCACTAAACATAAATCTCCTTTCCTTTAAACAAAAGATTGGCCTCTGTAAGCCTAATACAATGATTTGTGTAATGAGTTTATTTAAATTCTTCCCATGCTTTCTAAAGTTGCTTCTTTATCTTTACACTGTAGTTTAGGATCTATATTTTAATATATTGAGTAAGAAACTGAATGGGAGAAAAAATTTCCTGTAGCTTGTTATCTGCAAAGCCTTTTGGAGGGCAGATGCCACATTCAAAGAACAATGTTTAAAATAATGCGGTCTTGCTAAACTTGTGTTGTAAGGGTCAGCTTAGAAAAATCTCATCTGAATTGTTATGTCTGCATAATCACTGATTCTAGAGCTATAGAAAAGCAAAAGTGCTAAATAAGAAGTATGAATAGAAGCAAAATCTCTTGTGCCTCACATTTTGACAGTTCACGTAAGTAATGTGGCTTTTTTGGTCCCCTTGCCTCTAGTTATCTTCCAGGCAAAGGTCTGGGCTTTTGACTGAGATCGTAACTGCAACTAAGAAATAACCTTCAGAGACTAATATTTTGGTTTATAGGTCAAATTAGTGCTATAAGTAATAAGTGATGTTTATGAAAGGGAAATTCCACTGAGCATGTTCTGTGATTTAGGTTCATGTCCACAGATACTTTGTAACATAAATTTTCCTTTCTCCTTGAATCTTCCAAACCCAGGAGCCACACCTGACTACTAAATAGGTGTAATACAAGACAACCACAGCAGTTCAGAAAGTTAGTAGCTGAGCATTTCCTTGTACATTTTTATAATTAAAGTGTATTTTTCCTGAGATTTGAAGGGAAAATGGGTATAGCGAGGTGGGTTTTTTTCTGAGCGGCCAGCCCTGGAAACTATTGGCATATGGCTATTGGTCAGAAGGTTTGCTTTTTGCTGGAAAACATTATGCTGATTACTGTGTTAGGACTGTGTGATCGGTGTAGATAGGGCTTGTTATTTTCAAGATGGCATGACAGTGTTTGTTGCTTTTTCTGATTTCTGTGGTGGATGGACGTGAAGAGGGGGAATACAGGAGTACAGGACTCCCTGTACTACCAGGAGGCTTGGGCAGTGGAGATTTTTGAAAAATTCTATTCAGATATCCTTGTGTTGTGTATCAACCCATAATGCTCTTGCTTACTTGAAGAGACTCTTGCTTGAAGAGGATACCCAGCCTGCTCAGGGAAATGAAGGAAAAGTGTGGTGAGGGCAGGAAATACTTAAAGCAAGAAATATTTGAAAAACCTGGTTTAATTTAAAACTAGGATCAATAAGAAGGGACTTCCTGAAATCAAATTATGCCAGCTGCATAGTGGTAGCATTCCTGTTGTGTAAAATGCTCCCTTCATAATAAATTGTAGAGTAAATTTGACTGGGTTGAATCACTTGAGAGTACTCGCTCAGTGTGTGCACTTTGGAAGTGGGATCTGACAGCATCTTTTGGTGGTGTCAGACCTCAGTTTGGGAAAGGAGATAATCCAAGTTACTGCAAGCCAGCTCCTGTTCCCCTGCAGACATTGTTCGCTTTGTAAGCATGGATTCTTTTTATTTCTCTATCCCCTGCCAAAGGTACAGATACTTTTAAACAACTCATCTCATACTGCAGCCAATAATAGGCAGAGACCTGGTGAGCTCTTCTTGCTCTAGGATTTGGGGGGGGGGGGGGGGGGGGGTGGGGAGGGTGGGTTT
>VYXH01010341.1:1280108-1315554 GCA_013397275.1 Burhinus bistriatus
TTTTTTTTGTGTTGGGTGTGGTGGGGGGGGGGGGGGAGGGAGGGTGGAGAGTGTTATTCTCAATGATATTCATAGGAATATCATTGAGATGCTGCCCGTCAGAATTTTCCTGAGGAGGGCTGGTGCTGGATACGAGCCTAGGAGTCACACTTTTCAACAGTCTTACCTGGCTAAGTCAGCTTGCCCACGGTTACTGCAGAGAGACCACAGGACAGGCGGCACTCACACCATAAAGCAGGGCTGTCAACCACTTTCTTGTATCTGTCCATCAATCTGTGTGTGGCAGCCCTACCAAGGTCAGTCCCAATATATGTCCTTAAATTGAATGTAGGAAGATCAGGAGCTTCTGTATTTTCCAGATATATCATTATTTTGACTACAAAGTAGTTGGGCATGGTGATGGCAACAGGTAAGCGGCTATGATTATTTCTTACAGGCACAAACATGAGTGCTGTCTTACAGACATGCAACAAGGAGAAGGATGAGTGCCTCAGGCATGCTGAGGATGGAATTGAGGCAGCTGAAGTTGGCAAGACTCAAATTCCCTTTCTCAGTCTCTGCCCCACCAGAGTCTGGCTAATGCTGGAGGAGCTTATGCTCTGGGACTGCTGGAGGGCACTGACACCACTGGGCTTTTCCCAGCTGCTCACAAATGCCTCAGGCACTGGAGTCTACTACCTCCTGGAGTCTTCCAAATCTGTGAGCCATTGCTGATCACCAGCAATATCTGGTAGCACTGGTAGTACAGGAAAACAAAGGTGGCTGTGTCAGACTTGTACTGCTTGGGTTTTCGGTGGTAGCTGGCTAGTGCCTGACTGACAGCTCCTACCCCATTTCTTACTGTCTAAACAACAGAAATATGCCAGTGATATGCCAGTGACATGGGAGGAAGCACATTACTTGAGAGTATTTCTCCTGCCTTCCCATGAGAGATTGCCATAAAAGAAATACCAAGCCTGAAGCCCACAGTGGCCAGCCTGTGTTCGGCAGCTTGACGTGTTCACCATCATTTTTCTGAGGACAGTAGTGACTAAACATTTCAAAACCCCAACCGCTGTCCTTTATGCCGTTTCTTGCTCAGAAGAGCCTTCTAAAATACAGAGTCCAAGAATTGCAGGGGTAGGCTGACAGAAAAAAAAAAAAGCTCTTCTAGCAGGTAGTGCCACCTGAGTATAGTCTGCTCTTGCGATGAGTGTGGAGCGTGACTGTGATTCCCATCCCCGTGGCTTGAGGGAGTGAGAGCAGGGGTATTGACTCGAATTGGGACTGTGTCATGGGCAGTTGGTGGTGTTAGCGTCAGTGCTCCCACAAGACACTTGAACTACTCCCAGTATTTCTGCCTGTGCACACAGGTTTTTATCTATGTTACATATACATGTGAATAAATTATACACAAGCACGCTGGCCGAGTACAAATAGCTGCTGTGCCTGGTGGGCCATTTAGCGACCACTTGCAAGCACGATGTGCAGGGCTGCCATTGCGGATGAGTCTCTGACCTACACAGAATCACAGAATCACCGGGGTTGGAAGGGACCTCTGGAGGTCATCTAGTCCAACCCACCTGCCAGAGCAGGGTCACCTACAGCAGGTTGCACAGGATGGCATCCAGGTGGGTTTTGGATGTCTCCACAGACGGAGACTCCACCACCTCTCTGGGCAGCCTGTTCCAGTGCTCTGTCACCCTCAAGTAAAGAAGTTCCTCCTCATGTTTAGATGGAACTTCCTATGGTCAAGTTTGTGCCCATTACTTCTTGTCCTGTCACTGAGCACCACTGCAAAAAGACTGGTGCCATCCTCCTGGCACCCTCCCTTTAAATATTTGTAAGCATTGATGAGATCCCCTCTGAGTCTTCTCTTCTCCAGACTAAAAAGACCCAAGTCCCTCAGTCTTTCCTCAGGAGAAAGATGTTCCAGTCCCCTAATCAACTTTGTAGTCCTTTGCTGTACCCTCTCCAGCAGTTCCCTGTCCTTCTTAAACCGGGGAGCCCAGAACCGGACACAGTACTCCAGACGTGGCCTCACCAGGGCACGGCAGTTGCTTTACACAGAGTGGATCAGGAGGGTGGTTCAGCTAAATCAGGTGGTTTGAAAGGCAAATTTATTCAGCATGGAACAGATTTTCTGCTTACTGAAGGAAGGTAAATTCATCAATATTGGACCTCTTACTTCTTCTAGAAATATGTACAGTATCCAAGTCCTGAGGTCTGAAGTTTGATGTATTGAATCCTGGTTTGTGTTTATGTAAGGAAGCTGAATGACAGTTGGGTGGGTGTATAGATTTACGTGTTTGAACTGAAACCTGAAAGCAACTGAATTTTATCAGGGGGTTGTGGATTGGATGGACATGTCATCATGACCACTCGTTACTTAGTTATCAAGCTGTGGATGTCATGGCCTTCCTAACTCAAACCTTCTCCACCCAAAGTGGTCATTTGTAGAGTGAACATCTTTAAAACTGTCTAGGCTTGTCTTGTTTGCATCAGACTCACAGAGCATCAGAGTGATCAGATGATGGCACTGAGAAAAGGCTGACCTGAGCAAGTCCATGGCAGATGGTTCAGATTTGGAATTTCTTGAATCCCAAGAAACAAAGAAAATGCAGATGAAAGAGACAGGGGTCCACAGAGCAAAGCTGAGGAGAGTTGCTGGAAGATGTTTGCATGGATCCTGTCAAGGCAAAATCGCTGCGTCTGGTGGAATTCTGGGTAAGAGGGCTACCAAGTTGTCCTCCAACTAACTTCATCTTATGTTTGGGAAATAGGAACTTAACAAATGGCTGGGGAAAAAAAAAAAATCATTATTTTTATTTATGTTCTTTTTTTTTTCCTTTTTAAATGGCTTCACAGTAGAACAAATTTTTGCGATTTTGATCCAAACACTGACTTGCTAATTTCAAAGCATTGTTTACTTATGTTTGGTAGCAAAAGAAAGAATCATTTAACAGCCTCACACTTTCTGGTGTTTGAATTTAACTGTGAATGTTTTCTTTCATTCATTTTAACTCTGTGGAAACTCTTCTGGAAATCAGAGAAAGTTCAAAAAGTTGTTTTAGCCAGCTATTTGATACGTAGCTTTCTTTTTAGTCTACTACACGAGATTTAATTATGTAAAATTGGAATATTGATTATTAATTCTAAAATATTATATCACAGAAACTGTATCTGATAAGCTTGCTTATCGTCACTATTGCATCCTTACAAAGATAATGCAAATTGTTTCAAGCAACAGGAAAGCACTGAAATATATCCGAGCATATTATGTTTAAATGGCAGTATTTCCCCTGTTGCATATACCTAGTTATGCTTCAGTCATTTTTGATTCCAGGTTTCTTTGCCCTCTCAGGATTTTTCCTGAAGTGCCTTAGTGTCCATAGTTACATTAAAAGAGATGTAGACACAGATTTAATAACTTCTCCCTCTGATTAAGTGCTTGCGTTCGGTGAAATAATGTGCTCTTTCACCAAACACACTGAAACATAAAATTGTGTCAGAAGGTATAATAATATTTTAGCAACTGAGAGTGCATAAGAAATTAAACTGTTGTGAGAACAGTTATTCTTCAGTCAGACACCCCTTCTTTTTATGAAAACGTCAGAATTTTTCTAATTCTGGAAGTATAAAATTGACAAATCCTTGCTCAGTCAGTGTTCATAGTGTCTCACTTAGCTCTGTCTCACAGATGTTTATGGGTATTATATGGTTTTTGTAACATGTCAGTCACTGGAGTAACCAAGAGCATTATAAGGATTAGCAACACACCCAGTCCCCAGAAAGGGAATCCAGAAGAAAACTCTCTTCAGAGCCTGCTTCATACAGATATAGAGTAAACACCTCTATTTTGTGTCAGGGAGGTAAAGAGCTATTTGTTCTTCAAGAATTGGTGTCACAATGATTCAGAATATCACAAAAAAAAACCCCTCAAAACAGGTCCCTCTCTTCAGCACTACGAGGCAGGATTGCTGGGTTGCTGGAAGGCACATATCAGGCACCTGATTTAAATAAGGAAATGAACCACTATCAATAAATAATTTAAATGTTTAAACTTCAATTCTATAATTACCAGTTTCCTTATAATTAAACAGGTGAGGATTCACAAAATAGAGTAATAATATCATCGAACAAGCTTAAACAAAAAACAGATTCAATTTAGCAAAGCGGTTCCTATTCTTGCATGCAAAGCTACGGTCAGTGTTACAAAAGGGAAATTTAACACAGTAAATGGAAATTCTAGGTGATGCTTTCTGAAAGAGGGTTCCCCCAGCTGCTCCAGTAGCTGAAGTGGTTGGGGGTTGGGAAGCTCCCGTTTTCTACTCCAGCGCTGCTTTGTCATTCTGACTTCTCTTTGGGCAAATGCATCCTCCCTGCGTTTATTAAAGATAGAAATCCTTTCCTCGGTCACACTTGTATTTCTGCTGCACTAATTTTCTGAATCTTTTAAATTACACAAATGCAGCTTTAGTAGCACTAACAACTTCTACCATGTGTGGCTCTTTGCTCGTACAGTTCCCATTGCTTCCCTTTCAGGATGAGTTTTTTGGGGGAGATTACTGCATCTGTCAGATTACTGCTATACTTTCTATACTTCTACAAAGTATTTTCTGTACGTGTCTTCCCAGCACCTAATCAAACTTTAAATTGCCTTCAGCTCTTTATAGTGGCCACATAAAAATTAGTAATACTATAGATGACATTCCTGGTATTTACATGATTTGCAAAAAAATATGTCTTCCCTTACCCTCATACTTACAGTTTTTGTGTTATCACAGGGATTAATATAGTCCCATGGTTGCCTGAGTGTCCTGTATTACACTTGTGTATGATACTTGAGTCAATTAAAATGTCACTTTTTTCATTGCTGTTAATTAAACTTATAGCATAATCATTAGCAGTTGTTTTTGCAGTTGTTTTCATTATTAATTATGTTGATAAAAAGTTCCAGTGGTAACAATTTCCAGCAAGAGTTCCTAGGTTTAAGTGTCAGTAGAAGGAAGAGATATTTACTTAAACATAAAAGTGTTTTACTACCAGTTTGGAGATTTTAATGCTTGGATGGTGGTTTGGGAGTCAATCATTTCACTCAGTTTATGACTTTGGTTTACATAGTAATTTTCATCACTTAAGTAATCATGCCAATTGCCTCAAAATCAATCTGAATTTATGTCTGCTTGCAATACATTTATTTGTAGCTGGTAAGCAATTAAAATGTTTTTAGGCAAATAAATAGAATAATGGCAAAACCTCTGCTTCCCACCCTCCTTCCAAAGCATTCTTTAAAGAGGGGCACACCTTCATCCTTATAAAATGCATATATATGGCTTCATGGGGGTGGGGGGGGTGTTTGTGTATTATGTGCTTGCTCATCACCTGTGCTGAGCTAGGAAGTACATGGTACGTTTCAGCAGATCTCTTGCAAGTACAACTCATTCGTTCACATCCCTTCGCTGTCCCTGTTATTTCACAGTTTAGCACAACTCCAAAGCGTGCTCCAAAATCAAGAGACTATGAGGGAGCTCCACTTTCCTTTGTCTTCTAGCCTGGCAGTCACACAATTGGCAATATTATGTACATGTATAAATATTGTACTGGACTGAAGTTACCTTTTTCCACTTAGCAGCCAGTTTAGGAGACAGGTTACCAGCGTAACTGATGAACTGGTAAATCCAGGTCACTTCCATGGTAGTTGTTATTTATGTTATTTGTTGACTGCCAATAATAGCCAGTGGTTCAGCAGCCTTTTTAAGGCAAAGTATAATTTCTGAGAACAGTAGCACTTTTGAAAAATATTTTTACAACTACAAAACAGGTTGCACCCTTTTTGTGAGGTATCTACCAACGTCCACACAGTGGTTCTAATGAGGGCATTTTCCAAAAAGCCCCTTTTTTGGGACCTGGCCTGGCCTTAGCTTGGCTATTTGCCACTTCAGGACACCCTTTGTCTAGATAATTCTCAGCTTTCTGGGAAGATCCTCTTCTAGTGCTTAACCCCAGGGTGGAAAAATACGGTAACTGGCCAGACCATTATTGTCATCCTAAAGACACTATTGCAGAGTAGTACGCGTTATTAATGTAGCGGTTTCCGTCTTGTCATGGAAGGGTAACAAAATTCTGTAAACACAGCAGTGGATCCAAGTACTGTCTCTTTGTTGGGAAGATAGGTATTTGGTAAAGTGCTGTGTGATGTTTGAGGTTACCATGGAGGATTTAATTCCTAGTTTAAATTTGAAACAAATGAGTCGTGGGGCAGTATGTGCTTCCTTATACTACCAGTAAGCTGTAGGTCCAGAAGCATAAGTAACTGAGTAAGAAAATGGTGGTGTTCTGCCTTTAACTGCTGTCGCTTTCTGTGGCAGAGGAATTAGCTTAAAGTTAACCTGCCCTCCAGTCACAGAAAAACAAAACATTGTTAATCAGCTCTTTGAATTTCAAGAGGTGAAAACAGAAGGTGTCCTCTGGTAATTTAAAATTGTTTTGTACCTTTATGGTTCTTGGTTGGCTACTTACAGATATCATCTCTAGGAAAGCTCCTGGAAAGCAACTGCTCAGGTGAAATCAATGCAGGTAAGTGAGGCTGCCCTGTTTCTGGGTGTGGTTAAGGTTGGGTATTTACTCCTCTCTCCTTATTCCCCTTCCCTTTCTTAGACGTGATCTGTGTGTGAGCTGCTGTTCTGAGTTGTATTTCCCAGGATCTCAATGGTCTGGATGGATGTGCAGGTGAGAAAATGGTTGCCTTCACCGTTCAAGAACCAACTTTCAAACTCTATATTTTGTACTTGTAGTTAATATTTTGAAGCTGTAGCTTATTAAAGCTAAAAAGAGTTTTAACAAATGGAAGATAAGCCTTAGCAAAGGCTGCCTGCAAGTAAGTATGAGAATGGACTGGAGAATGTTTCTGTTACTGTAGGTTGAATTTAATATTCAGGAAAATAATCTTCTCTGTAAAAAGCTCTTGACTTGCCAGGAAATGTATTTGCAAGGTAGCAAAATAGAATACATTTAATTTGCTAATATATAAGTGGTGCTATCATATCTATCTGCAGTGTTATATGAAGCATAAAATAGATATATTCTACATTATGAAAGCTATAAAATTTCTTATTCATGTAATAGTCTTGAAACGAGAGAGATGTTGCATGTGACAAAGCGCAGGACAAACTATGGAGAGGAGATGAAAGGAGAAGGAAAAAGGTGGTAGAACTGAGTCAATATGAGTACAACTGTCTTGCAATTCAGAGAGTAGCACAGTTGTCAGTGTCTGAAATTACGTGCTTTTGAGAGTAAGGCTGAACTTTCCTTGGTCAGACAGCCAGCTATTGGAAACTAGGGATGTCTTAAAGTTTTTTGCCTTTCAAATCAAGAGATAGCGCTGGCTATTGAGTACCACTGGTGGGATAAATACAACTGCACTTCTGTGGTAGTAAAACACTGTTTTTTATTTTGTATGAATATAATCATTGATTTCAGTAGTTCTGAGTTAAAACTCGTGTATTATACAAGGGAATCTTGGCTCCTTTGAGCCCCTGTTTTTTCCAGACGGCCTGGATTAGAACATCTCCTTGCAGCTTTATTTATAACAAAGTACAAGGGAGATAATTGAAATGCCTGACAAGCAAGAGAATGGGGGACATACCTCACAGCTAAGGCTCATTATAAGTGACACTGCCTCTTTTTTTGGCTCTAAATTGCATGCAGGCCATATAAATCTACTTCTATGCAGCTATTACAATATCCTATTATAAGTCACAGAAGCATAGACCTGCTTTTGGATTCATCCAATGTGTTTCCAAATTAAGCCAGAACCTACTTTTTTTTTTTTTTTCCCCTCCTCAAATCTAAATCAGTGCTTGACATAATAAGTTATGGCCTCGTGTTTCTGGTCTACAAATACAAGAGGATTGTACTTTTCTTTCTCCATGTAAACATTACTAGAATGAACTTCTCACTTTATGGCTCCCAACCCCTTGAGTTCATCCTTTGTCTCCAGGCAAATCAGGGAGCTTCACAAGTAACATCTGTGACAAATTTGCTGGGTTTGCATCTATGCAAAAACCCCTTCTTTTTCTACTGTTTCCTTTATTTTTCTGGGTATGGAGGAGGATATAATGCATTTGCAGTTTATGAAATCCAGCTGCATGCAACGTGGCCTTGAGAGTATTTTCACGAGATCATGTTCACTCCCTGTTAAACTACCTTCACTGCTGACAACAGGTGTCGGCGGCAGATTATCTTTGAGGAGGAAACAGGCCTGGTGGGAATTACAGATTTTTGACAGAGATTACATTAGGGAACCCAGCAAATAATTTTGCCCCTGATAATGAAGTCTGTGCAAGGTAATGTTTCTGGTGTCCACATTTCAAGGAGGACATGGTGGAGTTCAAGAACATACAGAGAAGGGCAACTCAAATCATCAGAGACATAGAGCAGCCATCTTATGAGGAGATGCTGAAATGGCTGAGATTCCTCAGTTTGGAAAGAAAGCTGAAGGAGGGTTAATCATGTTTTATGGAGTTGTGAAGGTAGTGGATAGAGTGCAGAGTTACTATTGGTCAGGCTCGGTAGAGGGTTCCTCTGACTCCGTGCAGTCTTTTCACATGGCTCTGTTGCCTTTATCGCTGTGTGGTGTATCTGTCGAGTGCTGACGTTCTCGGGAGGAACGGATACAGATGCACTCTTTTGGAAAGAGTGTGCGAAACTTTGCTGTGGACAGTCCAATAGGAAAGAAATGATTTGTGGTTCAGTGAACTTAACTTCTGGAGAAGCCAATAGCTCTCTCCCACAGAATGTGATGCTATAAGAAAAAAGCAATTTTCAAGCTTTCTGAAGCCTTTCAAGTGTGCTCACTTGTCCACAAAGTCTTTGTTCTTTTTAAATAAATTCCGCAACCCTAGACAGTGCAGGAGTTTCTTAATCTGTTGACATTGTAATTGTCTTAGGATAATCTGTTTTCACATGCAAATTCAGTTCAAGATGCTAAAAAGGGATTCATGTAGGCTGCCAGAAAACTCATGGGAAACCCACTGTAGTTTTTCCAAAACACTTCAGCAGAAGAAATTCTCAGGCAGTGGGGGAGAAACTCCCACTCGTAGCTTTTTTTGTGCCAGAAAAACCTGTATCAATGGCAACAACCCCCACCCCCAAACCAATATATACAGTGAGAAAAGAGTACAAATGTGCTACCAAACAGCTATATGTATAAAATATTAGGATAGCAAAGTTGTGGATTGGGTCCTTACATGTCTTCCTTTCTTTCAGGTGTTCTTCATCATTTTGCATACTGTGAACATTAGATTACATGGTGTAATAGAAGACAGGCATAATGCAAGTGAAGTAGTAAAGTTGGAAAATATAAATCAGCTAGATTAGGCTGTACAAACACACTATGTTTAATATATTTGTCCTTTAAAAATGAATTTAAGAAATTTAATGTACGTAGCCAGAAATGTCCATATATCTATGGTAGACCATGAGGCAACTAAGAACAGTGTGTCTGTAGGATGTTCTAGCAGAAGCAGGCATGCTGTAGCCTCAGTGGATGGTGCTGCAGTTTAAAAGCAGGGAGCTTTCACCGCTGTGTTTGCCTGTGAATAACATTGCTTCTTCTGGGTGGCAGCTGGGAGTGTGCAGCATTGGGGTTCCCTCTACCGGTTCAGTTTAAGGCCCTGCCCAGTTAGCTTGTATGGTGGGAAGGTATTATTCCTGAAAGACTGAATTATTTCCTTCATCAGCAAACTATCCCTCTTTGAAAGGGCAGTAAATATACACCTAATTCCCAGAATAGGTGATTCAGAACTTAAGCAGATGCCTAAAGTTAAATGCATACTTAAATGCCCTGCTTAATAGGAATGGTGTAGGTATATGCTTCCATGCATGAAGACCTTAATGATGACTTTGTCAATGGATAGTTAAACAGGCTGTACTCACACCACTTCACAAACCATTACATTGATTTTTGTCACCTTCTGTAATGTCATTGTCTCTACAGCCACAACAATGGCACTTTCAGGCATAAGGGGAAGGATGCCCTATCCCTGGAAGTGTTCAAGACCAGGCTGGATGGGGCTTTGAGCAACCTGGTCTAGTGGGAGGTGTCCCTGCCCATGGCAGGGGGGTTCGAACTAAGTGATCTTTAAGGTCCCTTCCAATCCAAACCATTCTATGCTTCTATGAATAACAGTCTTTAGTTTTTCTAGCTTTTTTTTTGAAGGCTTCGTGAGTGAAGTGTAAAAGTAAGGATAGACTCTGGTTTTAAAGCAGAATCAAAACTCTGAAGCAATGGATATGCTTTTAACTTTCTTGCTGACTTTTCTCATACTCATGGGCAGGTGATTCATTCTCTGCTCGTTTTTTCCATTTGTCGAAGTAGCTTTATGAACTCATCTGAGTGCTGGAAGGCATACCTTAACTTTGAAGTGGAGTGAAATTATCAGCTGTAACATTACTGCATTACAAGGGGCAGTGGGACCAAGGATGATGCTTGCTCTGTCAAGTCTGTACCTGTAAATATGTTCTTCTGCAGTCAGAGGAAAGGAGGCTTTTTTATTATTATTATTTTCCCTCAGGCCTGAGTACCAAATAAAACATCCAGGAGCCACAATTAGTGCACAGAAATAGATTTGGAAGAACTATCTTTGCAACTGCCTAGTCCTTGCCCTTTTCTCTAGACATGTGCTATCGACCAGTGTTTTAGGCAGAGTGCAGGACTAGGGGGATTTCTGGTCTGACCCAGCACCTCTGTTTTTGTGTTCTTGCATTTTGTGTTGTACTACTTAAAAGGGAGAAGAAGTCATCCACGAGTCCCTCTTCTTCATCCAGGTCTGAAATGGAGAAGACCCCGTGGGCTACAGCAGTGTGGCAGTCTCCTGTAGCTCCCTGGGAGGGAGGAGGCAATGCTTGGCTCACACTGCCCTATGGCCAGCCCCACCTGATGTGGCTCCCCAGCTGCTCAAATGTTGCACAGCAGCATTTTGTCTGATCCCTCTAATAGCCTCTGGTCTCTGTGCTTGCCTCTTTCTTCCTCTACAGGAAATGGTTAGGTGGAAAAGGTAATCTGGTCCCTTTTGTCGCTTACATGGTTGCTTTTATTCTGAAAGAATTAGACTGAATAACATATGGGCATATTTATGGGCTGATACCCAGTTTGGAAAGCTCCCAGCTCCTTTTTAGAGCTGATCTGGAACAGATTGCCATTGCTCCCAAGCCGTGCTTTGCTGTGCTCACCTGAAACAGGCACCATTTCCATCAAGAGGTTCCTGCTCTTGAGTAAAGTGTTGGCAAGTGTCAAAACTCAAAAATAACTGGGTTAATTTCTCATGGCTCATGGTATAGCTGTAAACATTTTGCCATGGTTCAGCCTACCACGTGCAAGGTACAGTGCATAATTCCATTGGAAGGTCTCTGTAATCATATAATCCATACACAGACTTTTACCAGACATCTGCCTCCTAGTGTACATTCGGTCCTAAGTCCTAACAGTCTAACTTATTCCTCTTCACATCCCTACAAAGTCAGAGCAGGGTTTTGTAGAGACTGCCAAGAACTGTAAAATGTGAACAGCATAGAATTTGGAGATGTAGAAACTTACTTTTCTGTTTCTTCTTACTTAGACCAGAGTCTGCTCTCCCTGGAGAACCACACAGTGCAGAAGTCTTGTGTTTCTCCCTCAGGCTCTCCTACTGGGATGCCTGGCCTTGCCTTGAGGGGGGGGGGGCAGCGGGGGGGGGCTGGCAGTGTGCCGTGGTGGCAGGCTAGGAACTGGAAGATCTCATCAGTGTAGCAGCCATGTCCTACTTGGCCCTGATATCTCTAAGCTTAAACCAGGACTAATGGGAAGAAAATGGTATGAGCAGACCAGCTGCCAGCTAGAAAATTATTTGCTGGGAGGCTACAGTTACACAGAAGGAAGAAACTGCTGGTTGCTTTTCCATTGCTTGTTTTCTGATTTGGGAAGAATATTTGCAGGGTGCATCCTTGGTACAATGATGTGATGAAAATAAAAGGCGATTTCTTAATTTTATTCTCATGCCAAATTCAACTTGACATTTTGAAATTGCTCTCTTGTTTTGAAGAACTGGAAAATATGTTAGAATTCTTTGAAGGGATTATGCAGGAGGCAAAGCAGTATGTGTTCCTAATTTACCCAGCAGAATAATTAAGTCTTTCAGCTGTAAAGAACTGAAAATCTTCTTAAAAAAAAAAAACAAAAGCAAAGCCCAAAAACCCCAAACATGTTTTGAAAACAAGGGATGGTAGAGCTTGGTTTTGCAGAACTAGAGTTCGGAAGCGCTTTGTCTGATTCATCACTGCTTTAGGCTTGTCCAAATCTGAACTAATTCCAATTAAACCAACAAGATTTGAGCAACAAGAAATAGGATTCATATGCTGCTGAATTGGATCCTGTGATATTTAATCAGTACAGAGACAGCGGACATGAGGGAATGTCTGCAGTATATAACAGAGCAAGGGTTGGGCATCTACCCACAAGTAGGGAGCTGAGGCAGCAGGACGCGGTGCAGCACTGCAGGGCTTACTACCTGTTCAGCACAACATGGTGCCGCGGGTTCATGCACAGCTGACTTTATGTAAAAATCCAACAAATCTCAGTGCAGACTAAGCCCAGGTATTCCTGTTTCCATTTGGTGCATGTGCCCTGAATTTTAGCTTACCTATGCTGCTGCAAGTTTGGAGTAGTTTGGTGAAGTCAATAAAATACTAGTGATGCGGCATGAACATGGTCAGAATAATTCCTAGTATTTCAGCACCTTTCTGAAATGTGGTACCAGCTAAGACTAATGAGAACAGCACAGATTGTGCAAGGAGTTTGCTCTGCTAGGTACTTTTTTAAAAATGTTGAGCTCGGAGGAAAAATACATTGATTCAAAGCACAGTAAGTCAGATAATAATGGATTTTTTAATATAGAAACTACACTTGGAAAAATTTTCAGTAGTCGTGCAAGTTTCCCTACAAAATCTAAACTGAAGAGAAGTTGATGGAAAGTTTTCTCTGAAGCGTGTTTTGAGAAGATAAGGTTTTGATAAAAGAAACTTTATTCTGCTAAAAGGTGACAATAGTAAAAAGAATGACCTCATTTCAGAAACTCGGAAGAAAAAGAGCCTTAAAATGCCAGCTGTCCCCAAGAGATGTGATCTGGGAGCTTCGACAGGTAAAGAAGAAATGCTTAGAAGTGCACACTGTCCAGAAAGTAAAAAACCCAGACATTTCTTATGCAGGTTTCAGTATTGGCAGACTTTTTAACATGTTCTCTGCTGTCTTGGACTCTGCTTAGCTGCCAGTTCTGCACCTCTTTTCAGAAAAAGTGCCTGGATTTAAATGGAAAAGCTTCCTATATAACCACAGAGGAAGGAACTCAACTTTAGCTTCCCAGAAATGTGTACTAGGGTTGCAACTGAAAAAAATTCAATGGCATTTTATGCTATATTTAGAAAAATGAGGAGGGTGATGGACAGGACTTGCATCAATCATTGCACTTGCCTCTTTCTGAATTTGAAAGGTCACCAGGGCGTTTTACCTCAGGGTTTCACATGCTTTAAATGCATTTTAAGGGGGTGGAAAAAAAATCAGTGTTGAAAAAAGCATATTCTTCTTCTAGAAAGAAGAAATAATGTTAAAAGTAACAGTTTTTCTTCCATTGTTGGCTTCTGTTTTATGAAAGGAACCAGAAAACAGCTTAATTATTGTCTTTTGGTTAATTTAAACAGTAACTCACATTTTTAGCCATTCCACCAAAAATAGATAGAAGGTAAAATGGTCAGATGAATGTTTGGAACCAAATGTGAACTTGGGTTCAGATCAGTTTATGATAATGCTCAAAATTTTTTTTGAGCAAGCCGTGGTAGCACCCAGAGTTGAGCCCTAGGAGTTTAAGCATGATTCCTGAGCCTGTACGAAATGTAACTTCATACTTTCTTCTGGATCCTTCTGCATCCATCCAATAGAAGTCATTGGACAGGGTTCCAGTATCTACAAAGGTCCCGTATACCTCTTGTTCTGGGGAGAGGCTTTGAAGTGGCTGTGAATTGCTTTCACATGCTCTCCTAGCCTCTTTGCAATTGCAGTGTTACTCCGCAATTTGTCATTCCCTACATGAGAATCTTGCAGAATTGAGTCCCAAATTATCTACAGGGAAAAAAAAAGTAAAAAAATCTTAGGTTAATGCTATTATATTAGCTCCTTGTACCTCTCATTTCAGTCACTCAGATCAGCGAGTGGAGAGAGACTAGAGAACACCACAGCCTTAGCATCCCACCATGAAAATCCTCGAAGCTAATTTCACAAGTTATTCTTGGTTTTTCTAGGAATTTCATCACTGATCATAACTTTGATTTATCCATGCAAGCCTTTTGACAATTTGTATGATATGGTGCTAGTAAACAGCTTGGAACAACTCTATCCAGTATGTATTCTCCGCCGTGTCTGGGGTTTTTTTCTGCAAAACTAAAGTGATCACGTTACAGGCTGGCTGGCATTTTAGGCAATAATTGTGAATAGTAACACAATGTTGGCATTAAAGTATTGCTTTTAGTTTTAGATTATTGTGCAAATGATGGAATATTGTTACTGTGGTTAGTAAGAGCCCCTTGCAATCTGTACAGTGATATTGCCATAAAGAAAAAAAAACAGGTATTTTTTTCTGCCCCACTTTCGTGTCATGTATTATTCATAATATGTTTGAGAAGTAAAATTCATTCTTCAGGGGATGTTTTCCATATTGATTTTATCTGTTAACTGTTATGGAAATCTGATAAATCTTCCTTGTAAATTTAGATTATTCCACTCTTTCCTCTACAAACAGATTTGCAAAAAGTAGATATTTAGTCCCAGTTCATGCATGGAGATATTACTGTGGGAGCAGTTCCCATACTTTTCAGGCTTGAATTTTCAACAGCAACTCTATAACCATTCCTCTCTGGGTCAGCTTGTTGAGGTACGTTTTGCTGTGCATAGACTCTCCAAGCCAGGATATTCACAATGTTATAGCATAAAGCAGTTATTTATTGGGCAATACAGAAGGTAGATGGGTAGAACTTGGGAGCTATTGAGTGAAGCAGGCATAGTAAGGCATGTGATGAGCTGGGCAGTTGTCAGCAGGTGGGGACAGGACAGGCTCTGCAGCCCCCTGGAAGGGGCTGGTCCTCTGTGTTGCTCAGTTGTGGTCTTTCAACTTCATGTTTTTCCTGAAGAGACTGATAGACTCATAGAATTATCTAGTTTGGAAGGGACCTTTAAGATCATCGAGTCCAACTGTCAACCTAACACTGCCAAAACCACCACTAAACCGTGTCCCTAAGCACCACATCTACCCATCTTTTAAATATCTCCAGGGATAGCAATTCCACCACTTCCCTGGGCAGCCTGTTCCAATGTTGGATAACCCTTTTGGTGAAGAAATTTTTCCTAATATCCAATCTAAACGTAAACTTGAGGTCATTTCCTCTTGTCCTATCACTTGTTACTTGGGAGAAGAGACCAACCCCCACCTCTCTACAACCTCCTCTCAGGTAGTTGTAGAGAGCGATACAGTCTTCCCTCAGCCTCTTTTTTTTCCAGGCTAAACAACCCCAGTTCTCTCAGCCACTCCTCATAAGACTTGTGCTCTAGACCCCTCACCAGCTTCGTTGCCCTTCTCTGGACACGCGCCGGCACCTCAATGTCTTTCTTGTAGTGAGGGGTCCAAAATTGAACACAGTATTCAAGGTGGGGCCTCAGCAGTGCTGAGTACAGAGGGTGATCACTTCCCTAGTCCTGCTGGCCATGCTATTCCTGATACAGGCCTTTTCATCTCAGCGCTTTTCCTCCTGAGCTCTTGGATGTTAAATGTCTCCATCTCCACAATCTTACCTCTACCTGCAGCTGCACCTTCTTTACCACGCGTGTCCCTGTTCTGTGGAGTTTCTCACAACTTAGCAGTTCACCCGTAAGGCCCTGCCAGACTTGTTGCAGAGGACAGCAGATATGTAGAGGATGGAGTTAATGGGCAGAAGGAGAAGGCAGGGTGATGGTAGCCCACGTAGCTGCTTTCTGCCTCTGCCAGAGTTCCTGCCTGACGGTGAGAAAATTGCTTGAAACAAGTAGTCATCAACATAGTTATTAACCGTATTCTCCTTGTTTTCTGGAATTTCTTAATTTCTGAGAGGCTGACTTTACAGCCTGAGTGTAACTTTGACCTTTTCTACCCCCTGCACAGGACACGGCTATAAGGCAAGGCATTCAGGCCTATTGCAAAAAGGTATAGATTAAAAAAGAAGAATTCTAGCCTAGCCACTGGGGGGGGGAAAATCAGAAATGAAAGTTAGCCAATGTTACCTCAGTTCAAGAAAATATCTGCTTAAAATAACTTGATTTTAATGGTGTTTATTTCGTACTTGTTCATTTAGCAGAGGAGGATATTTTTTAGCTGTGCCATAGCTACAAATAATCTTTTAATGTGAGGTGAAACAAAACCTGCATGTAAATAGTTTTAATCAACAGTGTGTGAATGAACTCAGGTTAAGTGTGTTAAAAATAGAGAAGGCAGAGACTGAATGTTTTTCTACCAATTTCCTGTTAATTCCTAGAACTTCAGCCTTTTCCAACTATCTCTTTTTACTAAAAAAGAAGCAAGTAGACGTGATTTAAAAAGATTTAGATAATTATTTGGTGCAAATTAGTGTCCTACATATGATTTGTCATAATTTGTATGATTTGGCCATATTTGTAACGCCTGTTTCTCTTCCTGTTTTGGAGAAAGATAAGAACAACTGTTCTTAAAATACCATGGGCAAGAAGTGCTTTCTTCATCCTGTAGGCAATCATATTATGCCTCGAAGCATGAGATTTGATTAACCTGTCGCATTGTATAAGATTGCACAGCTGCAAATTTTATTGAATAGCAGTACTTGCTTTCTGTAGTGCCTGAAAGCAGCTTAATAACTCCTACTAGTGACCTGGAGAACTGCTAAGTCCTAGTGTTGTGATACACTGTGGCACTGAAGAGAACATGGCCACGACGTTTTGACCATGCATAGCAGCTCTTGGGTCATCACAAAGAACAACGCTGCAACGCTTTCTAGGATGTATGACAGCTACTGCTCACTCTTGCCACAGGCAACTGAGTGGAGATCGTCTCTGGTCTCTGCCGCTCCTTTGACTACTGAAGGGTCTTTTCCCTTTCCCTCTTCCCTCTCATTTCTTGTAGGATTTCTTTTTTTCCTCAAGAAAGAGGAGTGAGAAGCATCTTTATAGCTGTCATCTAAGAAGGTGTTTCCTGTGTCATCTTGAATGTTACCATGGAGTGCTCTTTCAATCAATCCTTTGTGTATCGTGGTATATTATGTCTAACATTTAAACAGGATCACCTACCAAATGCGTAGGCTTCAGAAGAACCTACTATGATTGCTCATCACTGTCACGTAGAATTACTACATCTCCAGATGTAGCAAGCTGCTATATTGAATTCACCAGCTTCAAGAAAATTAATTATATTTTATAGAATATAGTGTCCACTGCCCTAGTTACATGCAAATAGAATAAGTTTGTGCTTGACCCAAAAACGTTACAGCTCAATTGAAAAGAAAAAAACAATGCATGCATTTAAAAGTAAAACAAGATAGTAGGATGAGTGGAAGTTGTGGAGAAATACAGTAATAATTTACTTTAAGGATTCTATCTCTTGATTCTAAGTTTTGAACATTCGTTTCCCCAAACAGTCCATTTTCCTCACGTGAAACAGGAAGAAGGGCACAATGAGTCTTTTCTACCCCCTGTCAAGTCTGAGGAAATGAAGTTTGTTCTAACAATACTCCTTTTCAGGTTGAATAATCTGTATCTTGTCAGTCTGATGCTAATATAACTAGTATATATAGTGCTACATGTAACACTGTTTAACTAGCATCACGAAGCTGTATCTGAATAGATCAACAAACATTCAATGAGCTACACGTGCTCAGTTGTCCTAGGGTGGTATTTATACCTCTCCGCGCATATGACAAGCGTGGCTGGAGGCCCTGTGTGCTACCTACAAAGTGAATGAATGGTTCTTGCTTCAGAGTTGTTAGTATTAATAAAGATTGTGTCAGAATGAAGGGTTTGCCTACACGTGACTGGTAGGTTTTTTTAGTTTTTGGGGTGTTTTTTTTCCTCAAATTCTAATGGGACTGTATTGTTGTCATCACTTTCTTCTCCTTATTAATTATTTGGTAGAGAACACTTTCTATTTGAGTTTGGGGTAGACGCGAGAGCTAGTGCAAGACTGGCACAAGATTTCTGTCTCTTGGTGAGTTTTAATTTGTAATATTTGTTCCTGACTTGACAGTGCTTCATCACTTTGCAACCCCATCCTAAAAAAGGTGTTAGTTAAAAAATGGCAGAGAACACTTCAGTCTAAGCTTTGCTCTCTAGTGTCAAACATGCTGCAGGGACTGGCATGGCTGATTTGTTCTCATCCCTCCCTGCTGGCATGTTGCCCTGTTCACTTCCCTCCATCTCTATCGAGTTAGGGAGCAGTAAACTTTCTTGGAGTGTTATATATCCAGAACTGATTAACAAATATGGATGTTGTAGGACGCTCTGCATCCTTCTATTCTGGGTGTCCTGGTGTCAAAGGATACCTTCACCTGGTGTTGGGATTGACACACTTCTGTCAATTGCCTGCTTATGCATGAAATGAGTCTGTACCGTACGTGGGATGCGTGAGCCTGGCTGGACGTGCCCACTCAGCATTCAACACTGGTCTGTTGTCTTCATGGACCCATCAGCTCTGTGCCCCAGCTTTAGAAATCCTAAGGCTGACTGTGATGGCAAATTGTTTTCTAAGCTCCAGTATGTTCATATGGGCAGGGAAATACTTTTCCTTGAAGAAAGGCAAAGAGCAGATAATGTCCCTCCTACAAATACACAAAGCACGAGAAGAGAAGATCCATAAACACACCTTCAATGCATTTTCCTTTTCCCCTTAAAACACGTTTCTTCTGTAGGGGGTAGTGGGCAATAAAGAAATAGTAGTGGCCTGTTTATTTGACTTTTTCATATTTGGGGATGCCTGATCTGATACCATGAATGATCACTTACCAGGCTCGTCCAGCAAGTTATCAGCGTTATTATCTATTTCTAATGTAGAACTGAGTTGTAGGAACGGAATAATCCTGGGAAATTGCAAGAAAATTCAAATAAACCCCAGATGTGTATTACTTTGTAGAGTTAGAAAGGCTATACTTGACGGTCATTCAGCTAAAGTAATCTTAGAGATTGCTAATGAATGCAGTGTATGAGCTGTTTTATTCTAATGCATGTCGCTATTTATCATGTTGTAGATGGGGCTTGTTGCAATCTTAGTGTCAAGCTGGCAGAGAAAGAGTGACCAAATTAGGTTAAGTTAACTGATGACCATGCTGTAATCGCCACTGAGGTAAAGCTGGATTGCAGTGTTCTGGGTAATGCACTACAAATTGCTATAGTGTCCAACTTATTTTCTAAGCACGTATAGCACTGCAAACTGCTAGCAAAAACCTTAGCGGGGTATTCATTACTAGGATCTAAATATTTATTCTGAGGTGAAATGAACTGGGAAGGCGCAGAATTTATGCTACCGAGCGTGTATTTTCTTGGAACATGTCTACCAGGCAAGCACATACACTGAGAAAAGAGTTAACAGATGCTATGGGCACTGGAGAAATGCATTTGTTGTGAAGTCGTTTTTTACTGTAATTACAGCTAGAAAGACAATCTCCAGCAAGGCATCAAATTAGGTCAACAGCTAAAAAGGCTTGAGAAGAGACATCGATGACAGCAAGCAGTATATATACAGGAAATAAACGGCAGTGTGGTGCTGGGTGTGACAGGCTTTTAAATGCTGTAAGGGTACCATTAACATATTTTCTCTAATGTATTATTACTTATATGGTTATCATGAGATGATGAATAATTCTCAGATGTTAAGGCATTAGGCTCAGCAGACTGCTTCTAATCCTATGGGATTGATTACTCCGTAGTAGCCATATCCCCTGGAATCGTCTTGTACAGTAGCTATTATAAAATATCTCAGTGTTATTACTTAAAGAAGCTGCACAGATGAGTGCTGTCATCATTAAAAGATTGCAGGTATAAGCTTTACAGACACTTGCTTGTTCTCCCATCACCCCGTGCTAAGATCTTGTAGATCCAAGCTGAATGCTGGTGTATGGTTAAAAATTAAACAAAAATCCTGTGTCAGGTATTGCTGTGTTCATGTGTGGGGCAGAGCAAAGCTGTCACTTCAGATTCACAGTGCACAGTAACTGCAGGACTGGAGGATTTGACAAGTTATCTATTTTAAAGGTGAGGAAGAGTCTCCTGCCTTGGGGTTACCTTTCAGAGAAAAGAAGATAAGATTTTGTCAGAGGTAGAAATCTGGAGGAGCCAAGGCAGATGGGGTCGCACATGAGAAGTCACTGTGACTGAGCAGCGTTTGCCTGAAGAGCCTGATCCTTGATCAAAAAATTTAACAGTGCTTTGCACTTTCAGACAGCTTGCCTCCAAAGCAATGTGTGGGAACAAAGGAAGTCTCAGCAGCTCCGTTAATGAGTTTGAGTGATTATCAGGAGTGATGGTTCAGTATCTAGGCTCCAGCATCTACTGTCCCTCACCCTGTTGAGCGCCTGGCCTCCCACCTCTGCTCCCTAGCTGCCTGCAGCCTTGCCTGAAGCCAGAGTGGTGGGCTCCCAGGGCAGCCCTTGCCGCCTTCATCATCGCCAGCACGTGCCTTGCTCTCACCATACCCTTTTCATTTGGTTCCTTCCCAGTGGGGTCTTTTCTTCTGTTCGCTGCTGATGTGTGTCTGGGCCTTATTAGTAAATGTAAATTTTACTGATCAGTAGAAAAGGTTCTCTGGGTGATCTTGGAGAATAATAGATCAGGGAGGAGTGTGCTGTGCAGAACAGCTTGAGCCTCTGTTGCACCATTCGCTGCGCTTCCCTCCATGGTTTATTTTTATTTAGATGCAACAGTTAAAGAACCATAATAATATATTTTCTAATACCTCTCTCTATGCCTCTTGCAGTGTCTGAAGCCCACTGCAGGTTTTGCCAACGCTGCATTCATCCTGAAATTACTTGGAAAGGGGAGAGTCGCTTACACTGTTTGAATCAGCCCAGTCACACTGATATTGTTCCACAAACAGTTGCATTTGAGTGTTTGATGAATGTTATTCATACAAATGTGACTAAGAGCTCTGAGTCAGACACGATGTAGGCAGTCTATGTGCAAAGTTTCCTTCACAGCTCTGCCAGTGCATCTTAATCCTGATTTTTTTAGTAATTACTTGCGCTATTTCAGTTTTGGACCTCCTCCCCACTGTGGCCATCGCCAGGCACATAAGCAGATGCATACCCGTGCACAGCTCTGACAGTGTGCCTCTCTTCTTGTGCCACATTTTTATTCCAGCCCAGGCTTCCAAACTGATCTGCCAACATAACTCGGATCTGATCTGCAGCACAGCTTATCACTGGTCATAAATCACTCTGCTGACGTCCAGGTCTGCAGTACTGTGGTAGAGGATGCAAGGTAGATTAACGTGGAGAGGAAAAGGGGGTATAACCTGGGTTTATTAGCTTAAATGTATACATATCTCTTAAAGTTACAGAATTATGATCAGGAATGACAGGGCACTGCGCTTGTGATAAGAGGTGTCCAGGAAGATTGCAGTGCTGAAATTTATGCTGCTAACAAAATGAAGCAACACAGCACTCGAGTGGTACACTCATGTGTTTGTGCTGTTATTTATGATCTGTAGTGTACATCTGAGTGCTGTAGCACTGAAAGTGGATAAAGGTAATATATTGACCAATTACAGGGAAAACAGTGCCAAGGAAGGAGAAGATGCTATTGAACAGTCCAGAGTAAATGTGGTATGATTTTTGTCTTGTGCTCTGAAACTTGAGAAATCCCTGTTACATACTCGTGGTTCAGTTGCTGTAACTGTAAGGCAAGAGGATTCCTGGTAGACTCAGCTGGCTTTCACCTGCCAGCGAAAGCATGGGCTTGCTTCAGGCTTTCCAAGTCTCGCTGAGAAACACTGGGTGAGATTCCAGCAGACAACAAGAGCTTTATTTTCTTTTCTTTGGTGTAGTGAATATTGCCGGTAATAACAGATCCAACAAACATGCTCTCTTAGGTCACTGCTGCCACAGGAAGGTGAGGGGTTTTTGAATTGTCAATAATTTTATGGAAATGTGTATTGCATTTAAAAGGTACTTTTTTAACTCTACAATTTTCCATTAGTCTTTGAAGTAGTTTAAATACATGCTATTGTGAAATGGACCATAGTTTGATAGTAGCCTTTGATGTTTTGATGTACATTTAAATAGTTCAAGGTCTCATTTAAAATAAGCATGCAGCTTTCAGATGCTGCTTTGAATGAGGAAATGCCTGTTATCTAGGGGCTGAGTAAAACAAGAGTGTTCAGGATAATATAATGCATATGCATATTTAATTGCATCCTATGCTCTCACTGTTGTAAATGAGTACTTAAAGTAAAAATCTGTTTTGAGTGGGAAGAAGCTGACAGGTATGGAGTAGTGGTGATGAAAATAAAAACAAGGGGAAACAAAAGTGTAACAAGAACAAAATACAGCATCTTTTTCATCATCTGGGCTGCCAGGGAAGTGATGTGACCAGCACATTGTAGTCTTTCTGTAGTCAGTTAATCAGTCACTTCTGAAACACTGTCAAAGATTCTGCAACGCTGCCAAACTGTTGGCAAAGGTGGTACATACATCCCCCATAGGCCAAGGAAGTATGCAGCTAAAGAAAACAAGCAAATCCTCTGAAATTGGGTCTCTAAATGAATGCTTGATTTTTTTTGCTAGCATGGGCTTTCTTGATGAACTGGACAGATTATCTGTCAATGAAAGACTTGTACTCAAAAGAAAATTGCTGCAGTTGAGTAGCTCAAAGGAAGCTCAAGTGGCAGGAGGCTCTAAAGGAGGCTGAGACACTGAGAGCAGCGAGGCATTTCTTTTTACGATCACTGTGCAGGAAGGATGTGCCATATGTGAGACAAGAAGATCTTAGACATGTGCGATGGTTTGGGGTTTTTGTGAGCCTGCTCTCAGGTGATTGGCTTTCTCCTGTGGGATACGAGAGTTGAAGGGTCCCACACTGTAGACACATTTGCTCTAGTTTGATCTACCCAGTCTTCTGAGGCTTTCAAGTTACTGCGTTTGGGGTTTATGCCGTTCTAGGAACTAAAGTTAACTGACTGCCATGACTCACAGCTTACAGGCTGGTGTTTCCAAAGTCACCTGCACAGTAAGAGGCACACTAACAGCCATGCCTGTTAGAGCCTGCTTGCAGCGGGTTAACAGCTTGAAAAGAGGAGAGCTAAGGGTTTAGCTGGTAAACTGGTACCCTCCTCAGAAGCACTTATCAGTGCTTTGCTGGAGGTAAGATCTAGAGGAGGAACAAAGATAAGTAAGCAAAAATGGCTGTGTTTGCACACGTCTGCTGCAGGCTGCAACAAGGTGAGGGTGCTAGGGATGAGCTTGAGGGGAGCCTTGCTAGAGTGGCTTCAGATACTGTCACTCTGGATGTTACCCTCTACAAGAGCTGGAAAGAATATGTGGTCTAAGCCTTACCTGCGCCGCTTTGTAGCCCAGCATAATACGTTAAAGCTATTCTGAAGCGGCGTTTGCAGTAAGACATCTGTGCGTGAACTGCAGCGTAAGTACAGATTTGTTTCTGCAGACTTTGCTGGGAGGGGTTTATAACTCCTATCACACTCACAGGTGGAGGCACCAATATCCAAAGCTGCTACAGCAGTGGTTTATTCAGGAAGCGTGTGTTGAAGCACCCTGTGTGTACAACAGGCACCCTGCATCATCTTCCTGTGAACCTGCAATCCCTGCGGCATGATGTTGTGCCCATTGGCATTTCTGAAGGGCGTTAGGACTACTAGAAACTATGAGCATGATTTCAAGAGCTGTGCGAGAGTAACTGTTGCAGCAACCCCACGCTATCTGTGAATCTTCCTCTCTTCTCAGGGAGGATCAGGAGCTTGGAAATACCGAGCTGCTGCTCAGTATGGTGGGATGGAGACAGGGCAAGGAAAGGCAACAGCTTTCCCTTTGAGGCATGCCATTACGCTTAGGGCAACCTGCCTCTTTCAGCTGGGGCGCTACTCACATGAGAAATGCCATTTCTTCATTTTGGGGAAGAGCCCGTCAAAGGAGCTGTGGAGAGTGAAGTCCTCCAGAGAGCAGAGCTGTACAGAGGGCTTGGCCGGGCACCCTGCAAGAAGCTGCTGCAGTGGTAGTATCAGCCCCTGGTGAACTCCAGGTTTCCTCGCTGTTTCTGTCCCCAGAGTGCTCTCGTGAAAGCCTGATTGCAGGTGCAGCTGCGCCTCATGACCTCCCAAGTAAGCGTGTGTGAAGAAGGTATTTAGTTTTCATTAGCTAGGATAGCTGCTACTAATTAAGCAATGTAAAAAGCCTTCAAGCTAGGTGCAAATTGAACTTTCCTTTTAAAGACTCTCATGAAGGTGTGCTTCTAATTAAAGGTACTTTTCTTGGCTAGGTGAGAGCCATTTTACTTGCTGTGTCTGTGCAGGAATCTGCATCTGTTTCCATTAGGCGTCCCACACACAGGGGCGAGTCTAACTCGATTCTCCCACATCAACCCATGCAGCAGTTTGAACAGGGCCGAGGAGATGGCACAGCCTGTCCCCAGGTCCCCAGTTTGCCTGTGGTAAGAATTGGGGGCCACTGTGCCCCTACCCAGAAATGCATGTACTTTTCTTTTTGTGAAGAGGCTGGAAATGCTCACTGGCAAAAGCCACCAGTCTTGGGGAGCTGCTGGAGCAGTGGTGGCCTGTCCCCCTCTCGGAGGCTGGCTGTGGCAAGGGGGGAGTGGGGACAGTGAGAGCCTAGGGCCTGCTCCAGCTTTTGCTTGTTTATTCAAGTGATATTTGGGCATTCAATTTTAATTGTGTTGGTGAAGCACCTTAAAACCAAGAAAAGGTGAGCAAGCAGTTTTCTTCTTCATCTCTGATTGCTGTCTGTGACTTGGAGCAAACAGTGGGTTAAATTCTGTGGCCTGTGTCTGAGTCAGTGGGGCTCTATATTTTCTTGGGGTTTGCTTTTCCATAACTCCTCACCCAGCTGTGAAGGTCATTGACTATTTCTTACCTAGCTGGTGACAGGTTTGTAAGGCAATTCTCCTTTCCCAAAATACAGTTTTATGCTCATTTCCTATTCAGTTAATTAGAGCAAAAATCCAAGGTTCATGTCAATTGCAATTAAAATGTCCCTGGACTAAGTTTTGGACTCCCAGTGCTAATAGTAATAGCAGTTGCTTTTGTATTTGTAGCTTGCTTATGCCTTAGTGATGGTAGCCCTAACTCATAAATGTGATTTAGTGCAATGTAAGCAGCAGAAGTTGGTACGAAACAGCATCCTGTAACTTGTGTAGTCACAAGTTATTTTAAAAATTGTGCAGACAGATAAAGCTGAAAAGACAAAACATCAACTCTCCCTAAATTTCTATTTGTTTAAAAAGAGAAAACCATCTAAGTCACATGTTTTTAGAATTCCTCGATATCCTTATTGAGAAAAACTTGTAGAAGGACTGCTACGGGTTTAAGAGCCCAGATTGAGACCTGACCCTGTGCAAGAAAACAGAGCACAAGATTGGTCCCTCAACAGCACACTTTAAGAGGCAGTGTCTCAAGTCCAGATGCTACTTGGACAGCCCCATTTGCCCTGCTTTGGAGGGCAACACAGGCCCCGGGAGAGGGCTGGCAGAGAAGCTGTGGCTCTATCACCACTTGACCTCGGCCACCAAGGCTGGCTGGATGAATAAACTGCAGGAAGGGGAGGGATTTGTCATTTTGCTCTCCGCAGGAGGAAATTCTGGTAAAGAATTCACAGGTAAAGCAACAACAACAAAGAATACAAGTATCAGAGACTAAGTGCAGGCTTTCAAAAATATTGTCCCGGGTTTCTGTGAAGCAGTGTTTCTTCCAGCATCCCCCCCAGGCAACACACTGCTCATCTCTGCCTGTGTCTGCAGCCACTGCCCAGGTGTCTTACCAGGACCTCAAATGAGAAGAGAGGGGGGGATATTTTATGCTAGTTTAGTTTTCAGTTCCTAGAGGAACAAAACAGAGGACTCAATCTAAAAAGAAGTGTGGGGTTTTTTTCTAATATTTCCATTTAAGCTTTGGACAGAACTATACAGCAATGAACCCCTGTGTGTACATAGAATTGTATAATGGTTTGGGTTGGAAGGGACCTTTAAAGATCATCTAGTTCCAACCCCCTGCCATGGCCAGGGACACCTCCCACTAGACCAGATTGGTCAGTCTCATCCAACCTGGCCTTGAACACTTCCAGGGATGGGGCATCCACAACTTCCCTGGGCAACCTGTTCCAGTGCCTCACCACTCTCGGAGTGAAAAATTTCTTCCTGAGATCTAATCTAAATCTACCCTCTTCCAGTTTGAAGCCATTACCCCTCGTCCTATCACTACATGCCCTTGTAAAAAGTCCCTCTTTGGCTTTCTTTTAGGCCCCTTTCAGGTACTGGAAGGCTGCTATAAGGTCTCCCCGGAGCCTTCCCTTCTCCAGGCTGAACAACCCCAGCTCTCTCAGCCTATCCTTGTAGGCAAGGTGCTCTAAGCCTCTGACCATCTTTGTGGCCCTCTGGACCTGCTCCAACATAGCCAAAAGACTTGTTTTGAGCTCAATGACTAGGGCATGCCAAGAGCTGCCTTTAGCATCATTTAGATGAGGCAAATGCACCAGGTCACACGTGGCATTTTAAATGAGTGAACCATCATTAAAATAGCTTTACATACCGCACAAGATCTGGGGAAGGCTATAGTAAAGAAAAAGCCAAAAGCAATTCAGAGTAATGCTACTTACAGGTAATTCATTTGTGTATTTCCATGTGCAGAGCGTATAACAATAGTTGTTGGCTCAAAGACTTTCATCAGCCAAAGCGTAGCTGCTGGCAGCAGCAACCAGTCTAGTTCAGTGGTTTTGTATGAATGCATCCCTGCCTCCTACTTGTCACAGATCCTTTAAACTGTTATATTTAGCTGGGTAATACTCAACATACTCTAAATATCTACTTAATAGTTAGTCAGTATGTTATCAGTAAATTGATAGGGAAGTGTTCTGCAGTTTGGTATGTGTGTAAGAGAAGTGTATGTAGGAACAAAGCTGGGAGGAGCGAACAAACTACACACAAAACTCCAGTGGTATGAGTTACTACACTTTAATAGAAATGCTCAGAAACAAACTTTAATAAACTTGTCAATGAAAATGATCAGAAAATAATTATTTGCTGCTGTGAATGTAAATTATATGGAAAATCTGAGACTGTCATCATTGAGAATTATTTTTTTTTAAATAATAAAGGAATAATTTCTTAAAATATTTTCTGGTATTTTATGAAGAAAGATTTCATGGCCAAATTCCTATCGAAAATCCCGTAAACATAAAAACCCACACAGAATTAGAAAGAGAACCACTGAAAGGTACTATATGATAACTGAGCAGTTGAATTTCTAAAAACAGGGAAGAACCCTAGCTTCTGCTGAAGTTATTTAGAGATGTCAAAAATTCAGTGCCACGTGTTCTTAAATCTGCTATATGAAATGATGGTGTGGAAAGCAGGTGGGGGGAAGGTATACCTCTATTTATACTATGTGAATGGGTATTCCTATTTCAGTAGGTATTTAGCAACAAACATGGATTCCTGCAGTGTTTGAAGTTTCTAGTACAATGTGCTTAATCATAAGCCAACATTAATTAACCCAGTGGTACTTACCTATCAAGATGATACTAGTATTTTTTTTTTCCTGTGATTGAGATATGAAATATTTATTGTTCTTACTGAAAACAACATAACTCTTGCTATTGTCTGAAATTGAGGACAAGCTTCCTGTGAATTTCTCCACAGCTAACCAGGTATCTTTTAAATAGTGAACTCTAGACTGTTTTTCAGATCAAGAATTTGCTCCCCCTGCCCCCCCAACTCCCTAACTGCTATGGTTAGAAGTAGTTGCTTTCCAACTTTGTGCCCTACAACCAGGTAGAGTGTTTTTTCTATGTCCTGATTCACAACTAGTTGTGTTGGCACCTTAGGGCTACGTACTCCAATGCAGGGGCAAGAAGAAGTAGCCCTGAACTGGGATGGAGGCACGTAACTGATGCTGGTTTTGAGCTGGGTGCGCAGTAGGACTGCTGAGACGGGAAAGGCAGGTCTGTTAGGTAGTTTGGTGAGCAACAGAAACACAGCTTCTCTCAGGTTTGCATCTCTGACTTGACTACAAGTTTTAGCAGGAGTTCTTCCCATATAGGTGAGTCATATGTAAGGTCTCAGTTGTGGGGGGGTTGTCTCCACGCAAATGAGTGTTGAGTGCTCACTGCAGCAATTCCTACAGCTGTGGCACTGACATGAGACATGAACTTGGTCTCTCTAATATATAATCACTTGTTTTTGTAGAACCTGTAGAATTGTAATTGTATCTGGTATCTCCTCTCCCCACCAAATGTGGGCCAGTGGGTTCAGAAGTTGGGCAAACTGAGTTTCAGAGGGAGGATCAGATATAGAGTCAGCAAGACTGAATAAGCTGAGTTTTTGGGGCACTCTTCCTCCTGTACATGTGTTGTACCCCCCAGGAGAGCTCTCCAAGCTTGGGACTGGGAAGTGACGTGTTCTTGTACTTTCAGAGGAGCAAATGCATGGTGGGGAGCAGGTTGACAAAGTAGATGAGACTTGAGGCACTCAGAGGTAAAGATGCAGAACGGTGGGAAGTAACCTTCCCTGAAGCACAGGGAACTGACAAGGAGGAGCTGCATGTACCAAAGTAAGAGGATCCAAGCTACTGTCTTGGTACATCTGGAAGCAAAGGCAAAATGCTTGTGACCAGTCACTTGTTGCTGGCAACAGGGTAGTGGCAAGGACAGAAATCTAGATGGGATGGGAAACAGCAAATACCAAGAAAACGAGCGTTAAACCCTCAGGATGACTTGAGCTTCAGAGACTAACAGTACTGGGATTATGTGCTACAAAGCTTTGCTCTCAGGCATGTTGAAGTGTACTAGTCCTTAGTCCAGGAAAATTAAACAGGCTGTTGCTGACTCTGCAGAGCGATGCGTCAGGATGCAGGATAACAACAGAAATGACTAGACAAATGATTTGTGGAAGCTGGTGGTGCATCTCTTATCTGAATAAGGACTATGAGCAACAGAGAATAGAGATCTGTAGATTGTTTGGTTTTTGGAAAGCATTAGTTGCCAGATCTGCAAACCTGTTAGTAGCCTGTACATCAGGAGCCAAATTCTGCCAACAGTGTCAAATGTGAGGATGCAGTCAGACCTCTCTGCACATGAACTCAAGTCCTGAACATGAAAGGAGGAAAGCTAGTGTTGAATTTCTCATAGAGACTGTCCCATCTCTCTGCAAGCATGTTGGAGAGCTGCTTGGGTCTGGGACACAGCCTAGAGTAAGCCCTTTTCAGCAGCTTCTTTGTGTGCTGGAAGACACCAGTAAATACTGCGTGGCCGTGCTCACAGAAATGGCCTTGAATGCTCTCAAGAACACCAGCTTTGAAATCACCATGCGGCGTGCAGTTCCCTTCTTCTTCCCTCTGGCTGTTCAGACATGTATTATTGATGGCCTTCCACCATCCTCCCTCGCCCTGCTCCCGCAGAGCCCTTGTGCACCGCTGAGCCGAAGCAGGTGCAGAGACCAGCGTGGAGCCTGAGCTGCTGATCTCCGGGCTGTCAGGTCTTGTTTCTTTTCATGCATACTTCCTAGCACTAATAGGGACCACTTGATACTGGCACAGAAACTGAAGAAGACTTGTAGAGAATCTTTTTTTTTCTTCTTTATCTAGTTATTCAGTTGTTACTCGCCTTCTTTTTAATATCTTACTGATCGGCTGGGTAAGAAATGCAGAGCTCTGTCTTGCTGAGTTGACTGCAGGTATAAGGGTTTTCCCCTGCCGCCCCCCACCACCCTGTTTAAATTACAGATTTATGCAGTCTTTTGTTTCCTGCCTTTGCACTTCAGACAACTGGCGTCATAAGACATGTTAGATGGGGGTTAACTGTCTAATTCCTGTTGATTTTTCACCAGTGTTGGCTTTTTTTGATGAAGTTGTTAGCATTAAGTACCAAATCATGATCACTCTGTTTTGTTTGACTTACAGTAAAATAAGTAGAGAAAAATCTGTCAGTGCTACTTATTTCAGAGGTTTCTTAAGTTTTTCATTTAGTCACATTTATGTAGGACATAAAATGTCACTTTTAAAGGAATGCTCTGTATTAAAAATTATAAAGAGAAGTAGAAGTTCACTGTATACCCTTTGCATTTAATCATGGTTGTGGAAATGTGAATAGACATAGCGTTCAAACATGGTAGAGTCTAAAAAAAAAAGAATTCAGTTCATTCACACTCATTTGGGTTTGTTTTTATGGTGTAACCGTGTGCACATGCATATGTTCTTCATTAGCCAAGTGCGTTCACACAGGTGAGAAATGTGTATCTGTCTTTAGAGAAGCGTTCTATTTCAAATAAGTATTCTTAGCTTTATGCAAGCTGCAGTATTCATTCATTCCTAGAAGGATCAACATTTAATCTTCCCCTGTCTTGCAGAAAAACTGGCATCATGTCAGAGCAAGAAACCACTCTTAGATTGTAGAAAGCAAGTGGCAAAAGAAGAGAGTTACCGAATTGCTCTGAATAGTTACTGAAGCTTACTGCAAAGCTTATTCCTCAAACTATCTGAAAAATATGAATAAATTTTTAGGTTCAGGAGCTTGTCACAATGGAAAATGTTAATCAAAGCTAGGTTTTAGCTTAAATATCTTTATCTGCTCTCCACTAGCAGGTTAAAAACCAAAGCGCCCCAGCAGTCTATCATTAGGATATTTTAACAGCAAACATCTAATTATGGTGTTCAACTAATATAAGGGACAAACAATCAGACAAGTTTTCAATTATTTATCTGTGCTAATCTCTTCTGCTAATAGACAAAGACTAACAGCGTCATAAGCTTCCCAAACCTAATCAACAGTCGGAGTTTGTGTGGGAACGCAGAGCTCGGAGCACAGCCATTCCTTTCTCTCTGCTGCTCCACAGTCCTGGACACCAGCAGCCCAAGGCTCCTCTCTTGCCTTGTAACTGCTGGTCAACTGCCCGCATCGTTGCTTCTGCAGAAACGTTTTATCTACCACTTGCTGTCATTGCACCATCTTCAACCTGAGCGGTAGCAATCCAGGAGGAAGCAGCCATCCATTGCAGCAGTGCTGTCAGCTACCACGTTTGGCTTTCGATCTGAAAGGGCTTATGGTTACTGTGCTCTTCTCCTGCCCTAGGAAAGGTTTCAGACCAAAGGTTGCTGAGCTGCTTCTCTGTTTCTGGTGCGTGGAAAGATGAAGGCAGTTAAGACTTAAATGTGGCACTGTATTTCAATGCATGTAGCAATTATTCCTTTAGAGCTGCATGTGCTCAAGTCCTCGGACAACCAGCACAAATGAGGGAAGGGGTAATGGGGGCTCAGGGGCAGGAACTGGTGGCTGGATGGAGGAGCAAGCCAGCGTGGACGAAGGGCACAAGGGGCTGCCAAGGAGGGCTGCCAAGGAGGGAGGAACGTGAAGGAGAAAATTCTCTGGAGTAAGTTTTTTGGGTTGTTTTGTTGTTGGGTTTTTTTTACTTACTATGTGAATAAAAAACAAACAAAAAAAGCCCCCCAAAAACCTCCCAAAACACACCAAAAAAAAAACCCAAACAAAAAAAAAAACAAAAAAAACCCCAAACCAAAAACCCAGCACACTGCTTCAGGACTGCATAGTTTTATTGTAGGGTAGAATTTATGGGTAAAATATATATTATTCTTGTGAAATGAGGAAGCTCTAAGGAAATTTCTTTTTTTTTTTTGCAAGGTTTATTCTTACCAACAAGAATTATTATCGTACTTTCGTTTCAGTCCATTTATAAATAGACCTATAGTGCTACAAAAAGTTAGCTCATTGAAAGATGAGTTGCTGGAAAGTGTTAGATATCTTTTAATTCTGTTTTAGAGATAGTTTTGTTGCTTTGCAGTCAGACAGAGAAGAAACTTAGGAGATAATTTCTTAGAAAAAGAGGATTATCGAACAGGGAGACTTTGAATCTGTCTCAATAGTGAATATTTCAATACTGCAGTGACTTTAGTCATGACCTTAGCTGGTAAGAAGATAATTTTGTAGCAAAGTGAAAACCCCTTGTACTTCTTTGTTAATAATTTACCATTAAGTACTGGTGTCAGACTGGAGCACTAATAAGATTTAACAGGGTAGAGGTACAAGTCAGGCCTGCTAACATGTAACTCCTGGGTATCTAAAAGTCAAAGTCATATCTCTGAGGGTCATAAGTGTGTTTGTAGAAAGATGGAACAGGAAAACAATTTAAAACATCATAAAAGAGTGATCCCGGTGTACTTCTGAAACCATAAAATTTATTTCCCATCTGTGTGTAGAGTTGCTTCTGTTCCATCTTGGAATGAGGAAGTAAATAATTTTAGTGTGGTCTGTGATTTATATTGTAACTTGTATTCTTAAAACTCACATTGTTTATGTTTGCTTAGTATGTTACTCTGCTTCAGTACATTAGATAGATATGACCTGCGACCAAATACCCCGTCTGTCTCTCAGCTGACGTTTGACAATTAAAAAAATCCACTCTTGCAACACAGTTGTGTATTTAACAATTCCATCTTTTGGCATCAAGCAGTTAAAAATGTGTTGGAAAAGATGTTCTGGCTAGCCATTCTTGTAGGCTTACACAACTGAGACATGTAGGCATTTAACTTTTTTTTTAAATCAAACAATATTCTACAAGCACAAGTATACTAGTGCAGAAACCATTGCTTTGGAAAGTAAGGTACAGTGGAAGGCAAGACCATGTTGTTTATATGTAGTAAGATTTAATATGTTTATGGTGGTGTTACCTGTGCTAGATGTTCTCCTTCCATACCATGAAAACATGAATTGAATCGAACATGAAATCCATGAGAAAAAATTACCTGTGTTGTACAAAAGGATTATTTACTATTTATGTTTTGGAGCTAATACTTTCTGCATTTAAAAGGGAGAAAAAAAAAACCAAAATTGTGTATATATACAGATAACACATGACAGTGATATAAAAAAAGGTTTGGAGTAGCTATTTCATGCTCTGGAGGTAGCTCGCTGTCTCTCATTTGGTATGTTCAGTTGTTGAAACAGCCACCGAGCTGTAGCCACAGGAGGCAGTGTCTGCTCCTTTTATTCTGTTCTGCCCTTTCTGGGTGAGTAAAACAGCAAGTTAGCATTACAGGGCCAGAGCCAGGCTTTTGTGTTGTCTGCTGGCAGGAGAGGCAGGCGAGAGCACCTCCTGCTCTTGCTGGGTAGTTCTGTGTTGTGAGCGGTGTCTTCGGTTATCTCTTACGCAGCCCCCTCTAGAGAAGATAGCAATAATCTGCCAAAAGTAAGCAGTATGTTTCTTTGTAGGATTTCTGACTTTCATTCTATACATAACTTTTGCCCTCCTCGCCTTCCAAATTAAGAAAAATACTGGTTAGGTATCAAGAGGTAGAAGTCGTTTACAGTCGGTGTCTCCGGCAGGGCTCACAGAAGCTATAGCCCTTCCTGCTCCACCAAAGTGCGCTTGTGTTCTGCGGAGCTGGGGCACCTCTGACTCTTTTTGGAAAGGTTTCAGTATGTATTATAAAATAGAGGGTTAAAAGGAACAGCAGAGCCCCAGTTGGGCATTAAACATGTTAAATGCCAGAGTTGAATCAAACAGCAGTTTGATGCTGAGATTTGAAAGCAAAGCAGACATGGCATCATTTTTATTAATTGACACAAGTTTGCTGCAAACGATGTGTTCCTTGATTCGTTATTAGCAGAAGAAGGAAAACTTTGTTGGGTGAAAAAGAATTTGACGTTTCTTTTTATATGAACAAGGAAAATTATTCTTTTTCCAAAGTGGTGTTATAAATTGTTTTAAGTATTCCTCTTAGTAAATTGATAATATCAGTGCTACCAAGTACAGAGCTAACAGTAGTAGAACCACTGAATAAATCATAAAATCGGTGTTGAAGTAAATAACTTCACCCATAGTAAGGACTGTAATCGAGTCGCGGTGGAACTTACAACTACTGTTTGATTTGCAACATGTGCTTTGCCAAAGGGAAAGCGCCGGTCAGTCTTGGAATAATAAATGGTAGTTGCAATGCACGAAAATGTTAATGAATCCAGTGATGATGTTCATGTTATGAGACTCATATGTGCATTTTGATTCATGCTTTCCATTTAGCAACCTGTGAGGTTTGGGTTTTTTCATTCTAGCAATGGCTGCTGTCAAAGTCAAGGGCCGAAGCAATTGAGTGGCTCAGTTAAAGAGGCTCTGGGACTCCTATGTTATGCAAAGTGACCTATCAGCATAACTTAGCATATTTGAATAAATTAATTCCTAAATTAAGATAGCTGTGGTGAGACGGCATCAGATCTGGTTTGATTAACGTTCAGTTTTATTTTAAATTTTCTCTAATGCTTTTCATTTTACTGCTGCTCACTAACATATCCGAGAGTAAAGTAGAGCACTTGAAAAATGTTTTTTCGGTAATTGCTAAATGCCCAAACCTTATGACCTCGCTAAAAAACCGGCATCTGTACTTTGCAGAGCGTTCAGATATGGTGTGGGTGGACAGGCCAGCCCTGCCAGTCACTGCCGTTTGTCTGGAACTCCTTCCCAGTGCTAGTAGAGAAAGCCTTACAGTGCGAAACGCTTCCGCTTTGGCTCTTCATGGGCTGAACCGAGGTCTTCAGTTTCCAACACTGGTAATGTTTTAAATTTTTGTAGTCCTAAAATTATCAAATTTTTGATAGATGTATTTAAAAGGCATTAAAAAGCAATATGGAGGAAAGACATAGTTTGTACAGGTATGGGAAAAAAAAAATAAATCCAAATCTACGTTCTTGCAGTTTCCAACAAACACATCGTCATGAAGCCTCTTTCTTCCCTCTGTTCTGAAATTCAAATGAAAATAACATTTCCTTTTGCAGTGGTACCTTTAAATCTTGGGTGGAAAATTGGGGGGGTGTGTGTGTCTGTGCCTTTGCCTTTATAATTTTAAGTCATTTTTTAGTTTTATGTGTTCAAAAAAAAAAAAAAATTACAAGGTGACACTATCCTGTGGAGAGGGAGAGAAACAAAATACAGCCTTTTGATGGTGGTGAATAGGGTTTCCTCTTTTTCCTGTAATTTACAAATTGCTCTGCTTTGCACCTACTTCACAGCATTTGGGGGTGAGGGGGATGTATCTAATCTTTATTGTGGTTCGGCACTTTGCAGTGCAATGAGTTAAATGGTGCGTGAAATGACCTGTCACACTGTATTATGTGCCACAGTATTATATACACAGAGGAATGCTAAAAAAAAAAAAAA
>VYXH01010341.1:1315579-1344584 GCA_013397275.1 Burhinus bistriatus
AAGGCAGAAAAAACAATTCCTGAAGCCCCACTTTTTTGTTGTTTTGAAGAGAAACATTTGGTGTGTGTATATATATATTTCTGCATAATTTATTTTAGCTAAGCCACAGGAGCCCATCAACTACCAAAATAGAAAGAAGGGATATGCTGGATAGTTTCCCTCATCAATTCATTAGGAAAGGTAATGGTGGAGATTCAGTGCCTGTGATACAGGCAACAACAGGGAACAATAAAACCAAACTTTTGCATCTCATACTGGAAATAGTTTATGAACTATTTTCTGAATGGCTCCAAGTAGCTTCATTACTGTGGAGAAGTTAGGAACGTGTTTAGGAAGCTTTGCAAAATGAATAGAAAACTGCATTTCTTATTAAATCATAATATTGTCAAGTTCCTACGACATAGTTTCATCTGATTTTGCCTGCAATTGAGTGCTTTGCGGAAACTCAGATTGAAACAAGACGTCCGCAGTGCAAAAGTCTTGTCTCATGGTTCACGTGTCCTTTTCCCTACAAATACGTTTCGGCCCTTTCACGAGGGTATGGACACAAATCTTCCCTCAGGAGTGGAGCCTAAATCCAAGGGCAAATTTAGGCCTTACAGTTTTAAACAGAAAATATTAACTTTAAATGGGAGTTACTTTCTTTCCGTTTTCTTCCTCTGTGTGCAGAATATGGTCAGGAATGCAGCAGATTCCCCTACCCCCCCTCCCCCAACTGCAGAGTTTGCTCCCTGTTAAAGATCTGCTAGTGGGGTGGAAAATCTGTTTTGCTTTAAAAAAGTGAGAACCAGAGAACAGCACAGTCCTCTCTGAGTGGTTGAGGTGGTACAATGACAGTCCCTGCTCATCATTACTCAGATTTTTAAAGACAGCGGTTGCAATGCCAAAATGCTGATCAGGCACCCGCCAACTCCATTCCCACTTCTTATCTGCTTAATATTTATGCCTCTGTATTTCATGTCAATGAATAATATATTTAATGAAGTACTTCAGATTAATTATTTAACAGTTGCTGCACTTTGTAGAGAGGGGGGAAAATGTCACTCATGAGGAACAACTTGTCTGTTTACACCTGCTCAGCATTGTTTAAAATAATTTATTTTCTGCCAGACCCGTTGCGTGGCCTTTTCCACCCCGTTGCGTGGGAACGCTCATTTTCACATGCCAGTGGAGCTGTGAAGGAGATGGCTGGATAGTCCTGTCCTCCCAGCCTCACGTTGAAGGCAGGTGGGGCGGGAGGTGGCAGCTCTGTGTTTCCAGCTCCAGAGAGGAATGATGAGTCTTGAGAATATTGTCCAATTCCCATCTTTGGGAGAGTGCAAATGGGAGTCTGCTTGGGTTTGTGGATTGGGTTTGAAGTGGTTTGGGTGCAGTTCATAATCAGCTCTTTGTTTTTTATCAGGACTTGGGGAGCTGCAAGTTCCTGTGTGGGAACAGATTGGTGGCCCACTGAGGTCTGCCATTTTTCTGCCTGGAAGTGCCTTGTATTTGATGCTCCAGAAGAAAATGAATTTCCTCTGCAAGTACTGTGTTTATCAAACTGCAGTTCAGCATCACAGGGGAGAGAGGTGCTGCTTTCTCACACCAGGTCATGCATATACCACCACAGGCTAGGATTATTGATTATTTTGTGTAATCTAGTGTAATACTAAAACTCTTATGTGCTACTTCTAATCAGGCTTGAAAAACTGGCCTCAAATCATGTTACCAATTGGAGACTGAGCCCAGTGCTGTTGGAGGATTTAAGATTCCTTTCTCAGTCGTTCCAGCACAAAAACAGGTTTCAGCATAATTTTGTCTTGCGTGAGAATGATTAGTGGATGGCCAGAACTCAAAGTGAAATTCAGGGT
Source organism: Burhinus bistriatus (assembly GCA_013397275.1). Taxonomy (NCBI): domain Eukaryota; kingdom Metazoa; phylum Chordata; class Aves; order Charadriiformes; family Burhinidae; genus Burhinus; species Burhinus bistriatus. The sequence goes on from VYXH01010341.1 coordinate 1,317,430, forward strand.
GTGGGAGCTAACCCCCAAAAGAAGCACTTGCAAAATCAAAGCTGTTGAACTAAACTCTTACTTTTGGTACTCAATTAGTTTGTGCAGTGTTATTTTAGGTGGTAGCCGGGTCACAACTTTGCTTCTGGGCATTCCTGAGGTTTGGTTAATGGGCTTCACCCTGGTGCCCTGCCTGCAGTGGGGGCGGCAAGGGGCCCAAATGTGCATGCCCACATGGGAGCAGGCACGCAAAGGCGCTCTGCCATGTCGTGTATAGAGTTTACTCCTCCCGCAGCAGTCCCTGTGCGGGCTGTGGTAGGCACGTCTGCTCCACTTGTTCTCATTCATCACTGTACGAGCAATCTGGAGACCTGCGTAGTTTTACATTAGGTGCAGTGATGCAACGGAAAAGAAAAATCTCTACCGTTTCCACGGCAACTTGTGCATCGGACCCTGGCTGGAGTGAGGCAGCAGGATGCCGTCAGTCCCTGCAGTCAGTGACTTCAGTAAAAGCTTGTCAAAAGAAAGCACAGGCTTTCATGCCCCCCACCTCGCCCCCAGCCCGTCTTGGTTATTGACATAAGGAGACTGTGGTGAATATATTCGTATAACTGCAGCTCTAGATTTCCTATTATAACTTTATTCCTTCATATTTCAACCCATGCTGCTGCTTTGTTTTGATTTGGTCTTCTACCTGCAGATAGTCATTGCAGAGTCCTTCAGGATTATCCGTTCGAATCTTGCTGAGGATGGCATGGTCAGAAGTAGTTAGTACTGGGTGACTGGTGACCTGTGTAAAATGGTCTGGGAGGCTCAGTGCTGTCACTAGCTGACAGATACCAACAGCTCAGATGCTGCCAGCACCAGTGGCTCCCTTAGCAGCACTTTTTAGGGGACAGTCGGACTGAACTTTTTTTTTTTTTCTCTAAAGTGGTTCCTCCCATTCAGATTGCACACTGAGAAACAGCTTATAGATGATTCCACCCTACAGTTTTCCTGGCCGAAACAATATGTGCACTTCCGTGTGTATCTGTACGTAGGTTTGCATATGTGTTTGCATAGTTCGTAAGTGACACAAAAGCCATCCCTGTTCAATACTTACTGTATGGCAGTAATGGTATCATTTCTTTCACACCTCAGTGATAATTCTACAGCCATTTGGTTTCCATTGGAGTACTTTATTTAAAATTCACATCATCTTCACTGGATATTGTGATACTTTCTTACAGTCATAAAAAGCTTAACACTTCTGCTTATGGAGCAAAGTAAATATTTGGTCTAATTTGCAGCTAACCTGAGGAGATTTCTAATTAGAGCAGCCATGCTCTAAATGGTGTAAGATCTCTCAAGCTGATTACATGCATATATGTGGCATCTTTACCATAACTGTGGAAAGCATGGGGGAAAAATGCACCAATGTTCACAAGAAAATTCTGTTATGCTGTAAAATGCAAGAGTCCCAAGCGTTTGCTACCGTAATAACAGTTGGACAATCAGTAAACAAGAGTTCACTCTTAGTATTTTGCACAGCTTTCTAACATGCCAAAATAGCCTCCTCTTTTAAGCATTTATAGCTCATGTAGAATTTGAGCTCATTGGGAGTTGTCTGTCAAAATGTTTTTAGTGAAAAATTGAGTTTGCATAACACTGACGCATTGATGCCTTTTGCTTCTAACTGTTGACACTGATGGGCCAAAAAGCTTGATTTTTGGAGAGAGAGAAAATTGCATTAGTTCAGCTCATTTGGAGAATCTCTGTTTGCTGAATTAATTTGCTAAGCTTGGTTTTTTTCTGCTGAATATTAAACCCTGTTTCCCAACTGTGTATATACTGCCCGAGGGGGATAGTTCCAGCTCCCATTTTCTGTGACTACATTTTCTTGTAATGCAGTCCAGGCTGAGCCAGGGGTGCAGTGCAGAGCTGATAGCGTAGGCTGCATTATGGGAGGCACGGTCTGCTCAAAAAGCTGCTGCCTGGTACTCCCCAGACTCTGGTGTTGCACCTCAATAGCTGAAAGAGAAGTGTCACATTTTTTCCCTAAGCATCATTTTGGTTAGCTCAATTGATGTGATGAAACCTGTGATGACTTGCTGAGTAGATACTCGCTTTGTGAAGCTCTGGCTATATTAGCAGCAGGTACACAGATAGCCATGACAAGTGCCTTGGTGGTTGTTGCTTCACGGGTACCCTCCCATTCTATTCACAATGGAGATATATAAATGCTAAAGCACGTTACCAGTCTCAAGGTGACATTATTAGCTCTGTTTCACCTTCCCAATAAACATCTGAAGAACATAGTTGTTATTTTCTTTCTTCCCTGGAACACACTCAAGCGTGAGGGAGCTATGTGGAATGCTCTACCTTTATCTGAAATGAGCTCTGAAATTTAAAAAGAAGCAGAGATAAAAGCTCCATCGGGAAGAGGACAAGTTTCATCAGTGTCCCTGCCCTCAGCAGTCGTCAGAAATTAGTCATGTGGGAAGCAGCCAAATGGCCCTGCTGTCTGATGCATTGGTACTCTGCCACGCTTTGGTTTTGTTGCTGTTGTGTTGGGATTGTGAAAGGTTGTCAGAGATGGGGAGCATATCTTTCATAGTCTTGTAGCATCCGCTCTTCGAGGCACTCTGAGTCCTTCCCTGACATCTTTGAATTAAGTTTCAGTGCCCCTGTGTGATTCAGTAGTATCTCCATTATACAGGAGAGAAGGCTTGGACAGAGACAGATGAAGCTGTTTTCTGAAGGTCACGCAGCAATTCTCTGGCAGTGCTGCTCTGCTGCTTTCCAGCACTGTCTTGGAGGCAAGGTTGTCCTTTTTCCCTTCAGGGTGCCAAATGGAGGTGTGTTAGCCCTTTTTTTCTTTTTTTTTTTTTGCCCCCCCCCCTCCCCCAGCTTTCTCTTCCTATGTTTGAGCAGAATGAAATTGTCTGCACTGGTGAAGCAAGTTGGCTTCTGACTTCTTGTCAAATTGACTTGCCTTGTCTGTGCGTGCGCGGGGCTGCGTGGCAGGAGTCAGCAGGTGCAGACGGCGCAGGCACGCTGGTGGTGTCAGAGAGCCAGTCAGATGCACTTATGGGACCTGTAGGGGTTGGCAACGTGAGAAACAATCTATTTTAAACTTATATTTCAGTCAAGAGTAAAAGATCAGATGTGTTTATAATTGTTGCCATCATGCTATCTGACAACAAGCTGATCCTTTCCTCCATGTATCATCCAGCTCCACCAACATTCATGAGAGCTCCCATCCGCTGGGACAAAGAGGATATTTGGCATTGCACAGAGCTGTCTATCCAACCCTGTACGATTAATGTTGACGCTGATGGGCAATGCTCAGAGGCTATCCAGCCACAGGTTAGCTGGTGACAGGAATCCCCAAGAGCAGGGTACTTGCTGTGAGTAATCAGACAGGAACCTGGTGCGTACTGAAATACTCAGAAATAGGCAGCGGGATCTTTTCCTGCAGGGTCCCAAGGGACTATGTGCAGCCAACTCGGAGGCTAGAATATGAAAAGGGCTCTGTTTCCCTCACTAGCTCACAAAAATGAGCTGGCAAAATGGGACCGTGGTGGCCTCTGACATCATTACATGGTAATGGCTCAGTTGCGATTAAACATGTTTGGCTGGGTAGCTCCAGTAAGCTGTTGTTGATGTCCAGGCATGGGGTCATGGGAGGTGGGAGCTGTTAGCTTTTCCTTTTCATGTGTTACTTGCTCTTCCCTCAGAGTGTCGCCTCCAAGGTCAGCCTTGACCACGTGCAGGGTGCTTCCAGGGCTCAGCAAAGCTGAGCATGCTGACATGCTGCGGTCTGGGTGCCTACTTGATTTTGGCTGGGAGAAAGAGAAGCTACTGCAAAGTCAAGAGTTGTTTTCCCACTTACAATGGTAACACTAGGGATGTTGTGTGGCACTGACTCAAAGTTGCCAGGCTGTGATCATTACATTTGTTGTCGTATTATGACTTATTATAACACATCAACCAATGTAATATTTCATTTTCCCCTGCCTCAGAAAAGGCACTTCTCATCTCCCAGTGAATGACATCTTAGCTCTGACAGAAATTCAAGGTCTTTTACTCCACGCCTTCACCCTCCTTAGGCCAGCAAAAGTGCTGATAGTGGAAAAGAAGGAGGTCTGATGAATACCAGCAAATCCCATGTATGCATTAAGTCCCAAACGCATTCTGTGTAACAGAGTATGATGGTAAACTCTCATAAACTACCTGGTTGTAGAGTCCTGTCTCTACTGATAAGGTGCTCCTGAAGCCAAAAGCCCTTTTCAGTGCATTGAAAGTGGGGTAATGGGAAATAAAATCATTCTGGACAAATGTAGGGAGCAGAGTTGTCAGCAACCAGTCAGGAGGAAAGGCAGATCTAGTTTGTTAGGCATACGTTAGTGTGTAGCTAACAGTGACAGCAGACACGTAAATTGGTCTGGCTTTCTCAGGGAGATACTGACCCAGAATCCGCTCAGAGGAAAAAGTAACAGTTCCCTTTACTGATGCAAGATCAGGCCAGATTGAAATAGCAGTGACCCCCGTAACGGAAAAAAAAATAATCATTGCCTGTTCTTACTGTGAATTCCGTTGCACAGAAGTTAGTTACTGAAGCTCACTCATATAGGAGTGATAAATATGAAGAACACTTAGTTTTACTAGTTCCTGCCTCCTAGCTGGGTGAAATGAACTATCCATGGACTCTTATTCCTTGTGTGCCAGACAGGGAAACCTAAAGGGTATTTAATGACTGTCCTGGTTTGAGCAACACAGGACTAATGTCTCTTTCAGTAATTTTACTTTGCAGTAAAGTCTCCTTAATGCTTGGGAAAACTGCACTTCTAGAAGACTCTAGAGTCTGAATTTGTGAAAATATTTGCTTCCTAGGCAGCTATGGTATGTGGGTTTCAAGGTCTCAGTGTTTTTGAGTTAGCCAGGTGCAGGGATGAGGAGAAGCAAGACCTGGGCACTTGACCCAAGCTGGCCAACAGGATTATTTCATACCATGAACATCACATTCAATAGAAATTAGAAAGTTTGCTGAGAAGTTCTCTCTCTTCTTTGATGGCGGTGATCCCGAGAACTTCCTGCCCCAGTGCTGGACCCCTGAGGCCTTCCCTTCCTCCTGAAGCTGTAGCCCTCACAGTGTCCGACATTTGCTGTCCACTGCTGGGAGTGCACAGCTTCCTGCTGATAGAATTGGCTGAGTATAATCCTTGTATATTTTATATTGGTATTGGGCTTTGGTATTATTAATGTTAATTATTTAGTGTTATTATAATAAATCTGTTTATATTTCAACCCTCAGGTTTCCTTGCTTTTTCCAAATTCCCCTTTCTGGGTGGGGAGGCGTCATCAGGTGTCTGAATGAGAATAAATTGTTGTGGGTTCCTCAAACCATAACAATGACATGCAGAAACTGAAAGAGAATCAGTAGCAGTGAAGCGTCTAGGTAACTCTCTTAAAAGTTAAGATGAAAAGCTTCGATGACAATGACCTTCATGCTTGATGTTCCCTCTTTGCTTTTCTCCATGCTTGAAGCTCTAATAATGCCTTTTTTCCCCACTTTGTCACTATATCACTTAATTCATGAAACATTTCCATAGCTAGGCAGGAATTTAGATCCATGGTGGTAGTATCTGCAAATGTTGGGTGGATGCAAAATACAAAGGCTGGTACAAAGGGTCAGATCTTCTCTTTGTAGTGGATGGACTGAACAAAAACTTGACACATGCTGCTAAATATAGGTTTTTAATATTTTATTTCAAACTTGATTATAACTTTAAGAAAGGATAAAATGATCATCAAATGTTTCTTTGGGTAGGCTATGCTGTCCCCTTTGAGCAGTGCAGAAATTTGCTGGAGAGCGCAAGGAAAGCATCTTGGGAATGGAAAGACTATGTACAACCAGAGGCTGTAAACCCAGGGGCTTTCGGGCAGCAGACTACAAGTGCTGGTGTGCTGTAGGAGAATGGTGTATGTAGCCATGTCTGGATCAGATGAGAGGGCAGGGAAGGAAGGAGATGTGGCATCTGACAAGAAAGTGAAGGAGAGAAGAAACATCCAACACTCAGGAATAAGGAGAGCAGAAGATGCTAGTAGTCAGGTTGGAAGAGGAAGAAGGAGCCTTTTGGGAAGGAGTTATCTCTAGGGCAGTTTTTTAAATTTTGATTTAAAGTTGCAGTAGGCTTTTATAATTGTGACTGAAACCCAAATTAATGGCCCCATTCGAGACACCAGTGCCTGCTTGATTGCTTGAAATGGGGATGGTTTAGGTAAAAACAATATATTTTGCTTTTAAGATAATTAAAGGTTTATTTTACTTGAAATGGATCTTTTCTTGGGGTGATAATGACATAAATCATGTCTGGTGTTCCTTTAGTTTACAGTGAGCAAAAGCATAAGTTTATTTTCCTGCATCAAAACAATTATTTTGGCTCATTTTTCATTCTGAATTTTCATTGAAATAGAAAAAAAGAAACCAGTTTTGCCAAAAATTATGCTTGTGGTTTTTAAAGCCCTTAAGTGTTCCTGGAGACTTGGGACTCAAAACATGTTCCAGAGTAGTTTTCTCCTAATATGCTTGAAAAAATCTCTCTCAGGTGCCAGCTGCAAGTGCATACGGATGAAGGTGTATGACTAGTTGGTCACAGAGAGGCTTTTTCATTGCCTTGTTGAAGTGGTTCTTAGTCTGGCTGACCTTCTTGGTCTACCCTTTGCAGGCAACCGCGCTGTCCTGTCCCCCTGGCAGGTCTGGTGTCAGAGCGCTGTAGCCTCGTAGGTCTGGGTTCACGACAAGCGATGCTGTCGGGCTCCTCTCAACACCGTGGGGTGCTGTGAAATGCTTCTTGTCCAGCCTGAGAGGAGCAGTTACTCCTCCAGGTATCCTCGGACTGGAAGAAACTGTTTTGATCAGCAAATAACCTTGCATAAAGTTCAGGTGAAGGGGAAAAGGTAGTATTAATTTTCATAGTGTTTGGATTGGGGGAAAAGTATCATTATTCTATCACAAATTGACTGTAGGTACCCAACCCTCACATAATCTATTAAATACCTCAGGATATTTTCATCTTTGTGACTTCATTCCTGCTGAGAATTTGTTCAGGGCATGTGTTAAGTTAAGAATAATATATAAACAAGGTGCGAACAGTTCAGTTAAGTGATAGCCTGAGGTTAAAAACACAGTGATCAAATTCAGTATCTGAAGTTGGCAGGGAGGTTGTCTTACCACCTTGGGAAGACTTGAAATTAAACTTGTTTTGAAATGTAGGTGTTAAGCGTGTGAAAGAAACTCACTTGCACATCTAAATGAAGCAGGCTTTCCAAAGTTGGAGTGAGCTGGTTGAGCTCTTGGGCTGCCTTTAGGAAAGAGAGGGGCCATGCTCCCACCACGTAACCTGTCTGCTGAGGTTGTGTTTTGTAGCATCTGTGAGAATAAAACCTTTAGGTAAAATCAGAGCTGTGCTCCCTGTCTGGACGCCATTGGCCTCGGCCCCCTGTCACCAGCAGCAGGCAGGGCTGTGCTGTCAACTGCTCGAGCTAACAGAGCCAACAATTTCGTGTTTATTTTTGTTGGGCTTCTGAGACCTTATTAACTTGAAGGGAGTTTTTGGAGATACCGAGTTTCTGCACTGTGCCTATGTTCAGCTTTTTGTTCTCCCTGGTGTTGCCTTCAAGTAAACGCAGGGGGAATAGCCTCAAAAGGAGCAAAAATCCCTTCCCAATTTAGACTAAACGGGAGGAGGATTAAGCTCCTTCCCCCAGTAATCAGATCTGATTGCCATGGCTTTTGAGGATGATTGTATATTTTCCTGTATGTAACGGATTATGTATGTGCCTGTGAAGTAAAAGTTAACTTGGCTGTGAAAATCTAACAAGCTTTTCTCTATGATCATTTTACTTTTGTTTACTCTGTACAATGACGAGGGACACATACCATCCCTGCCTACAGCATGAGACGGGAAATCGTCCAGCAATTGTTCTGTCTCAGGCTCTTCTCAAGCCATAGACCATTGGCAACTGTTTGGGACCCTTTGGAAAATAAAAGCCTTCCCAAGGTCACAGTGTTGAGGATTCAAATGAATGTGGGAGAAGAGAGGAAAGTGGACTGGATGAGAAGCTCCTTAAACTGGTTGCAATATAGAGTCTAATCCAATTTACATGTGGACCAAACACCTTTCTGTCACCCCTGGTCAGCAAAAAAAGCACAGTTGCAGTTGGATTGTTGGCATCCGACCACCATCTTCTGAGCCGGTCTATGTTGTCTCGTGGTTTCTAGTCTCAGAAACAGTATATAAATAGTACAGTCACCATTTTGCATAAACCACTAAGTCTTTCCTTCCTTTTGGCAGATTGAAGACATCATTACAAGAATGCAGGATGACAAAACAGGTGGAGTTCCCATTCGCACTGTGAAGAGCTTTCTGTCCAAAATCCCCAGCGTCGTCACTGGTAAGGACCCCAATTAGAAGGGAAGAGAGCATGAGCTGGTACTCGCCGGCTCTAAGCAAACACACAACTAAAGCCATAAAAAAGAAGGAACGTAGGAAAAAAAATGCCGACCGCTGCTCATTTTTTCTGCATGTCATTGTTAGGGGGTGAAGTATTGAACCAAGATTTCTTAATTGTTTTTAAGTAAGCAAGCGTTTATATTTCTTTGGGGTGAGTTATTCAAAAATGTTACATAGCTCCAGTGGCTATCACAGTATCACCAGTCAGAGTCATTCCCTATGATGGGGGTAGGACGATCTTGGGGAAGAGCTCAGGAAAGAAAGTTGAAACTGTTTTCTTACTCATACCCAGATACTCTTATTGGACTTCGATTGCAGGTAGAGGAATGTGAAATTGTGCATGTGTGCTGCTTTATTAAAGCTATATGTACAAAAGTGTGGATGGTGCAGAAACTGTGAGTCAGAGTACAAAACTCTTCCTACATGTTTTTCCAGACAAAATATCTTCCAGTGCAACAAAGAACCTGGCCGTTGATAGATGATGAGTTTATTTGGGGTAATGTTAAATTGCTTGGAGCATATGTACTTGGGTTTCTGGTACCTGTTTTCACTAACTTGATAGTAGTATTCACTACGGTGGCACAAAACTACTGTTTTCCCTCTCTCCACCAGTAGACTGTAGTACAATATGAGATACCCAACTACTCCTGTGACTTATGATTTATAATGTTGTGTATCTCTGTAAAGTAAATAGATTTTCTCTGTCCTGCAAAGTCTTTTTCCAAATCAGACCAGATACACACTCTGATGAGTCTGTTTAGGGAAGTTTCCCCTCCTGTTCTGAAAAGTGAAGGGTTTTGTTCTCTGTGGCTGCGAGTTCACTGCAATAAAATTCAGATTATCACTAAAAACGTGAAAGTTGTGTTGTTGCATATAGACAGCACACCAATAACTGAGAGAAGACTGGCAGTTCAAGAGGACCTTTCTTGCTCTTGGGGTCTTTATACTGTTTTAAAATAATGGGGAAATATCTCTTGTCAACAGGGATGCTGGCAACGCGGCTGGTATCAAGCCATTGCAAAGAGGGTTCCCTGCAGCGGAGCATATCTCAGCTGAAGCACTTCAAAAATATCTTTACTGTGAAAATGGTTGGATTGAGCAGAGTTTGAGGTTGTGTTGATTGATTCAGGAGTGTGATTTGATATCCTTGTAACAGGAAAAATGTCCAACTTAAGCTACGGGAGTGGAATACAAATCTACAGGATTCTTGGGGATAGGCACAGAATATGGAAATCGGAATAAAGTTTTTACTTAAATGAGGCTCAGTCCAGTTAATCCTTTTTTATTGAGCAACAGGCTCTTCTGTCTGAAATTGATTTCAGGGTGGTGAGTCAGTGTAATTGGCAGTTGCAGGACTAGGGTTTTACAGTGGAAGAGAAATATGAATCTAGAATGATATGTGAAAATTGTGTTAGTAAATTGCAGGTTATGGCTGGATCGGGTATGAGTTCTTGAAGGTTCCTGGGGAAAATAACCATTTATCTGATTTGAAAACTCGTTCCATAAACTCAGGTCTGCAATACACAGACTGGATGTCTTAAGATTGACTCTGCTAAAACAGGTTTCTGATATTCCTGTTAATATTCATAGCATTAAGCAATTGATCTGGTCATCATGCCACCACCTGTTACTCAAAAGAAGGAGGAAATGGGAGACCTCACAGCATCTTTAAACTGATTACACTTATCCTTAGGTACCACCCTGGTTGGCAGCTCCCTGGCACAATGGAAACTGCCCCCTTGCACTCTGCTGTTCTGGAACAGCAGCTGCAATTACATCACCTTGAAATGGCTGGTTTTTCACAGCACAGGGAATAGTGAAAAGATGAAGATAAAATAAGAACAAAGGCTTCCTCCAAAGCTCACAGAAAATTCTCAGATTTGGAGAGGAACGAGCTCAGTACCATTCCCTTCAGGGGAAGGGATTTGAAGGCAGCTCACTTGTGATGCACCAGCCGGTGCACGAAGCCTCTGAGTTTGAAAAGTCTGGGGAAAATAATGGCTCAGCTGAGAGCCGAAAGTTTTCTCTGCTTCTCATTTCTCCTTTCAGATGCGTAAACCTGCCTATTTGTAGGTGAAAACCAAAAGAAATTTATATGGGATTTCAGTACTTGTGATAGATGGGTAAAGAGCTGGAGCACTTGAAGAGGCAGGAGCACCTATGTTTGAACAAAAGCTGAGGACACTGGGTTTGTTCATTCTGGAGAAGGGAAAGCGGAAGGGAATGAGAGGCTACAGAGAAGACAGGGTCAGACCCTTTCTCAGAAGCACGTAGTGGAAGCACAAAAGACAATGTACACAAGTTGCTGGACAAGAAATCCAAGCTAGATTTAGGAAGAAAGTTGTTTGTGGTCAGAGCAGCTGAGCATGGGTCTAGTGGCCTGGAGAGGCTGTGGAACCAGCGTTCGGAGCTGTTCAGAAATCCCTGAGCTCAGCTGAGCTGAGCAATCCGACCTACCTCTGCATTTGGCCTTGCTTTGGATGGAGGTTGGACTAGGTGGTCTCCAGAGAATCCCTCCAACCTGAATTATGATTATCAGATACTCAATTGTAGTGCTTGTATAACTCCACTCAGTGTCACGAACACAAGAGAAGAGCTTGTATTTTCAAAAACTCTGGACCCCCTCTTGGGAAGACCTTAACTTCTAGACTCTGGCATTCTCACGCACTTTTTATTTCTACCTGAAAAATGGAACAGCAACACTGAGACGTGATTTACTTGGCAGACTCACAGTGACTGTGATTAACAGGGGTTTATTTTTGCTTGACACTTCTATTGTAATTGCTTCTCACAGGAGAAATGTAAAATCTTAAAGAAAAAGAAACATTACAGCAGTGCCTTGGCACTCTAAACAGGCAGCTCTGTTTACAATAGAACAAAGTAGATGTTTGATTTAAAGTTTGAATACCAGGGAAAGAACCGCTCATCTCTGTTTTGCTTTCATCTGTCCTGATGCCTAAGTTGTGAATGAGGCATTGTGTAACATGAGGAGAATGAGCCTCAGGGAGTTATCATTAATGGTCCTCTCTCGACAACAGGAATCTGGGAAAAGGATGAAAAAACCTTTTTTGAATGTATGATGAGTCTGTGTGGGAATGCTGTGCCAAAGGCACGTTTTAATCTGCATTAGAAGTAGATTTGTGTAACCTCCTCCCTGGCTTTTGGCTCAAAGTAGGTCAGTCAAAGGAGGACACATCTCACCATTATCTTCTTGGTTAAGTTTTATGGGCAAACTACAGAGAATGAAAGTAAAATGAAACCAGTCGGTGTGGCATCTGTGCGCACGTATCTGACACTGTCCGACGGTAAGTTTAGAGTAGGGAATGCAAAACTGACGGAGGGCAGGTATTGAGTAGTGCCGATGCACATGATGGCAGTTGCTGCTAATGGACTTGTGCATTGCTCTTTTAGTGAGAAAACAATTTCCTCAGTAATGATTTTGTTTCTGTAAATGAATCAGCAATTCTCTATTTTCCTAGTCATCAGACTGCTGTAAGAACATCTCATTATGTTAACCAGCAACAAAACTGGCTTTCTAATCTTCTTCTTGATTTCCATACAATTGCATCTTAAAACTAACGTCCTGTTTGGTAGGAGGACCAAATGCATATACTTTCTTCTCGCACTCAGACTTAGCCCTGTACAATATTGCCAAAACAACTCAGAAAAAAGTCAGTGCTGCAACAGCTAAGCTTTCCAGTGCAAAAAGCTTCCTTTGTGCTCCCCGATCTACCCCCCGCCCCCCACCTCATTCCACATTTCTCCTGATCCTGTGTACCATCTGATCCTGTGTACCAGCATCTTTGCTACTGCAACCCAAGGGAGATGTGCACCATTCTGCCCTCCTCCTGAGAGGTTTTGATACAGCTTCATTCTGACCCATAAGGCCCTGACTTCAAGCCAACTTGTCCCCACAGCTCCAGTTTGAGTGATACCTCCTCCTTCCAGCAGCAGTCCCCTAGCTGGCACCTCGCTTGGACGCTGCTCCTGACCCTTACCCCAATGCTCGCTTGTCACCTTGCTCTGCTCCCAAAGGTGCTTGTGTGGCTGTGAATGGATTGCTGGGTGATGTCCTGGCTGTACCAGCTTGGGTTAAGTGCTGCCATGCAAGCTTCGTACACGCAGCCCTGCCAGTGCATTTCACTCCTGACCTGCCGTGTCTAACTTAAGTCCAAGACGTCTCTGAGCAGAAAGTGCCAATATTACTGAAATGTGCCAGATGGCCTGTCGTTACTTGAGACTCAGGATCTAAACCAAGTTTAAACTGCCATGTGTCTCTGTCTGAAGAAGCCAGCATGTGTCTTGGCAAATGCCTACAGAGTTGTCCCAGAACACGTCAGAATGTCACTTGCCTAAAGAAAATTCTGGAGTATGGAAATCCCATGGTGTTGGGAAATGGAGAATTTATTACTGATAGTGTTCCCTGATGGCGTAGTTCAGGACAGCCAAGTTCTGCTGGATGACTTCATACACCCATTGTGAAATAAGCTCCTGTGGTGCCAGTATGAGGGTATTCATAGAATCATAGAATGGTGAATTGGAAGGGACCTTAAAGATCACCTAGTTCCCCCCCCCCACCCCCCCCGCCATGGGCAGGGACACCTTCCACTAGACCAGGTTGCTCAGAGCCCCATCCAGCCTGGTCTTGAACACTGCCAGGGATTGGGGCCTCCACAACTTCCCTGGGCAACCTGTTCCAGTGCCTTACCACCCTGACAGTAAAGAATTTCTTCCTCATATCTAACCTAAATCTACCCTCTTTCAGTTTAAAGTTGTTACCCCTTGTCCTATTGCTACACACCTTGATAAAGAGTCCCTCTCCGGCTTTCCTGTAGGCCCCCTTTCAAATACTGGAAGGCCACTGTAAGGTCTCCCCGGAGCCTTCTCTTCTCCAGGCTGAAACAACCTGGAGATTCATCGCCTTTTTCCTTCAGGGAATCTCAAACACGTCTCTCATCCAGATGTGGTAGCCAGAGGTGCAAGGGAGAAGAGCAGGTTCCTCATCTCCAGGGTTTGAAAGGTCCCCATTCAGAGGAACTGTACAAAGAAAGAAGTCAGTGGTGCGGGGAGCAGAACTAGGACTGGCGACGCTGACAAGAAGCAGCACCCATCACCTAGCAGGGCCTGGAGAGCAGGCTGCAAGGCTGAGCGCTTTGCCACAATGTTCACTTTCTTAATGCTTTTTTTCAGGGGTAGAACTTGCCTTAGTGCCTTACAGAAACTGCTTTCATTGGGACTAAGTAACTCCGTAAGTTGGCTGCACGAGGATGTGGCTTCCCCTGGTCTGTCTGTCCAGCTGCTTGCATCGTCTGACCAGAGGATTTTAACTGGAGGACTGAGCCTGATACAGATTTCCCTCAATGTTTGGGTAGTTTCATTCTAGATCTAAACCACCCATCCCTGGATCTGGGATAGCATCAGTCTCTGAACCTGAACACCTGGAACATCTGTCAAAATGAGAGTCTGGGTCTGAACTTCTAGTGCAGGTTGATCTCTTTTTTTTCCTTTTTTTCTTTTTTCTTTTTTTTTTTTTTTTAATTTGTTTTATTTTATCTTTCCTTTGTAGTTTTGGTTTGAGAAACAGGAGACTTGAAATGCAGTATTGACTTGGTTTTAGGCAAAGTTAGTAGATCTATATAGTCCCAAATCTAAACCAAGTGCAATCTTTTGCTTTAAACGTGAGTGAGCCCATTTAGTTAAAATAAGCAAAACAAGAATAACCTTTGCTGAACCTTAGGTCAATATCCAAAATAATTTTGGGTGTTTACTGGTTTATAAATGATACGAAGAACATGCTCTTGGGTTAAAATTTACATGTATTTATATATACTGATATAGTACTGTGTCATTTCTGGTGGTTTTCCACATTTATGTACAGCAGATGATACACAGTAAATTCAACAGGGCTGTGCAATTGTGTGGTGGAAATTGGCTTGCAAATGCTGGTTGAGCATACAAATCCATTTATTTCTCATCAAAAAATCAATTGCTCTGAGCAAGTTGCATTTAAACTAATTCAAATCAAGACTGGGCTTCTTCATCACAACTTATATTTTCTTCTTTTATGCATCTCTTCTTCAAATTGCACCCAATGGAAATGTAATCCATCCTTCCCTCAATAAGAAGGTTGTTATACCTTTTAATCTAGTATTTCAAAGCTGCTGTGAATCACATAGCATTAGACATGTCAACTGCCATACAAGTAGTGCATGCCTTGCAATTTCCCACCCCGTCCCCCCTCCCCGTAGCTTTCTCTTAAGGTCTCTATTCCCATGCCAGGAGACAAATTAACCCAGTTAAGGAGACGAAGAGTTATGCTGTCTTCATCCACAGCTCCCTCCTCCTTCCCTTTTCTCTTTAAGTGTGTCCAGCTTTCTGCCTTTCAAAGGGTGAGAGGGATGGGGGAGGGAAAGACGAAAATCAGCTCTCTGAAGTGTAGCAATTCTTTGCCTGTTAAGATGTTAAAGGATTTGATTTTCAGAGGACAAGGGGGATAGCAGATTAATTGAATAGGATATGGTTGTCAAATAAATAAGAGAAGGCAACCAGAATTAATATTTTAAACAGTGAATATTCAATATATCTCGCTGGGCGTCTGCACGTGCGTACACTTAAATTGTATGCTCTTCATGTGTATTTTTCTTAAGAATAAGCCTAAGAGTGGTAAGTGTTGTATGCTAGAAATAAACAAGGACAGGCTTCTGCACTTGTAGGTGCTATGCAGAACGAGGACTGCTAGTGTTTGTGTATCACTGCCCTCTGCTGCAGCTGAGCTATAGTTCAGTTCATGCAGCTTCACCTTCATCACAAGCTGCGCTGTGTTTGTATTGTGCTCTCCCAGCTCAGGTGGAGCTTGCGTGGTGCTTTTTGTGTGCAGCTCGTTTCGCGGCAGTGGTCCTCCCTAGCTGTGTGGCATGAACCCAGCCCCAATATTGCAGTACGCATGGCTCCACAGCTAGTCCGAGTTTGGAGAGGAAGGATGGTTTTCATAGCTGGCTGTTGATGCCTCTTCTGTGTGTCTCATTCATAGTTCTCAGTTCCCTTTGGGACTGGTCATCTGTGCACTAGCGTGCTCGTATGTCACGTGAAGCTTATGCATCCCTTAAAAATGTGTGCACACGTTATGGGATAAATCCTAAATGAAATTAAGCATCGCTTTTAAAATTACCAAAATTGGACAACTTACATAACCATGTGCTTTCATATGACAGCACTTGAAAGCAGTGATACCTGAGGTGGAAAACAGTATATGAAAAGCACACCGCAGCCGCGGATGCATTAAAACTTGGCTTAGGCCACTGCAGAATGCTTATGAAACACATCCTGAGACTGTAGTATTCAGTCAGTAAAATGGCCTCTCAAGTAAAGCACTGAATATTATGACGAATTTAATTTCCGTACATTAGAATTGTGAAGGTCCTTCCTGGTCCTACTTGTCCTTGCTGGATTTGAACCTCTGCATCTGTCAAGTGAAGCTATGATAAATCAGAAGCTTAAATAATCATGCTACATGGATATTCCTGTGGACAATAAAAATAGGATGAAAAATCACCAAAATCACCAGTTCTGTCTTTCTGCAGTGACTTGTCTGCTCTTTCTCGTCACCAGAGATGTTATCAAAAGGGAAAATAAAGCCAAGAAGACCTTCCAGCTACTTGGGCAGAAGTTAGAACAACACAAAACTATAATTTCTCTTACTGAAGAATACGAGCATAAAAATTACTGGGCTGGAAGGCATCAAATGAAAGCTATGAGCCTGGAACAAAGCAATTCTATTAAAAATGGTTTAATTTTTTGTTGGTCCCCGTCCCCCCCGCCCAAGAATTGCTTTTAGGCATTTTCAGTCTTTCAGTAGGGACTAAAAGCTGGAATAGAGACAGATTTGATGATAAATTACCTGCTGAACTCCAGTGTTTAGATGAATTGGTAATTCAGCCACAATAACAAAAAAATGTTACATATTAAGAGCATTCGTGTTGCTGACTGCAGTTTTATTCTGAAACACAGCATTTAGCTGATGGAATATTGTGGCTAATGAATAAAGCATTAAAAAGAAAAGTCAACAATATTTCAATGCCTGTAGAAATTCATAGGAATGAATGATTAATGCTTTTCTGCATTCATCTTGCTATCTTCAGAAGCTCAGCAATATTACAAGTTTGTTTCCAGATCTGAATGACACAGCAAAAGAGCAGAGATTAATTAGAAGTATTGCGTGGCTTTGATTTTTGGATGCGAGTGTTGAGCAGACTGCACTCAAGCTGCAGTACTTCACCTCTCCTGTCTTCACTTCACAGCAACCTGGGAGTTGCGTGGTGCCGGCTCTACCAACACAGTTTTGTTTTTTCACACCTCTTGCTTTGTTTCTGCCCTGCCTCCAACACTCCTGTGGGCTGCTAAGCATCAAATACACAGCAGAGCAGCTTTGCTCCCGCTGTGCCTGAGAAGCCACATACTCACTGAGACGAATGTGGACATCCGACCCTTAGACAAAACATTTTTACCTTGAGGTACTGCAAAAGCAGAGATATGTAAGTGCCCAATGGTAATCATTGAGACTGCTGTAGATTGGGCTTTAGAACCTTTCATCAGAAATGGCAAACAGGAAAACGAAAAAGCTTTCAGGCATTTCATACGTATCCATCATTAGAAATAATACACATTTACATGTTTTCTTTAACTTTTTTTTTCTGCGTGGATAAATCTCTCAAAACTGCATGCTGGTTTCCCATGGATTTGTTTTGAGTACGGTGTGAATTGATGAGCTTGGATATTTTTGATGTATGATTCACTACCACATGCAGGGAAGAAAATTATATTTTGGTCCTGCAGAGAAATAAAACTAAGCAATTAGGTCTTCGTTCAGTTAATTCCTATTTGATGGCCTCATGCTTTGCAAGAAGAGAGTCTCAGGATTCTACTCCACTACAAGGTCACTTGCACAATAAGAATTTTCTCCATGCAGATACCTCACAATATGGCCAGGATTGCAGATTAACTCTTACCTAGAAATGAGTAATAAATCATGCAAGAAACTTTGAGAAGCTGCTTAATGTAAAATGCTAATTATACTCACACACACAAAAAAAAGAACATAGACTGATAAGAAAAGCAATGTCTGTCTGTAGCAGTGGAAGGCTTTACATACAATTATTGTAGGGTTTTGTGTTGTATAGCTTATAAAGTCTTTTTCTGTTATCTTCGTACCTATTTTTGTTGTGGATAGGATTGTGTCTTTTTTTTCCCCCTTGGGTTTTTTTGGAAACTTGATTGTTTGCTGGTTGATGGCAAAATCATTGTCAATTTCACCTGAGTGAATAGTTTCTGATAGATTTTTCTTTTTTCATTTTGGTATTCAGTAAATTTCATTCCTATTTCCTGAATAGGTTAGACTGACTGAAAACCATGCTTTTTAGCGAATGAGATATTTGTCAAATGTCCAGTGTTATTTTTCTCCTACCAGAGACACAGTGATAAGTGAGCTTTCTAAGGGAACAGTAGTAGCCACGGAAAAGAAATAAAGGTTACTGCATTCTGATAAAATTTCAATCACAAGGCTACTCAAGGCTGTTATTGCTGAAACTATTGGCAGTGGCATATTCATCGAATCACGTAGAAAAAAAAAAAAAGACTCCTAAGACTAGATCTGTTAAAACATGATTTATAGTTTTGCATGGTAGCATCTCTTATTCATCATTTACATCACTGCTACATGGATAGTGCATTAGGGTTTGGGTTGGTTTTTTTTTTTTTTTCTTTCTTCTTTTTTAGTAGGAAGAGTTGATTTTAGAGCTCCAAAGAATGTCAGGTCCCTGACATAGGGGCTTGCTTTCTTGGAGGGCTGTAAGATGTACTTGGAGATGACACATGCCTAGAAGTTGAAAACACCAACTTGAAACTGTAAAAAAAAAAAAAAACACAACAAAAAACCCCAACACCACCGAACAACCAAAAAGAAACAACAAAACTTTGAAAATGAGCTTGTCAGTTTACTGATTTCAGAAACTTGCTTTGCCACAAGTTTGGTGTGTCTGGGCCCCATATTGTGCCCAGTGGGAGCTGACAGGAATCAGCTTGGACACTGCAGCCATGTGCCCAGCAATAAATAATACAGGTGTAAAGGCTCACAAGTCTTGTTGTGTGTCCTTGAACTGTTGTTAGTACAGCGTATGTTCCCGGGAGGAGACAGCTGACTGTGGGTGGGTAGAGGAGGGATGGAGACCTTTGCCCGTTGTGCTGACCCATGCAGCAAGAGGTTGTGGTGGTCCTTTGGTTCAGTCTGCTTATATACAGCTTCCCTGCCTCAAATCCTCTTTACAACTGTAGATCTTGCAGGAAAGTATTGAATTTAAAAAATGCCTAGCATAAAAAGTCTGCTGTAACCTTTAAAAAAGTTACTATTCTCCTTAAAGTAGTAATATGCCCAAAAGTTATTCCTTGTGTCTGGTCTGACTTTGTCCCGATCACCTTCTGGTGTGGAACCTGGTGTTATGGTTGACAATGAAGATATTGGTTCTCCCCCCAAAAATAATTAGTCACTGCAGTGAAATAGCCACTTTACTTTCTGTTTGTGAGGTTAATAAATTGTGTTCCTGAAAGCGCGTCTGCCTACAAAGCACTTTTTCCAGGCCTTTAATTCCTCTTGCATTTCTCCCCTGGACCCTTTCCCGAGTTTTTGACAACCTTTTTGAAGAGCAAGCACCAGAACTGTCTGAAGTTTTCCATTAACCCCTGCACTAGTGCCAAGTGCAGGGGGAACGTAACCTCCCTGATCCTGCTCCACAACCATCTTTCCCCTCAGAGGGGAAGCACCACAGTGACCGCTCACGTTACCCATTTTCCTCCTGAGTCCAGATTCCCAACAGGAAGACGCCCAACAAGAAAAAGTCTGGTAAGCACTCTGTTACCTTTGTTCTTATCCATGATACAAACAAATTAATGAGTTTCTACTTTTTATGTAGCATGTTAACATATCTCAGCACCATTTCTGTTAACGACATACTGCTCATTTATTCACTGTTCAGCTTTTTGCTCTTGTTGTCAGCAATGGTCCTTGAGCATCAAGTTAAGAAATATATCTACTCTACAAACATTATTTCATGTCTTGGCTCTAATAAGAGAGCACATTGGCATGTTACAATCTTTCTTTGCAGACTGTTCTTCCCCATTAACTTGTGTGGGCTGTCCCATGGGGACCATCTCACTCATTCAGATAACTGAAGATCTCTGTGCATTCCCCTGATTTTTTGTACAAGACAGCTGAGCAGACATCCATGAGTATATTCCTCTGTATTAGAATACTTTTATTTAAAACCACAAAGGAACATATTTCTCTGCCCTGGTGGAGAATAGCATAAGGAAAAATTAAAATAAACATAGCCAGAGCTTTCTTCTTGCAGAGTGCTGTATTTTAAGAAAGTAATATTTTGACTGATTATAGTTAGCTTTCATAGAGCCATTCTTAATTAATGTGTTATATTCCCTTATATTGGTAATCCTTTTGGTGGCTTGGGACTCGGCTGCAGACACTTGTTCTGTGTGTGTGAACATAAATAAACTCAAGACAGAGTGGCATTCAGATTTTGTGGCTTCCTCTGCATTTCCCAGTTTTCTTTCCTCAAGTACTTTCTGGGGATGCAGGGGCCTGTTTAGGCTGGGGTGCTTCAGGCAAAGGGGTTACCATAGCCAACACTGCGCAGGACAGCATCTTCCTCCCAGCTGGGTGGAAGTCCCCAGGGCCGGGTGCTGGCTCAAATCGGGTCAGCTGTGGACAGATGTGAAGCCAAATGAGCTCCCGCCTCTCCGTGCTGGGGGAAGCTCTCCACCAACCTTGACACTCCCCTCAAAGTTCATAGATGAGGCTCTTTGCATCGTTATGCTGTAAGCTGCTCTCCTCTCCTCTTCCCTGGCAAATTTGGCAGTGTTGTGAAATTAAAGCTGGGAAGGAGCGGAGAGTTCAGAACAGTATCTCATGCAATCAGGGCAATAAAGCTCTCTTGCAGCCGCTCTACTGTATTCAGTCAGCCTGTTTCTTGAGCCCTGTGCAAGTTACATTTGAGCATAACTTCTAATTAGGTATCTGGGTCATGTTTGACACACTCTCAGTTCAGCACTGACATTTCTGTGCTCCTACTTAGCTCTAAATTTGCCAGCTGTTTTCCTTAAATAATTCCACCTTCCATTAAAGGATTGTGCATCTTATGTAATTACACCCACGGTAGCATGAGGGCAGTTGTAAGGACACGGAGGTAGAAATAGCTCAGTGTTTTCCACTAGCCTTGGCATTCTTTAATTGAATCATTAAAAATTGGATTCCCACCTCTGCTGTGACAAGCTTCTCTAGCTCTGCTGAGCTCTCATTCATAATGTCTAGACTCTGTCAATTAGGCACAGCTCTGGAAACAGCTGTCTTCTGTGCCACCAAGTCCTCTAGTCCTTGCCTGTCAACTCTTTAATCCAGAAACATCAAGATTAAATTCCCTTTCATTACCTCTCTTCAGCAGTAAAAGGATTTGTTACCAGTTTGGATAGATTCAGAGATGGGTTGCATGAATTTTCTTCTAAATAGTCTCAGGCCATGAAGCATTTTCTGAAACAGAGATTTACATTATGCGACTCAAAATAGCACCAGCACTATAAAAGCAAATTGTGCAAGCGCTGGAAGAGTCACGCCGAGGTGTAGAGTACCAGACCAACGCAAAAAAGCTTTGCATGTGCAGTGTCAGTCTGGAGGTTTGTCAGACTGCAACTGCTGTCGTTAAAGTAGGGTTCACTGTTAGGATCCGTGCTGTCAAAAGAAAGGTCTTAAAAAAAGCCTTCTGGTTTTGTCAGCACCCGCTCCTCTTTCCCAGGCTAGTCTGTTCATGGAAGAGGGGTTGCCTGTCTTGGGGGTACTTTGTTAGAGATTTGCATCTGAGTACCTTATGAGCACCTTTTAAAAATGCTTCTTTTTTAAAGTGAAGAAGTCCTGCTTCGCCTCTTAGTTCACCCTTCAGTCCCTGTCTGCTCTTTTTGCATTTGTGTGTGGTGCCTCCCCCAACAGGCAGGTTCTGCCTAGCCTCATCCATTGCAGTTTGCTTTAAGCCCACAAGCATTTCATTCTGCACTTGGTGCGATTAACCCCCACCACCTTCTGGTGTCCTCTTTCTCCTCCCAGCTTCACACTTTCTTCTCTGCCATTTCTTGTGCTCGGAGCAGCCTCTGACAACCTGCATACCAGGTACACTGATGGTTATCAAAGTGGTGCTTTCAGAAAGCCTTTGCATGTTTCTAGTGCCTTTCATTTCCCAGGAATGAAAGTGTGTATTAACCACCCTAACTTAGCAATGAAGAAGTTTAAGACAGGTCAGATGCAGGCAGCTGAGCTCCTTGCCTGTGGTTTTGGTCTCTTACCTTGCTAAACTGTGCAGCGTGACAGCACCCTTCTGAGGTTTTGTTATATCCATTCACACAAGTAGTGAAGATAAAGAGTAAGTGACTTGCCTGGTGTTAGACAAGAAGTGAACATGGAGACCTAGGTACAAGACCATCTCTTTCCTCACTATGGCTGTGAGAAGGATGGAGACGTGGCAAGCAGGATCCTGGGCAGAGGCAGATTGAAATAGTCCACATTTCTCAGGGATCAGAGTAGGCATGTGTGGTGAGACCGCACATAGGAATAGGAGCTTGGAGGGGGGAGGTATGTGAGGGGAGGTTGAAAAGCCACCACGTCTTGATTGTTATGGTCACCTGCAATTACATATTTTCACTTCAGGCTACCTCTGGGTAACAGCGATCACTAATATGGACCTAGAGGTTTGCCCTGTAGAACAGGAGGGGCACCCTTTGCAGATGGTACTGCGAGAGGTGGATTAATATGCTGCCACAGTGAGAGGTAGAGCCCGCAGCTGGTTTGCGTCATGTCTGTTGAGCCACCTTGCTGGCTTCACTAAATTAAAGGAAGGTAGCATCTGCTCTTCAGCTGTGTCACTTGGCAGCACCTGATCAGCCTGACTGAGTCGCAGAGCCTGTTTCTGCCTCTCTGTGTGAAGGGAGGGAGTCACTTGCAGAGTTCATTCTGTTTTGTCTCACTGCATAGCAGACTTTATTTCTTGAGTGGTGTTACTGAATTCCACTGTCCCACCTCTAATGAAAACCTATATAGACTTGCACATTAACATGAATGGCAGCTGTATTTTTTTGTCACATAAACTTACCTTTTTTTATTATTGAGCTTTATAGGTTAAGCTTTTGGTGTTGAAGATGGTAAGTTTATGGTATGTTATGGGGACATAGGATAATATACAGCCTGTTCTCTGCAAATAATCAAAGCTGCCAGGTAGGGCTGTAGTAGTGAGAATAATGTGCAATACCTTATTTTGGGTGGGAACTTGCTGAAGGGGCTTTGGAGTCTAGAGGGGCCGCACTGTATCTGTTCAGGGAATTAGCTGCAAGTGCTGTTTCTGAGGTGGGTTTCTGCAGGACAGTCATGAGAGACACTCTGCAAGATCTCTGCTGGTGTTGGGATACTGGGTAGTGTAGCTTCCAGTGAAGCCAGGCTGCTGTGGACAGCCATGCGTGCAACTGCCCTTGGAATCATTGTGGTGAAGACAATACCTTTGCAAGCTCCCTGTAGGCGCTGGGAAGGAGAGAAGCTAAGGCATGTCCTATTCAGTTGTGCCCCTTCCTCCTACTTCTGCCTTTTTCCTCATAATCTGTAGCTGCTGAAGGGACTGGTCTCACCTAATGAGACATGAGCTTACAGAAGATTTCTCTGATGTGAGACTCTTAACTAACATGGAGCAAGTTAGTAGGTATGAACTGCAAAAGGTAGGCTCTAAGGGATGTAGTAAGTAATGCCCACTCTGAGTCAAACCCATGCCTACCAATACTCTGTCAGGCCGTGGATCCTGTAGTGGCTATCTAGAGTAGCATATAAGAAAAAAAAGGCATGTATAGCAATACTGTGGGTGGTATATTCCTCAGTTTCCAGCTGTCCACTAGGAGGGACTCAGTGGGGGATACAGTCAGATGTTTTGTCATTCTGTTTGGATTTGATTGTGGGCTTATTTTTCAGAAATGCAGAACAAATGTTTTTACTTCATAGTAAAGATAAAAAAGCCTTCTAGGAAATAGTTTGGAATACGACTATAATTTTTTCAGCATTTTACATTGGCCTATGTAAAATCCTGTAAACTTACACATAATGTACTTTTTACCTTGTGTGTGTGACACAGAGAAACATGTGCTGTCATAGAGCTGGATTTGAGTGTTTGACTGAAAGAACATTCAGGTTAACATGTAGATATTTAAAGTAGTCCTTTGCTTCTAATCTGATTAATATAATAATAGGCAGTCAAGTAACCATCTCGGTTACTTAACTGAAGGTGAAGAGGCTGGCTGCTGCTAGTGCCATGGAGAACCAGCTGCTCTGTGCAGGAGGATCCTGGACTGGTTACCTTCAGCAGCCAGGACATCTTACCCTTAGCATGTAGACATGCCTGAAGGTTTCATCTTTTCCTGTAGTTCAAGGAAATTATTTTCCCTTTCTTATCCCAACACGTCCCACCTGGAAACGCTCAACCTGTTCTGTTGTACTAACCTTATTTGCCATTTTTCATCACCCCTATTTTCTCTTTTCATCTCTAGGCTGTGCCTGTCACAAGGATGCTTTTTAACCTTTTATGCTTGATTGGGATCGTGCTGAATGGTGGCATTTTGATGCAAAACTTGTTAATTTTTTTAGATTTTGGATTTATATATATGGCTGGAATTTACCAAAAAAACCACAAATGTCCACCAGGGTCTAAAGTGTGTGGCTTACAGTCAGTCAAATATGTGAACTATAGAGTGATTTATCCCTTTAATGTTGTATTAGTGATGACTTTCATGCAAGAAATTATCCACTTACCCTTAAGGGACAATTTTGATACATATCATTGATCATTTTAGAGAAATCTTTGCAGTACTGGAAGACTGATGTGAATTACATAGGTTTTTATTTCACTGTGCCTGAACTAAAATGTTTACACACTGTGGATGGGTTTTTAAAAATGTATAATAATACACTGAAGTGTAAACAGAAAAAATATTCCCAGTTTTTCCCAGAAATCTTAATCTGCTTTTAAAAATGCTGACCACTGAATTGTAAAGGGAAAAGAAATAACCTGATGAGTTTTGGAATTTAGTCTGGGACTATGTGGCAGCTCAAGAAAGAGTTGAATGCTTGAAACCAAGGGCAGGCTTCTCCAATATCTATGTGACCAGGTGAAACACTTGAAGTGCCTTTGAAAAAGGGAGTCTGCTATTTAAAAAATGGCTGTAACTATTAAGTCAATACAGATTTGTTGAAAGCCGATAGCATGTAGGCTCCTGAGGGCCTTTCAGTTTGAAAATGGAACAAAGGAGTCTAAGTTGTCTTGGCATTTTTGAAACTTGTGTCCAGCATCGTCTTTTAAAAGTACAGAAAGGTTCTCTGTAGGACACCTTTTTGTTGCGTTGGTATTTTATCTGGGGTTGACATACTTTATAGTCAAAAGATGTAACAAATGTCTCTAGGGGAAATTCTCAAGAGCATGAATGGTTATTAGGCTGCCATGGCCCAGTAATAATCCGAGGGAAATGTCCATCTCTTTGTGTATTCAGGGAGGCAAAGGGATGCGAACAACTAGAGGGAAGAAAAGGAGAAGCAGTCAAGGAGGTGCATTGCTTTGCTCTCAGAATTATTACTTTAGAATATCAAATTACAGACAGCATACAAATACCCAATGATTTAGTTTCATCAAAAGGGAGCATTCTAAACCAGCATGACCCATATAATTACTCCAAAATAGATTTAAGACAAAAATGTGCATTTAATAACCAGATGATAAAGTTGAAGAGATCTTAATGCAAAAAAAAAAAAAAAAAATCTAGTTGAATCTAAGCTAACCTGGTGACCTACTTGTCTCCGTTCCTGGTAGCCACTGATAGCCTTCCTGCAAAAAGGATAACAGCAAGATGATACACCCACCCCCAATTTGTTATTGCTATAGATCAACTTTTCTTGCATTATTTTAATACTAATCAATTAAGCCCCATCAACAGTGTGGCTGTTTTCATAAATATGTGCTTTGGCAGGGGGTGTTGTGGGTTTTGTATGCAGCTCTCGGTCTCCTCAGGGAGGAATATATTAGTGGTCAAATTGGTCTGTATTGATGGACAATATTCTTCCTTAATACCAAAACTTAACCCAACCAGCTATTGCCCAGCCAGGACAGCTTGATGGGGTGACAGGCCAAAGCATTCCCTGGGCTAGCTAGGCAACTCTGGTGCTACAGAGTGGGTGACAGAATCGGGGCAAAAGGCTGGAGGCAGCCAAATTCCTGACCCCATTTTATAAGCCTCAGAAGTGTAAGAGTTGGAAGAGCAATTAGCAGGTGGAGGTGCCCATGGCCTCCCATGGTACCCACCTCCCCATGCGGGCTCCGATGGCAATCCAGCGGTGCAGGCATTCAGATGCAGTCAGGGATTGGGATGACCTGGAAGCTCCTGTGCGAGTCCCTCAGGGTGGGAACCTTACTTGAACCCCTCAGGAGTGCCATGTGGCCCAAAAGGCATAAGCTTGCCATCCCTGCAAGTAGTACATCAGATGGGCATCACCAACAACCGTCTAGCGCCTGAACATCTGCAAATGTTTGAAAATTGCTTTTTTGTTGCCCGTGCTAAGCCTGCTATATACTTTTCTGCTTTGCTGTCACTGCTCTGCTTCCTGGACTTGATTGCATATCCTGAATCAGGCAGTTCTCTGTGAACTTACATCTGAAATAGTCGTGAAATAAACACATCCTTACCATTTTGTGTTTATGTTTCAAACAAGGGATAAATCTGTTCCCCCTTGGCTTACCCATCTAGATTGGGCGCCACAGTTCTGTTTCCTATGGGCTGGAGGAAGAGCAGGAGAACAGTTTAACCACGTAAAACTGTTTAAATTGTCTGTGCTTCTTTGATCTTTTTATGGTCTACTCATGAGGCCACAAGACTGTTGGCCTTTTCTGTATTTTTCTGGAGGCTTCTGTGATATTGGTTTTGACTGATGTATCTATCTGCTTGTTGTTTACTGGGAACTGATATCTTCAGGGGAGTCTCACAAGACCAGCTGTTACTGTTAAGCCAGGTATTTGTGAGGTCCAAATCTAAATCTAAGGAGAGTTATTCACAATATCAAAAGCATCTCTGGCAGAAAAGCAGTCACGGAATCACGGAATTTTAGAGTTGGAAGGGACCTCTAGAGATCATCTAGTCCAACTCCCCTGCTGACGCAGGAATGCCTAGAGCACATTACTCAGGACTGCATCCAGGCGGGTCTTGAAAATCTCCAGAGAAGGGGACTCCACAACCTCCCTGGGCAGCCTGTTCCAGTGCTCTGTCACCCTCACCGTAAAGAAGTTTTTTCTTATGTTTGAATGGAACTTCCTATGTTCCAACTTGTGCCCGTTGCCCCTCGTCCTGTCACTGGGAACCACTGAAAAGAGTCTGGCTCCATCCTCCTTCAACCCACCCTTTAGATACTTATAAGCAAGAATAAGGTCTCCCCTCAGCCTTCTCTTCTCCAGGCTCAAGAGTCCCAGCTCTCTCAGCCTTTCCTCATACGAGAGATGCTCCAGTCCCCCAATATCTTTGTTGCCCTACGTTGGACTCTCTCCAGTAGTTCCCTGTCCC
>VYXH01010341.1:1345718-1430612 GCA_013397275.1 Burhinus bistriatus
TCTATAACAAACTCCCACCACGATGTCTGCCTTATTGGCCTTCCCCTTGATTCTTATCCATAAATACTTAACACTGTCATTCATATTGTAAAGTTCTAGGCATTCAAAACTGCCCCTAACATAGAGGGCCACCCCACCACCTCTCCTTCCTTGCCTATCCCTTCTGAAAACTTGGTAGACATCAATCACAACACTCCAGTTGTGCGAGTCTTTCCACCACGTTTCTGTGATGGCAACTGTGTCATAGTTTCCTTGCTGTACAATGGCCTCCAGCTCCTCCTGTTTGTTCCCCATGCTGCGTGCATTAGTGTAGATGCATTTCAGCTGGGCTAATTGTCCTGCCACTTTTTTGGGGGGACAAGCCCTAATTCCCACCTGATCGTGCTCAGACACTTCAGTAGTTACCATCCTATCACTACCCCTCATGTCTTTACTACCACAGGGATCACCATCCTATACCATCACTGAGACAGACTGCAAGACCTTGCTAACACTTTTACCCAGAAGCACTGGCACGCTGCTTCCAGCTTCCGCTTTAGTAATCCTGGTTCCAGTCATTTGGCTATATCAGCGTTCTGGGTTTTGTAGGTGTAATTTGAAGAAAAGTTTTTATTTTCAATGAGACGTGGAGGGAAAGCTGGAGATGCTAATTGTGGCTTGCAATGTTAGGTACTGGAAGGGTGTGTTGAAGGAAGATGAGATTAAACTGGTGTGAGAGATGCTTCTTTAAGAAGTGGCGCAATAATTTGTCTTGCTGTACTGCACTTTATCATTAGGCTATCATCTCCACATCTGTGACATGCTTCTCTCTGTGTTCTCAAATTTAAATGCATAGAAGACCCTCATGACTTTCAGCAGCAAATATCAACTCTTGCTTTAATCTCTTCTCCTCTCACCAGACCAGCTGCTGGCAGCAAATTGCTGGTTTAGCCATAATCTTGGCAGCCTTTGCTTAGAGTTTGCGGCACGGGTAGCCACAGTCCTGTAGTGAAGCCGTGCGAGCTGATTGTCTGAGACTGGAGCATTGAAGCTGTGCAATGTTGTAAGAAGAATGGGTCAAATAAAGGACATGGTCCTTGGCTGAATGAGCTTACTTACTGTGGGCCCTGCAAAAGGGACCTGCCCAGTACTAGATAGTACCGAAGAAATGCTGAGTAATATCTTGTCAAGATAAAGTTACTTGATGGGGATCTTGCTTTCAAATTTGCATGGTCTTGTCATAGACTGAGCATGTTTGCACAAGACAGTCTGCGAGTAAGCT
Organism: Burhinus bistriatus; assembly: GCA_013397275.1. Classification (NCBI taxonomy): domain Eukaryota; kingdom Metazoa; phylum Chordata; class Aves; order Charadriiformes; family Burhinidae; genus Burhinus; species Burhinus bistriatus. The sequence goes on from VYXH01010341.1 coordinate 1,346,980, forward strand.
GGCAAGAGAATGTAAATACTGCCCTTTCCATTTATTCTCTCAGGTTGGAAACAATATTCTGAGTTACCTGCCTTGAGACCTGCTGTGGTTTGCTCTGAGTATAATACTAGCAAAATTTGTAAAGCACTGACAGGTTTCAGTCTGTGAAAGTAAAAACAGAAATGAGCATGTACAGAGGGAGAGACTCTGCACAGGAGAGTAGGACTGGGGAACTCCATTGGCAGCACTTAGTATTAATGTTCAACACACTATGAAGTTGTATGGTGTTTTATGTTTTCAAAGTGCTAGGTAACATCAATTCATTAATCTTTACAGTCTTTATTATTACACTTTTTTCAGCCATATAATTGACCTGCATGAACATTATATGTTCCTTCCAAAGCCATACAGCAACATACCAGAACTGAAGCTTGGACATCCCTGATGCCAAGCTCCAGTGTACTGGATGAAGAAGTCCAGATACAATGAGCTGCAGGAAAGGACTTTGTCATCTTTTATATTTTTGACTCACATTCAGGTATACACACAGACTCTTACAGACTTCAGTGGAAAGTATGTTCACATTTCAGAGTAGCATTTGGACCATTTAGGTTTTGTAAGCATAATTTATTTTTGCATACGTATTACTGTTTTCAACATCTGTGTTCTTATTCCTTGGGACTGGTTTTTACAGGCTTATCCTCTTGCTCCTTGTGCGTTTTCTCCACTCACTTCTGCTCTTTTCCCTTCTAACTGCAAGGGAGGAACAAACCTGAGCTGGCGGAGGAGAGTGTGCAGCTCTGCACATCTGCACTTGCCTCTGTACATGCAGCGTAAGCTACTGCTGATAAGAGTGTGAACAGGCTGAAAAGTTTATCTCAGAATAAAGGACTATGTTGGACAGAATCTGCTGAGCTTGTGAGACGCCACGGTTGTAAATGGTGACCCACCATGCTTTCGACTGGCTTCAGCAGAGTCGTGGCAGTGCCATTAGCAGTGTGGTCGGTACGACACCCCAGATGCTGGCCACAGTAAGACAGGAGAAGCCTCAGCCTGCACTGGCAGAACGGTGTGATTGCAGTTGGCTGAAGAAACTTTGTTTGCAGTTTTTGACCAAGGAATATGAGGTATGGCCACAGGGTTATTCTACGTACATCACTGGGAGGAGGAGGAAAGAAAGAATAAAAGAAGTTGGCCTTTCTAGAATATTTTATCTCAAAATCGCTTTCCTCGAAATTTATCTCAGAATTGCTTGTGTGTGTGTGCTGATCTACAGCTTGCAATTTAACTCCTTATGGAAAAACTTTTACATCACAAAAAATTGCAGTTGTTGTTGGCACACTCCTTGACACTGCTGAGTGGCCAGGAGGAGGAAGTAGTAACCCTCCCAATCTCTGTGAGGTCCCTCCAGGGAGTTTTGGCATAGGGGTGGTCTGAGAGAAGCTTTACAAGTTTCCTGCTTGTCCTTTGCTTTTAGCTGAAGCATAGATATTCTGTCTCTCTCGCCCTTTTTCTCGGTAAATATTGCTAATAAAATGTGCACCTGATGGGGAAAAGAGTAAGGGAAGAATGGTCAATGCCAGCTGAGTTTTACAAGTAGCACAAGAGCCTGCATTGTTTCTTCATTATGCTTCATTTTGTAATCTCTTCTGGTCGAGATATCTAGCCTGGCAGTCCTGAGAGGATAGATCCAGTAAAGGCTTCCTAGTAGCCCACTGAAGACAGTTCTTTTCCAGTATAGCTCTTGGTTTAGGAGTTGCTAATTGTATATTTTCATAGAAAATATAAGGCCACTTAGGAGGCCTTTCCTATGTCAGAGTTGATTGGATTTGTGATTGTGATTTTTTTTTTTTTTTTAATGTGGCCATGGATTCCTGTATTTTTATCTAATTTTTAGTGCCTGCCTCTCTATGTAACAAAACATTTTGTTAGATAGAAGTGATTTTTGTCTCTTTTTTTCCCCTGGGTTTAACACGATCTCTTTTGGAACTGACTTCCTTTACTTGTTTCTGTTGTACTGTTCTTTAGATGAATTTGCTGTAGTCCTTTCAAAACACTTTTTTCTTCAAAGTTGTCATTCCTCGCGATACATTCTGTATCTTCTGCTGCTTACATTTCCCCTCTCTTAAGTGATTCAGTTTAATTCATAAGGTGATAACTTTAACCCATTTGGTTTTGGGTGGGTTGTTTTCCTCTGGGAAGACAGAAGTTGTTCAGATTACAGATGTTCATCCATCTTTTCCTCTTGAGTCCAAGCTTTTTTTATCTGATTGCATTTCTGAGATCCACAGAAATAAAGATTTTCCTTTGCCTCCCCAGTAAAACAGAAGTGAATGCACTTACAAAAGGCAAAGTCTATAGCGCAGTGAAAGAGCTCAGCATTCCCACTAGGCCTTACAAATATTTCCATACGTACCTAACTTCGCTGTGGGAGTAGGCTGGTGAGCTGGCTGGGCAACAGACAGCCCTCCACAGCTGTCCCCTGGCGGATGGTGGGGCGATGGGAGCACCATGCCTGCTCTGTCACCGTCTTTCTCAGGGACTGTTGGTGCGAGATGCTGCCGACTCGTTGAGGAAAAACCAGGAGCATCGCACATCCGAGCGTGTTCCTTGCGAATGCGTGGTCCTGAGGTGAAAGCGAAAAATAAACAGAAGATAAACAAGGCCTTTCCTCGCTCTGCCTTTCCATGCCTGCTCTTGGATACAACCTGATGGTATGACCTGTTGTATTTTACTGAGACATTGTGATTCTGCGTGTTGGTTTCTTGGGACCTTTTCATCTTGCGTCTCTTGTACCCTGTGAGTGACTTCAGTGGGGACACTGTGTCCCTCTCTCTCTCTCTCCCCTGTGTTTCTGCCCAGCTGGGGAGAGGACGGTGCCTGCTCCTCTCCGCCTGGAGTCTGTGTTCAGGGTCGTTACCTGCAAAATTAGTTACACCTTGAGATCGTGAGCGGTGCTTTGAGAACAGGTGGGGCCTCCACCTGATTCCCCAGCAGCTCTGACTTGACCCTTGCAGCGTCCGGTAAGCTGGCGTCGGGTCAGGTTCTCCGAGCCTGGGCTGTACCCGGAGGAGGGACGGTGGCCACGGCAGCCCGGGGAACCGCCGAGCTCGCCCGCCGCGCTGCCTCCGATTCCCTGGGCAACACCGCCACCTCCCGGCCGCCCGGGGGGCGGGCTGCCTGCCTCCCTGCCTGCCTGCCTGCCTGCCTGCCTGCCTGCCTGCCTCCCTGCCTGCCTGCCTCCCTGCCTGCCTGCCTCCCTGCCTGCCTGCCTCCCTGCCTGCCTGCCTCCCTGCCTGCCTGCCTCCCTCCCTGCCTGCCTCCCTCCCTGCCTGCCTCCCTCCCTGCCTGCCTCCCTCCCTGCCTGCCTCCCTCCCTGCCTGCCTCCCTCCCTGCCGAACCCCTGCCGCCAGCTGAGGCGACCCAGCTGGCGGGCGGGCGGGCAGCCTCAGTGCTGTGTCTTTCCCATCAGAGGTTGTGTCAGGGCCGGTGGTGCCCGGCGAGGTCAACCTGCTGGAGATTTTGGGGCAAGGAGGAGGGAGAATGGGTGAAAAGGTGAAACGAGGGAAGAAGCGGTATGTCTTTTAAGTCAGAATGTGATCTGAAAGTATTTGACGAGGCTTCATCATACTACTAGTGTAGAGTTCAGGTGACGGCCATAGGATTATGGGGTTTGTGGGTTGTTTTGTTGGGTTTTTTTTCTTTTTTTTCTCTCTCCTCTCCTCCCCCCTCCCCCCAGCCCCAGTAGTAAGATGTCTGGCACAGTCCTTTTTGTTTCAAGACAGACATTGGTTTACGGTTGGACTCGATGATCTTAGAGGTCTTTTCCAACCTAAATGATTCCATGATTCTAAGAACGTTTGTAATCCTGGGAAAACTTCTTTTAATTTTAATAGGTGTTGATTTACCATAAAAATCCATGTGGTATAGCTGTGGTCGGTGCCCAGGACTTTTTAATGTAGCTTCCCAGCAGATATGCTCACATCCACAAAACCAGCATTTGCTTTCCATCCCTGCTCGCTGAAAGGTAACTGTTGCTCTGACATCCCTGTCAGTCAGCTTACTGCTGGAGCGAAATTCAAAGGCAGGACACTAACTCTGTGTTTGCATTGCGCTTACTGGCGGGACCCTGAGGATATTACAATATAAATGTGAAACGGTTGGTATTACTGGAGAGCAAATACAAAAGTCTTGTGAGCGCAAGTGAAATGTATTTGCTTTTATTGTTTGTTTGTTTTTTTCTTAATTTTAATATTTACAGGAAGGTTTTTTGTTGAAGTATTCATATAGTTCTAGTTTCTGCAATCACTTGTGAAATGGCTCTCTTTGAAGGCTTTTCTCCCTTAACATGGCAAAACATCTGATGAATTAAAATATTTCCTGAGACCTTACAGAATGCAGTGTTGCTGACTTTAAAAAAAGCTTTTGATGTACACAGAGAGGATTTGAGTTTTGAGTTTTACCTATTTCTAAACTAATAGTGCCAGAATGTGTTTTGCTGTTCTGTGCAAATTTACCCAGGCAAACTGTGCTCGCTGACAAAGGTTGTGAGGTCCAAGGCCGTTCTTGCCGCGCTTGCCAGTGGCTGATGTGCCCAGTGGCACTATTTGGAGGGAGCCGTACCAGACTGGGTTTTGTCAAGAGTCAGCAGTGACAGTTCGACAACTGACTGTCACCCTCATGAGGTTTCCAGAAAGAAGCGAGTGAAGCTGCTGGGCCTCAGACCAAAGTGTTGTTGGATGGAAACAGGAAAGCAGCAGCACTGTCAGGTTTGTCCCGCTGCTGTCAGGTGTTGCACCACAAAGTTCTCCAAGGAGCTACTTTGAACAAGGCTGATCCTCGCTGCATGATGAATGGCTTTATGGAGGCTGTGCTTTGTGCTTCTGCTTGGGTAACAACCAAATATGCAGCCGTGTCTGCTCTGAGCCCATCCCACGTTCAGGGCCTGCTGCTCTCTGAAATCATCGCTGCTTTGGAGCAGCCTGTCAGCTTTTCCAAGTCCAACCCCATACTTACATGGAAAGGAGTTAAATAAAATGTCAGTCTTCTCTGTCTTAGTATGGAAACAAAAATGCCCTCTAAAATTCATATAGACAGATATTTTGCAGTTCTAAGCTACATAGTGTTTTGACAGTAGATTCAGTTACTTAAACCAGATGGTATGTGTTTAACGCAGCTTTCAGCTTTTTAAAATGCTTCTTACTTTCAGAGGTTATTTGATAAAATGACCTTGGAATATTTACCAGACAAGAAACACAATTTTAGTATGTAGGTATTTAAGAGAAGCTGATTGTTGTTTTTACAGCTTCTGTTACTGTATGCAGCCCTGTAAGATCCATCAAATGTAAGAAAGAACAAATAATTTACCTGTTTTGAACTTGTTACTTAATTACAAATGCTAACAGATTTGTGCTTGTTGATTGTTCCAGTGATACCATTAAATTGTTCTGCACATTGAAAATTCTCACTGATGTATACCTCTACCCAAATTTGAAATGCAGGAACGAGATGTTGCCAGCAAAGTCAGGTGCTCCTTGCCAGTATAAGTGCCTTTGACATACGGTTTAAGGAGCCTCATTTAAAATACGGCATCTAGTGTTAGTGCCAATACTGTCTCTTTGTTTAGCATGGCAGTAAGTACATTGTCAGCAATTGCTATACGATCATAATTCATCTGGTGTTACCCTCGGCTAAAACAAATTATATGTGCAACCCTAATCTTGCTGGAGAATTGTACCCGATTGACTGTTGCACCAGTACAGAGCTGCAGTGAGACCAACTGCACTCCAGTGCACCCTGTGTGCATTGAAAGGCCTAGGAGGGAAAGGGGGAAGAAATCTGTACAATACCAATTATTTCATTTTCAGGACAATGAACTCCTGGAGAGAAAAGAGCTACAGATGTCAGGTTATTTCATTTTCCGGGTGATGTGACTGTTACTGCATCACTGTAAACACTGAGTGTGGTACTCAGTCTTTCCTGAAGAATGAGAGGGAAAGGGGTAGCAACCTGTCAGGATGAAGTTGGTTTCTTAGAGAGTTAGATGATGCTAATTATCCTTATCTGTAATAGAGACAACAGACAATAATTTTGCCACAGTTAGCATGGATCTTGTGAGAGAGAGATCTGTTGTGGCCAGAGCTCTTCAGGAGGTTTAAAAATTGAGTAATTCTGTGAACAGAATTACTGTGGAAATTCATGGCAACCCGGCATAGGTGAGGACTACAGGGTCAGATCTCCTAATAAATAAATATTGTGCCAAAATCACTAAAATGCTGCAGCTTTTACAGCACTTTACTGTCTTGCATCAGTTGGTGACATTTACACCTTTGCAGGGAAACTGTTATAGCACTGGTGAGGGTGAGGAGGACGTTGATGTGACAGCCTTTGAAACCCACTTAGTGAAGGAGGATGCAGTGTGAAGCGACTTGATAGTCGCATGCTGGAATATGCAAGTCGCCTTCTACGTTTTATCGATCTTCCTCTTTTCTGGAGAAAAAAAATTGCTATTAAAAATACTAATATATGATTGAAATGACAGAAAGATTGCCTTTGATTTAAAGGCTGTGCACATGAATTGCATAGCAGTGAAAATGTTTTAGCCCTAACAAGGTCTGACACGGGAATCTTCAAAAGCCCCGATCCCAGCAGTGCTCAGAGTTGCTTCCCTTGCTGTTTTGTTGCTGAATCATTTTGACAGCGTGAGGAACAGTGTTTAAATACTATTATATGGCAGAGAGCCAAACTGCTAAGCTATATGAACCGCTTCAGTAGTCTGACTAACGCAAAGGCAGAGCAGCCTGAAAGGGAACTGTAAATTTATGCTCAATTGTAGGTGTAAAGGTACATCTTGAGATGTCTGCAATTCTTAACCATTTATAAAAGGAAGTAACTTCTGATACTACTACTAAATATTGTAACTATTGCTGCTGGGAGGCTGGGACTGCAAGGTACAATTTTTCTGGCTCTTGTATACCTTTATAATGGCTCTCAAAGCAATGTGCTGGTCTTCTGTGGGTGTTAGAGGAGGAATGGGTACAGGTTTGAATGAGGCAAAGTGTGGAGTTGTTAATTTGTTTTGTTTTGCAGTTTCCTCCCGTACTTGTAATGGCAGCAGTTTGTTCGGAGTTGCATTTGAAGAGAGAACAAGATTTGGGCACAGGTCGCGCAGTATATCTCTAATTTAGAGCAGGCCAAATTCTAGCCAAGCGAAGCACCGGGGAGGGGGGTAACACGGCAGGGATTATGATATATTCTGGGTTCTGGAGGGTGCATGTGTTTGGGTCTGTCAACATATTTATTCATGTCGGGCCTGTCTGTAGATAGCATAGAGCTGAGAGCAGCTCGGTTTTTCCAAGGCAGGTGAGGAATGTTTAGCACAAATAAATCAGTGTGGCCGCTCCTGCAGTAAGACCCCTGCTTGGTGTCTCTTGGTGCGAGCAAATGGCAGCATGTAAGCAGTCAAAGGCACTGAGCATCAGGTTCGAGGGCTGGGCCAAGGTGCCATAGCGCTCTCAAAGCAGAGGGAGAACAAGGCTGGGGCTGGCGTACCACCAAGTGCTTTATCTCAGCGCGGGTCAACTGGAAAAAGACCTTTTGCTGGTATCGCTTTTTTCCAGTTGAGGACCTGGTTTAAGCTGTGCTGGCAGACCTCTCTCACTGGGATTAGCTGTGTGTTCATTAAGAGGTTTGCTAGCTCAGCCTTACTAATGCCACTGTAGAACAATCATCTTAAATCCAGAGCTCTCAGCTAGTGGCATCCTTCTGCTCCTCAGCGCTGGCTGCCTGATTTTAAGTGGTGTTGGTGGGAGGGTATTGCAACCCAGAAGCCTGTCTTTGGGTGTGTCTTCTGCTACTCGCTTTCACAACCTTGCAAAGCTACCTGAACTATTTTTAGATGGGCAGCGTTGTAACGGAAGCAGTCTGGCCATGATGTCTCTGAGATCTTACAATCTAATTTATCTTTGTTACCTGGGTAAATTAGCCCACACAGGGCTCTGCGCTGTCTTGTCTGGTCAATTATTGATTCCTGCCTTATGAAAATCTCCCTCTACAGGCCTGCATCGTAGAGGGTACGTGTGCTTTGGTAGCCTGGCCTATTTGATGAGAAGGCAGAAGTCCCTCCAAATAGCAGTTCAGAAGAAGGAGCTATTAGCAGGGTGAAAATACACAAGGAATTAGGATTTTGCAAATCCAAATCTCCATCTTTCATATCCATCTATATTTAAAATGTAGGCAGGAGAGATTGTGTGTGCGCGTGTTATGTGTAAAATACCTATTGGCGACAAAGATCAAATTAACACTGCAGTGCTGATGGTTAAATTGTGAATTTGCAGCCCGTTACTTCATAAGCTATTTCAAAGCATGTTAGCACTCAGTTGCTAGAAATTCCTGTTCAATTCCTAGTTAGAGCACACAAGCAGCTCTGCAACTCTGGTGTGTTGCCCTCCACCTGGTCTTGTTCCCTGAGCTGATGCCCTGAGCTGCTCATCTTCTTTCCACACCATGACTACAGGAGCCCGTGGCATTGTGTCTCTCCTTGGAAGGTCATCTTCTGTCACACTCCCAACACCACAAGTGTCTATCAACACCTTGCAGTGCAGCCACCAGTCTGGGTCATTACTCCCTTTTGTGAAAGAATTTGTGAATAGATTTGCTGTTAATTTTGCTTCAGGGCCTGGTGTCAGGGACAAGAATGTGCATGAGTCAAACATCAGAGTTGTTAATCTTAATAGGCTTTTGATAAATCTGTGATGGTTTTGTTTACACAGAAATGGACACTCATGCAAGAGAGGTACAGTGTGCTTCCTAAGTTCAAAAGCAACATACAAATCCCAATGATTAGTATTTATATGGGACTCATCTCTGAAATAGCAACGTTTGGTATAAACGGGCAATCATACCGAACAGCTTTCTGTAGATAACAGTAAAGGAGACAGAGGAGGGATGAAGAAATAGTTGGAATGTCATATCAGCCCAAACACTGTGATAAATAATCCACGTTGTTGTCAGGAAAAGGCAGAGGATCAGAGATTTTGAACCCATTACATTTACAAATATTCTGTCCTTGTCATTGTTTTATCATCCTGGAATGCTCACGCGCAACTTAGCTCCGTGTGCTGCTTTCCACTTTCCCACCAAACATCATTCTTACTTCACACAAAGTATTATGTTTTCAAATTTTTTATTACAAGAAAAGTAAATTGTAAATTCAAGCACTCAGAAGTTATGATAAACAAAGAGACTCCTTAGAAACTTTGGCGGCTTTGATCAAAAAGGGGTAACATTCCTGCTGCTGCTGATTGTTAATAATTCACAAACAAGATTTAAAGAAGTGAATATAATGTAAAGGAAAATTGCTGTTGCTAGAAGCTCTAAGCTGTTGTAGCTTTGATGATGCTCCTTGCTGACACTGAGTGGTGCAATTACCACATGCTGATGGAGGAGAGCTGCAATTACCACATTTTCTGAGTCAACTGCTGAGATTTTTTTTTTTTTTTTTCAGTTGGCATTGGTATTTATTTATGTGCTTGTTGTAGGTAAATTCTATAAAGTGCTTCCCCAATATTTGTAACAGAATACTAGGGAGAGACCTAGATATTGGCCCCCCCCCCGCCCCCCAAATTGGCATTTTGCATTAAATCCCTCCTGTGAGCAGGAGTCTACACTTCCAACATAGCTGAAATCACTGTGGAAGTCAGTGGGGTCTCTGTGTAAGAAAAATAGTAGCAGGGAGTCCTAGAGGTCTTGAGAAATTTTGTATTACATCGTTTTGCCCTTTATCATGGGTGATGTTCATTTGTTTATTTTTGTAAGCCCCGTGGTAAAAGTGTGGATAACCAGTTAACATTTTTGTCCTAGATTTACCAAGGACCTAGTGCTGTTTGGGAGGACCAAAACACGTTATTTCCATTTAATAGTGTGATTACGGTGTTTGGCAGGGTAGAAAGCAGCTTGAGTGGCTGCTTATACACCTATGCATGTATTCTAATAAGTCATTTTGACTGCTTATGATTTTTTTTTTTTTCAGTCTTGCTTCTCTGATAGAAATATTATAAGATTGGTCTGAGTTCAGGAGCAAGTTGTTCGGAAAATTTGTTGCTAAAATGGGTTCATCTGTTTTCAAGAATGAAGTGACAGGAAGGAGAGCACATTTGCACCCTTTCATCAAAATAGTGTCTGAACCTTGAGTCTGGAGATGACTGACAACAGAGGCTAGGCACATAGCTTGATTGCCCATAGAGTGTGTCATGGAGTGTGTCGATAAGGTCTAGGAAGGAGCTGAAGGAGCATTTTTCATATTCCTTTTGTAAAATTAAAAAAACGAAACCTACTATGCAAAAATATTTAATATTTTTTAAAAATCATTAAAATATGTTCAGGCAATATTAGGATTACACTAGCACTGGAAAAAGGCAGAGAAAATAACCAAGCAATTTTATGTCTGTTCCTGTAGAGATGTATATATGACAAATTCTTTCATAACATGATCACACAGTATTTTTAATTAATTATTTTTTTAAGACCTAATTTTCTTCAGTGTTAGTATTTGTCAGTACAATGTGAGGCTGTAAACAATCTGAGGTCCAAAGCATCCCACCTTATTGGCTGTAGTTGCTGAATGGCCTTCAGTGATCAGGGCTCAGCTCAGCAATTCTCATGAGAAAGGAGAGACTTTAGTCCTTGGTCACTGATGCTACACCTGGGTAACATGAGATGTCCCATGTCAAACCACCGTGGAGCTCCGCTCGGCAGTGCTTACGAGCTCTGCCACCTCAGGACACTCAGCAAAACATGCAGTTGTCTTATCATGCCTAAGAAGAGACACAAAGATGCCCATGTTTGCTGAAGTATCAGAAATAGTCATGGTTTTTTTCATTTTTATACGTACATGTGTGTGTATTTGTACACATGTATGCCTTGTCAGGGACATGCCCAGTCCACTGGATGACAAGCAGATCCTGGTGGTCCTGGCTCCTTCACCCAGAACCAGCAGCACATCTTTAGATATTGCTGGAGGAGAGTACGGCATACTGTCTACCTTTGCCATTTCACACAGTGCGTAGAAGGTGGGTGAAACTGATTATAGGTGGCCCTACATTTTCCAAGCAAGTCCTGGATTTTCTGGAAGAGGTACAAGTTAGGTTGAGTAGAAAATGTATCAAATACAGTGGTGGTGACTCACCTCAGTAACTGCATCTTGGCGATGGTCTCACACCTTGTGAACTTTTTTTTTAATTTATCTTTTCATGGCTGGCCACTCATTTGTCATGTTGACAGGCAATGGCCTTCTGAGAACACTAGCTACTATTATGGGATCACTGAGGCCAAACAGAAAATGGAGAAAATAGCAGGAAATGTAAAACTGCTAGTCTGTCTTTAAACCAGGTAGCTGGATAAATGGTCACTGTGAATCTGTTTGAGCATAAAAATACAACTATTCTGTTGGTATCAAGCAGCTTGATCTACTTCAGCTTCAAAGAAGAGCCTAAAGGGAAAAGATATATTTCATTATAGGTGGGGAGGAAATAGATGTTCACAGGCTGTTTATTAGCCTTGAACCGAGCATACTGACTCAGAGGAAATGTAGATGTATGGAGAGGAGCAGAGAGGAGATTGTTGCTGGATCTGGGTAGAGGAATGGCTCCCTTTTCTGTTATGAAAATACACCAAACTATTTGGTTTCAGAAGATCTCAAATGCCCTATTAGTGTTTAGTGGAAACATGTCAGTGGGCAAGGGTTTCCCTTGGGTGTCCTCTGAAAGAGCTTGTGAACTGTAGAATCTGAAAATTGCCCAGAAAAGATCTTTTTGTGAAGGCGAGTTATATAAGGACCATCTATCAGGCTTGACCTACAGGAGAGGTTAAGATGAAGTTTTCTGGAAAACTTACAGATAAAGTAATCTGTGTCTTGGTCTGACGCAGTAGAGTCTTCTAAAAGATTCCCTCAAGTCTTCACCGTGTCTTATAAGGATAAATCTGAATTTTCTTATTTGAGGAAGGGCATAAGTAGTGTTTCTAGGTGGGCAAAAGTAGGTTGCAGTGATAGAAACAGCCGCAAGCAAAGGCAAAGCCAATGTGTGAGGGTAACCCTAAAAACTGAAGGTGGTGTGGGAGATGGCAGTAAAGAGTTTTCATTATGATTGAATATTAATTAGTAACATGGCTATTAATGATGACAGTAATTAACAGAGGAAGGAAAGACTCGTCATTGTCCTGAGGGTGAGTAATCAGTCTTGGCAGGTGATAAATAATGGTTCAGCAAACTCAGCAGAAAGATAATCTGTCTGCCTCAGGACAACTGGAGAACAGCTATAAAATCTTCCAGGCTCTTGGCAACATTCAGGAATGACTTCATGTTTTTAACAGAGACAAATTAAAACCCCTGATCTCAAGTGCTGCTTATATGCTGGAGTGGCTGATCATGGGAGTTGTGGTTGAGTTGGTGCCTTCAGTTTACTTGCCCCTTTAAACCTTCCTGTTTTAATCTTAATAGCAGGGGGGAGAAAGACAGGGGAACCAGCTTTCAGTGTTACTTGAATTTGTCATTATACTATGATGAAAATTGAATAGATTCCTCAAAAGAGGTGTAGAGCTGGGGACGTGATCATTCTATATAAAAATAGAGTGGGACTTCATCCTGCATTCAGTATTCCTGTATATCTAGGGAGGGATCATGCAGAATGCACTTCACCTCCCTTGAGCAAAGCAAGGCACTACTCCAGATGATTTTCAGATATCAGCTGTCACGTCACTTGGCAATAAGATGCCTAAGAGATCACTTCGAGCCTGTAATCTGAGACGAAAATCAGGAGAAATAGTGGACTTTTCAGTTTGGGGGATGAACATTAAAAACAAGAAAGATTCTGGTTTAGCTTGAACAAAGACAGCATTTTGTGAGAATTGTGTTTTGTTTCTAACAATACAGAAGCACTTCAGTTTGAGTCTTCTTGAATTATTTTCTACCCTCAAATGTTTTGTTCTATCTTTAGGATATTTTTGTTTTGTAAAAGGCAAAAGGGAACATCCATGTTTATAAAATAGAATATTTTATTAACAAACTTGTCAAAACAACAGTTACTGGCTCTGAACATTTTCCCCCTATGTTATTCAGCTAGCACTGTTCACTAGATATGTTCTCATCTAGCAGGTAGTTTTGGATCCCTCAGACATCTTTTTCTGAATAAATTTACTATTCTCCAAAAAATGATGTGACTTTAGGATGCACCTGGCAAGCTGGTTTCAATAGAGGCAGGAAAGTGCTGGCACCATTGCCAGAGGCATTGGTTAGGTGTTCTGCAAGGTACTGCCTGCAGTTCTGGTGACCCCAGTGCAGAGAAATGGAACTTAAATTTGAAAAGTTGCTGAATGGTAAAGTAGAGGGAGAGACCGTCTTAAAAGGACACTAAAAGAGTTTGGTTGATTTAGTGAAATGAAGGTACGGGGGCAATGTGGCAGCCCTCTGTAGAAACACTTAGGAGGAATGATCAAGGAGGAAGAATGATTCTTTCCATTAAATTATAATACAGGTATAATATCAAATGCATATAAATTGCATATTAATAAACTTAGGCTGGGAAGTTACAAAAAGAGTTCTATCTATCAAAAAAAAAAAAAAAAGGCTTCTGGAATAATTTTCCAAATAGGACAGTGGCAATTTAAATTGCTCTTAGGTGGCATTGGGAGGCATGGAGAGTGACTGTAGAGCTGAGAATACAAGCTTGTGAGATCAGCGCTTTAGTATCTGGTTCGTTGATACCTGCAAGGCAGATTGAGACAATGTCCAGCTGCTGCCTGTTGGTCACATCTGTTTGCCCAGTATTGAAGCGGAAACAGATGCTTCCCTGATCTTCAGGAGCTCTGCTGGTTGCCTGTGGGGGCCAAGTAAGTTGTTTCACTTGCCTTGGGTGGGGGAGGAGGGAGGTCAGATCCGTATTCCTCCTTGCTGCTGAAGCCTGACTGAAGAGGGTTTACTGGTGCTCCTTGTGGAGTCATGGGTCAATTTGCATTGTCAGCGGGGAGCAGGAGCTGCCACCTTCTTCTGCATGGGGTAGAACCCACATTTCTAGTGGGAATTTCACCTGTATGGGAGAGTTGCTCAGGCCTGAAGATATTGCAGGGACCTGGGACACTAGCAGTGCCTGTTGTCTCTCTCTCTCTCTCTGTGGCACATCATACGTGTGACTCCTGGCCTTTGTTGTATTTAAAGTTTGTCGAGGGTGTGGGGATGCTCTGGGCCTGTGGAAAGCAAAATGTTCTTCAGACCTTTTCTGGAACAGGCATCATGTGGCTTATACTGTTTCTTGAAGTACCCATGATGAACTCAGAAGTGCTCTGTGCAAATAAGATCCTCCAGGGTTTGGTTAGTAAACCTGAACCGTACAGTTGATCAGTTCCTTTTTGTATGCTACCTTCAACTGATCTATCACAAAGCATAGCACTAAGTATTACTGGGGCTATTAGCCTACTGTACGTGAATGCAAATATTTCTCAGCAAATTGACTGTATGCTGGGAAGGGCTTGGTGTTAGGTCTGCATCCAGACATGGCATCGTTACGTTGTGCTGCAAGCTGCCATAACTTGGCATGGACTTGCTAAATTGCCTCCAAGTGCCTTTGCTAATTGACTTTGAGTATGGACAAGTCATGTTAGCTGACTTGTACACACCATTATGTTTCATTTTAAGCTTAATTTTCTGAGTGTGGGGTTCAACTAAATTGTGCTGCCCTGTTGTGTTGTATTTTGATAAAAGGCCTTAGCTTCTACTGAAGAGTGAGAAGTTTTCCACTTCTGTGATTCCCATGCGAGCAACAGAGAGACTGTATACATGCAGAGGATCAATCCTAGAGATCTCTATGCTGTTTATAAGAATAGCAACAAGCTTTGTACTACTTGATGGGCCCTGAAAACCTATTAAACTACCTGATGGGCCTTAAAGACTCACTTCTCTGCTCCTGGCCACCATGCTGCTGGTCCAATCACTAGCAAGTGACAGCTCAACAGTGGCTTGGTTAGAGGCACAATGAATCCCACTTCCTTCTAAAGGCATTGCTTATCTTTGATATATGCAAGACTTTCCTCTGTCTTTTTTTGACTGATAACTCAGTTCTGTACTTTTAGATTATTGCCTCTGACATTACAGGTGCAAGGTGCTGGTAAATGCTCCTTCATCTCCTTGCTAGCTGATGCCCGCAGAAACGTAACTGCCTGTATGCTGAGGTGAGAGAGAAGCAACTGGAAGAGAAAAAGTTACATGGAACCATTAGAGTAATATCTGACCTAAAGCACATCAAGGCTCCTATCACACAGAATCCTTCTTGGGACTTAGTACCTGTCAATAACTATGTAATTACAGTGTGGCACAAGAAGGAAAAACATGCTGAAACCTTAGTGGAGATAAAAAGGAAAATGGAATAAAATTCATGCCAGCTCTATTGTATCTGTCTCAATGTTATCTCTTTCTAGGGCTCTCAAACCCTGTGGTCTCAGTGTTTAATGCTTTCTTCACTTTTTTTTTTTAAGGTGCTGATATTGTGCAATGGCTTATGAAGAACCTCAGCATTGAGGATCCAGGTAAGGTGACCACAGCTGGGGAGGAACAACTACTCCAGCTGTATTGTGTGTGCTGTTAGACAGTAGATACTATTTTGCTGCGTTCTAAAATACCAGTAGAACAACAAGGTTGATTTAAGCATTGGAGGGAAGGAGGAGGGAAAGAGATAAAAATCAAGATCTTGATTAAGTCTAATGCCTTACACTGCAACACTTTGTAGGAGTCTTAGCCTGTCTGTGAAATTGTTGCTACCTAAGAAAGCCTGATTGATTTTAAGGCTGTTCCCAGACTTAGAAAGGAAGTTGGTGGATGCGTGTGGTTAAGCAGGCAAAGGCCACTACAGGTTTTCATGATGTGGAGAAAGGTAGCCATGACTGACAGGACATACTAGCCAAGGATGGCACAGACCCCATCATGGGATGAGATGATGGCTGCTATTATATCACAGTAGACAGATAAATGGATAATCAGCCATCAACAGTGATGAGTGTATGGGTCCAGTTCAAATAGTTCAGTCTTCAGAGAAACCAAAATTGGTTTGGCACAGTTAAGAACTATTGGGAAAAGAAGAAGAAAAGATCTGCATGTCCAGAAGTTTCTTTTCCTTTTCTGAAAAGGGAAAAAAATCCAGCATCTCGCCTCCCAGTTTGTTTCTGCTGCCTACTGTCACCATGTAAAAGCAGAGGTAGAGGCCATGTTGTCTCACCCAGGGCGACCCTATACACACATCCCTTCTCATGAGTCCAGTTAAGTCCCAAATCTGAATTTCAGCTGCAGGCAGTAGCTTTATTATCTGCCTGGGGGGCACATGAGCAGCTGATGCGTATTTTGCAACTCTGAGAAAGTTGGTGCAGCTTTTCACAGCTGACATTGGTTGAAAATCTGTGTAGATGTACCTCTGCAGTGGTGAAGGTTGCCCTGGCAGTTGTTGGATATGCACTCCCCTTTACCTCAGCACTGTTTCCTCTAACAAATGGCAATGCTACAGTGTCAGGGTTTGTGTTTATGAATAAACATGATGCTGCTAATGACCTGGTGTTGCATCTGTTTGTTGGATTTGGTAGAGGCAAGTGGAGTTCATTGATGGAACAGGCTTCTTGTCAGCTGTCACCTGTGGTGGCTAACGTGCTTTGAATTGAATTTCAGACTCTAGAGCTGAACTGGTGTGTGAAATTTTGAAAACATAAAACCAGCAGGTTAAACATTTGAGCAGCGTTTCACCTGTATTGTAAGGCTGATTTCTGCTCTCCTGCTTTGCGTGGTTTGGTTGGTAGGCATCAGGATGCAGTGTGGGCACAGAGGCACATGTGCACCAGGTCTTCACATGAGTTGTCAACAGGGCTGCTGCTGAAAGCAGAGGAGTGTGCAGTGTGCGTCTTCCTGACACATCCCTGCTGTTTTCTCTCTTTCACAGGGGAAGCAATACACTTGGGAAGTCTTATTGCTGCACAGGGTTATGTCTTTCCGATCTCAGACCATGTCCTTACCCTGAAAGATGATGGGACATTTTATCGTTTCCAGGTTGGTGAGCCCTCTGCCTTCCTTGTGGCCCCTTCTACTGTCCCTGCAATAATACTGCTGAAATCACCTGCTCTTTATCCCTAAGCACCCGTAAGTTCTATGAAGCCAGGGATTGAGGCTATCTTGGTAGACGCCTTAGGAGGTTATGTAGTCCCTTGATAAAGATCTGCTTTAGAATCCCAAGTCACTCTTTTCTACTTTCTGACCCACAGTTTTTACATAAATGAACTGATGTGTCCTGTGATTATTTTTGATAGATGATTTCAACGCTGTTGTACTCAGGGTTGAACAAAACCAGGAGAAAGAAAATGACTTTCAGGTTCTAACCCTGGCACGGAATTGAGTAGCCACCCTCCTGTGCAAAATGGACCAGGGCAAACTTTGGAGTTGGACATTCAGCCTCTGGCATAGCAGAAAATTCAAATTTTTCTCCTTTCTTGGTTACAGATTGGTGTGGGAGGAGGCAAGCTTCAGGCTTTGGCTCTTTTACAGAGGATTTGTAACCTTGGCAGTCACCTAAGCTGGGACATCTCTATCCCTCAGTGTCCCTGTGCCTCCAGATGTGTTGAATTTTTAAAGCATCCTGCACTTGACTTCCATGCTCTTTCCAAAGACTGCTGCTGTCACCCTTCTTGATAACTGAGTGTTTGTGCTGCAACAACTCCTTTTGGACAGATTGTATAATTTTAAAAGAAGCAATAAGTTCAAACCTGGAGTCCTACTGCCTAATCCTGCTGGCTGAATTTGTGTTTTTCTGTTACAAGATCCCAGCCAGCTCCCTTGTCTTTCCTGTGACCTCTCTTCTGTTCACCCTCCCATTCCTCCCATTTGTTTTCTCCTAGTTTTTATCTGAAAAGCTTGTTCTTCTCTTTGCATCTGATGTTGCTGCTGCTCGTGCTCATTGTCCTACAGCTAGTATGGTATTGTGTTATCACATGAGACCAATGGCACGGTGAACAGAAGCCCAGAAGATCACAGACCTCCCCTTATCTCTCCCTACCTTCTGGTTACCTGGCATCATTCAGACTAAGATTTTTCGTGATAGTTCTCTTGCTCCTCTGAAAGTCCTGTTCCTCCTGTCATGCCAGACTTGACAGAAGCAGGGGTAATACTGATTGCCCGTTTAGTCGTATTTCTCTCTCTTTTAAAAGAATGACACCATAAGAATTAGTCCTGTGCAACACTCAGGAGCTAGATTTCAAAAGCAGAGTATAATTTAATTTCTTTTCATTATTTTAAGCCTGTGTAAACAACATCATTAAAGTGTCTTGGCTGCTTATTGACTTTTCTTTCCCTTACCTGTTCCTACAACTTTTGCTTATTCTTTGCCTGTTGTCATTTCCTGCAACAGTTCTCCTCAGCAGTTTTCTGCAAAAAATAACCTGATAGAATAATTTTGCTTTTCCATTACTCTCTTCTTGCCACTTTCTACATCAATATCAGCCCCTCCTTTAAGAGTAGCTTCATCATCTTGTGAAGTTCATAAGATATATATCAGTGAGGAGCATTGAATCCTGTATTGTTTGATCCCTCCATGTTTTCTCGCTGTGCTTTGGTGCAAGGAATAGTCTTTGTGTGTGTAACGTCCTCTGCCCATTTGTGGCATTACATCAGTAACACAAAACCACATTTTGTAATTTGTGTGATCACAGGGACATTATTTTTCATTCATGTTAAAACTGAAATACAGCCACCTGTAGGTAATATCTTGTAATTAGTTGTAGCAACTGCAATATGCAGACCTGGATAGAAAACAAAAGCGGGAAGCTTAGCAGGACTTCTGCTTTCAGAACGACTCTAATGAGCTGAGTTTTGACGTCTGCCACCTGTTATATTTAAAAAGTAAACTGTTTTGTGGGCTGCCGGCCACACTAGTAGCCACTTCAGAAAAGCAAGGGGTGTGTACCTTATATAAAAGGCCATGAGATTTCTCATGCTTCTACTAAACAAAAAAAAAAAAGAAAAAAAATATTCTGTGTGCCTTTGAATTCCTGGGGAAACAGGAGATTCTGGTGATAGAAGGTAAGAGGTCCACATTCAGATGAGATGGCAACAGTGTCTAAAACGTCATTAGGATACTGGACATCCTCCTCAAGAGGTGCTTGTATTACAGCATCTCTAGTTACCTGCAGTGAGGAATGTTAAAGGTGATACCTTCCTGGAAAAACTTCCTCACTTTTACTGAGATCTGTGGCAGTGTTTCGCCTGAGGGCAGAGACTAGGCCATAGAATTTGTGATTCTTCTTTTTGTACTTGTAATTTTTTTCTGCATCTGAATTGTTTTTCATCTCTTAAATTACAAAAATGCGTATGTTGTTTCTTAGGCACCGTACTTTTGGCCTTCAAACTGCTGGGAACCAGAAAACACAGATTATGGTGAGAGTGTAATTATTTCATTGTAGAAAGTTAGTACAGAAAGTTTGCAATGGAAAAAATTGTCTGTAAAATAATTACTGTTGACCATCTAAACCCTTCACCAGCAGAGTTTCTTGTCAGACTGCAGCATCAGAGACAGATTTGTGCCCATCTCAAATACGTGACGTGAAATCCCAGGGTATCTCAAGCCCACAGAGCTGTAGCCATCGAGTTCAGTGGAGCCAGGGTTTTATCTGCTGTTACCTTCCTTCTCCCATAGCTCTGTTCATTTCGTCAGGATTTATGGCAAGCAGAATACTGCTCCTTGGGAATCTTAAATAATACCAGTGTTGCTTTTGTGGGAGAACATACTCTGATCTGTAGCTGAATCTGATATGTTGATCAATAAGAAGTTACCTCATCTGGGCACTCAGCTGGCTGATCAATAAACCAGTATATAACTGATGGCAACCCATAGTTAAAGTTCTCTGATATATGACACCAGACTTCTTTTTCCCATTTTTTTAAGATTACCAGCTGACAGCTGGTAAAAAAGAGAAGACTGAGCATGGTTTATGAGCTAATAAACTGCAACATGGTGTGTTAAACATGTGAGTGCCTGCAGACAGTGATAATACATAAAGAAAATATGTCAGTGTTGTTATCTTTAGCTGTCTGCATGCAATGTTGCTGTCTGTTCCAGAACTGCACTTCTTTCACAGTTAAATAATAAAATCAATTGTTACATCCTGGTGTGGCATTGGAAGAGGAAGTGAATCCATGTGTGTGCTCACAAAATAGGAGCTTCTGGAAGTGCTTCTTTTGAAATATCTCATAATCTAAGATCAGTTTAGAACTCCTCCCTGAATAGTCAGGGTTTTTTTTTCTTTCTTGGGCAATAATTACTCATGATTATGGATTCTGGAAATGATTTGCTGGGGTGGAGAAGTAGCCTGCAATGGTGTCTGTCATGTAATAGTTCATTTGCAGCCCTCACCTGCAGGGAAGCTAGCATAGACTTACGTGTTTATTCCAGTGAGGGAACTGCTTAGGAGAAAACATGATGTTGTTCATTATATGCAAAATAATTTCCAGATTTTACAGTCACCATATATGACTGTCTGAACTGTGCCAAATATATATTCTGTAACTATCAGAATAAAAATCTGAAGAGGGAATTTCTGGGTTTTTTCCCATAGTACCTGATAAATAACTGGTTTCACAGTCAGATTATTGTGCTGCAAGGGCATTGAGTGGAACAGTACACCTCAAAACAAAGCCCTTTATGAGCTGACCCACAGCTGGACAAGCTGCAACTGCATTAGCTCTGAGCCCTGTAGTGACAGATTTTCATCTGTCCCAGAAATCTCTAGCATATGCTTATAATCAGTCTTTGCATATCAGAGGCCTGTACAGATGGAGTCTTCCCAGGAATTAATCCCAAACTAGCAGTAGACCCAAATAAAACTGAAATCCCAGCAGCTTTTCGTACTTTTTCTGTTTGCATGGATCCACTCACAGGACAGGAACTAACTTGCTAATGGCAGGTCACTGCCTAGCATGAAGAAATACTGTGGCGAGATGACTGACTCGCTTTGGTGCTGTAAATGGCTTACAGATGAAATTGCTCTTGAGATGTGTAAATATAAATATACGTGAACTGATCAGCTCTGGTTGCTGTGCATTATATGAAGGTTAGAATTATAGGAATAGTATAGAATAGAATTACCTGAGTGGCACCTTTTTTTTTTTTTTACATATATTTTTTAAATAGAAAATAGATTTCCAATGGAAAACATCTATGAAGGTGTCAGAAAATTGTATTTATCACGAAACCAAAACCCCATCATTTTCAAAGAAAAGCAGAAAGTTTCTCAAAAAGATTTATTGCAGTTTTACGTAGATGATGCTTTGCCCTCTGTTCCACTCCAGTTTGGCATGCTGTTGGACAGTAAGTACCTGGTCATGCAGCATGAGAGAGGGCAAAACACAAGGAAGCTCTAAAATTCACGTCTAGATCCATGCCAAGATGAGAGCACTGGACCTCTTTTACCTAGTTCAGACATGACTGTACCCCCAGGGTGTGCTGGGGACCTTGTGTTTCAACCTGTAATGGAAATGGGGTGAGCTAGCAGTCCAGCTGAGGCTTTCCCAGCAGGCAGTCTGGGATTGGTTTGGTGTCATGCACTGCCTCATCGTCACCCTCAGAATCCCAAACCACATCAGTTTCTGCAGTGTCTGCCTATGGTGAAATGTGAGAAGGCTTTTCTTAACCATTTGAAATGTGTAGCATAAGTGAGTGAAGCATACGAAAAAATGCTCAGATAGTGCTTTTAAGGTCTGGCCCATATTTGTTTTCATTTCAATATCCTGAATGTCTGTCTTTTTTTTTTCCTTTTTTTTTTTTTTTTTTTTTTTTTAACAAAAGGGGAAAAGAAGTGCAGGGCTGCTTACTTTGGCAGGTTTACTCCCAAAGTGCTGAGGGGGACAGGTTGCTAATGCTAGATCTTTTACCAGCCCCAGAAGCAATTGTGCCTTTCTCAGACATCTTGTTAGGTCCTGGCATCTACTCTCAGCACTTTTAAATGAGATGTCCCAGATGTTTACGGCCTCTGAGATTACTAGTGGGTAATGTCAGCTGGGTATTCAGCCTTCTCATTCCTTGCCTCATGTTGCTTTCTGATGAGAACAAACAGTGCATGGACCACTTTTTTCTTTTTTAAGAACTAATACTAATAATCTGTCTATAATTGTTTTCCATTCTTTTTCTCCCTTTAGCCATCTATCTTTGCAAACGGACCATGCAGAACAAAGCTAGGCTGGAGCTGGCGGATTATGAAGCCGTAGGTACACTGCTGCTAGAGTTTAAAACCGGGGGGTGCGGGGAGAGCTTTGCTTGCCAATTGAATGCTCCCATTTTGTGCCTTGGGATCAGTCTTTACTGTGTCTTTTTTTCAGTTGTCAAAATTGTGTTGAGGTTAATCTGGAGACAGCCTCAGGAACGTGATTGGGGAACGTCCCTGGCTTTGCAACATCTCCAATTAGAGCATCTGCTGTACAGCCAGCCCTCCAAGATTGGGGAAATTACACAGAAGTTTACATTGGTTTCCTCTTTCCAGTTAACAGTTCCCGGTTTATATAGCGGATATTAAGACACAAAAATGATGGCTTTCGGTTGCGTTATTGGGCAATTAAATTGCTGATGACCCATCTAGTTACAGACCTTAAAAGGAAAGTTTTCAGGTATTAGGCTTGGACTGTTTTCAATACGCCATATAAAAACTATTAATGAAGCTTATTCAGGGCATATTTTCTGTTATGAAATGATTATCCTTAAAAATATCCCCAACTTTGGCTTCAGATTGTGCAGGGTTTGGGTGGAGAGGAGTGGGAAGATGGAGGCAGGAGGGGCATGGCTGGAGTGAGTTTCTTTGAATGCCAGCAGTGTAACGCTCTGACCAGCTGAACTTTTCTTTCTATTATATTGAGGTGGGTTTTTTTGGTTTACTAGCTCAACAGTGTAACAGCTGAATTTTAAATGTGGAGTTTTTCGTTGGGGGGTTTGTTTACAAAGCTGGTTCTAGTGGACTTCTGTGTTCGTGTTTATTACAATGAAAACATGTATATTGCATATATTTTCGGTTTTTTTTCCAGGAATGGGCTTTTTCCTTCTTCCTTACCTTCCACATTTTGGGACTTCTATGCACATGGATATATATATACACATGCCATTTGGTCCTTTCGGTGAAGAGCATGCAAAAATTGCCACTTATCTAGCCCGCCCTGGAGATGCACCCAGAGTTCCCAAGGGTTCTAATCTTGAAGTACAGGAATAAAGGAAGGAATATAATAATCTGCATGCACTTACACATCCTTTTGCTGAGGTTTCTCTTCTGCATATTGTTGATTTCATTATTAAAACCATTAAAATTGCTCACAGCCAACCAATTAACTGTAAGTACTCTAAAGATCTATCATAAAGCAACAAAAGGCTGTTCAGCAGTGCACACACTCCCACACACATGCAGCGAGGCTATGGCTAAGTACTTTTGCACATCGTTGTCTACTGAGAGTAGCAATGCTCCAGTGATGGCAAATAATTAGATCTTGGCAGTCTCTCATTTTTCTTGTGAATATTGCATTGCACAATTAGAGATTGCTTCTGCATTCAAACTTTGCTCTCTTAATTAAAGACAATCAGATAAGAACGGCACCAACTCTTCCTAGTCATTACGGGAGCTGAAGCAGATCCAGCAATGGAGATGTAAGCTGAGCACAAGTGAGAGAAACAGGAGTGGGAGGGAGCCCTGTATATTTAGTACACGTTTTTGGAGATGTAGTATGAGAATGCTTCTGCATGAGCATCAGCATTGACCTGGAGTTTCCAAAGAGAATCTCTGCAAAGCATCTCGGGGGACATCCTCTTATTTTTAGGTTCTGCTTGCAGCACTCATAGATGACCCCCCATTTATACTGGTAGAGCAGGGGTCTCGATGATATGATTAAGCTTGCATAATTGTGTTCCATTTTGTTTATAATTGGCCAAACTTAAGCACGATTCAAATATTGCTTCAATTGGTGATGTTTCATTGGCTTCAGCATATTTAGTCCAGAGGGCACATGTGAACATAATTTAAAATAAAATTAAAAAAAAGAAACCCACAAAAAATTGTTTTTGCCGATAATTACAAGTAGTTCTTCCTTGTAGCCACAGTTAAGAAAATCATCACAGTTCAGCACAGCTGTAAATCATTTGCTTAACTGTTTTCTTCCGTGTATATGGACCGAAACTCTTACATGGACTTGCTGGTTACAGGGCCAAGCTTTATGATTTTAAAGTAAATAGTAGGAAGATTTCTTCTAGCATTAAAACGCATGCACTTAAGCACTTTCTTGAAATAAAGGGAATAGGTCTAGAAAGAACAGTAGTAAAACTAACAGTGTTCATTTCAATGAAAATTTGCAACAGTTGAACCAGCTGTAATGGAGAAGAGCATCAGGTTAGTGGTCTCCTAGGCCTCCTTGTCAGGGTGGATGTGGATATGTGACTTCGGGGTGCCATTTGAGCCTGAAATTCTGGCCATGTCCCGAGTTTGACCTTGAGCTGTGATGAAGTCTCATCCACCTCCAAATGTTCAGATCACGACGCTCCCTGTAATGGGTTTGAACTGGAGCTCTTACTTCAGATGTAGAGCGAGGCTGCATCTGGGCCCAGTATTTGCAGTTAGCCGTGTTCATTGTTCAGACAAACAAGCTATTTCCTTTTATGAATCATCCTGGCAATCCCCGGCCTTCAGTGCTGTGCAGCTGCGTAATGCTCTTGGCGGTGACCGGGACTGAGCAAAGCAAGGGATGCTCAGGCTTTGCACCTTAGCAAAAGCCTGAAGAGAATAGAGTGGGGGGGGGAGGAGGAAGGGAAAGTGGGGATGAGAGGGAAACGTGCAGGTGGCAGCCATCTGCTGTCAGAAATGAAAGTCGTCAGCTTCACAAAGCTTCTCGGTGTTATCTTTTGGGAACAAGTCCATCACTATTTTCATAGTAGAGCTTAGGCTGTCTTCATCACACTCCATTACTTCTCCCTGACAGGGCCCTCTTGGCTGCAGCCTGAAAGGATGTGTTACAACTTTGCTGTGCCTGCAGGATAGTTCACCTGAAACCAACACTGACTTCCGTGTCTTGAGTTTTCCAGCTTAAAAAAAGAAAAAACAGGGATAAAATAAACAACCGGCATGCTAACTGTGCTCTTAAACAGTAGTTATAATTACAGGGATTAATCGTTCTTACTGTTTTTGTCTTTTGTCAGGAAAACTTAGCAAGACTTCAGAGAGCATTTGCAAGAAAGTGGGAATTCATCTTCATGCAAGCAGAGGCCCAAGTGAAGTGAGTAATCCTGGAGCACTAAACTGCACCAGGGTTTAGAGCTGTGAAGGAAGGGGGTTCTGTAAAGATAAAATTTCTCTGTCAAAGTCTTCACTGTGACTAAGCTCAGAGGGTGTTGGTGAATTTTAATCACCAGCAGACTAGAAACAATAGAGGGCCAATTCTGAAGGTTTGTGCCAGAATCTGAAAGATGGATTTAATTGTCTGTACGTGGAAATGTTGGTCAGGAGCTCCTGAGCCTGGATTCACCGTGGGAGCTTGGGCAATTCACTTGCCCGTTCTACTTCTACTTTTGTATAGTATTTTTGTTTTGTATAAATGGAAAGAACAGAACTTTATCATCTGTCTGTGTTACTCTATGCTTTTAAAGTATTTCTGAGTTTAAAAATGCCGCCACTTCAAAGTGATTATAGGGGTGGTATTTACAGTAGACTGGATTTCGTTTTCTCATTTAGACCAATCCCCAGCTGACTCCATTGTACCTCTATTCTGTGCAGGCTGACTTGTGCTACTAAATTAGTGTGGAAAATCGGGTACCTCTTACATGAAACTGAGTCAGATGTAGTATTTGGGTTCTTCCTATCCTCTGCTCATAATTGAAATTTACATTTTTTTTTTCCTCATCTTCCCTTGTGAAAACAGTTTGAAGCCTCTTAATATTTTGAGCATTTTCATTATTGCTGCAAAATGGGTATGGTCCAGGGTTTGTGGATTAGTGTCTACAAACTAGGGCCTAAAACCCTACGTGTCTGTTTCATGCATGTAGTTGTCACCTATAAAATGGAAAGGTTGGTGAAGATGGTGCATGAGAGTACCAGTACTGACACTCTGTACCACTAGAAAGAATTTGCACTTTCAGCATTAGATGCTAAAAAGTTAAGGAACGTAATTTCTTGAGGGTGTGGCTGAGGTATATGTCTCTATCTTTGATGAACTCTTTGGAATTTTGATTAGTTCTTTGCTTAATAACATTGTAATTATACACTATTTAAGTACATAGTAATTATCCTTTAAATTACAAGGTAATTAAGTGATTTTTTTTCTGACCAGAATGCCAGTGTTCTGTTTGGAAGAGAAAATTAGAAGTTACAACAGCAATTGTACCTTTAGTTACTTAAAAGTTTATTGCCAAAATGAAAAAAACCACACAACCTTAAGTCAAAACAAAATTCTGCATTCTGTCTACAGCATACAATTATTGCCTAAGAAAGAAATGTAAATATCAGATTCTTTACATGATCACTGTTGTTTATTCATCTTTTCTCTGTTACGTTTTCTTTGAAATGTAAGCATGGACTGGCCACTATCAACTTTTTTTGCTGGCTAGTTTCAGCTTCTTGGTTCCCAGTTCATGTGATGGTTCAGTCTTCAGGTTTCCAGCAAGGCAGGGCTGGAATTCACAGTGTAATTTACAGCCATGAATTAACTAAAAAGGAAAACCAAACAAAAATACCTGGAAACATTCTTCCTGCTTATCAAGTTCTGCTCCACCTTCCACATCTTCATTTGTCCACAAAATTTCTGTTGGTGTACCTAAATGGCTCAAAAACTGCAGCCACAGGGCATCTAACCATGTGTCTTCATAGTTTGAAATGTGAGTTATCAGTAAGTTTGGGGATTTGAGCCGAGAACCTGGGTTCGGCATAAAGCACCCATGAAAAGCCTCCAAAGAGTCCCTCCAGTTTGTGTGCACTGTGTGGTGTGAGGTTGGCAGAAGACTTTACCTTCTCCTTTGACCAGGCATGAAGGGCTCACTCAGAAATGAGAGGTTTTGTGCTGGGTGTCTGCGTTTGCTCCTCAGCACAGTGCAGTGACTGCTGTCTGGCAGTGGGGACAGAGCCTGTGCAGAGCTAGATTTCTCATCTCAGCCTTGTGGAGGGGATATTCAGAGAGTGATACCGAACTTTGGAGGACTCAGGCTTTTTATAGGGAGGGGTGTTCAGAAACTTCCATTTCAGTCCTCTGTTTTCCAGCCCCTTGGTACATTTCTAGCACACACTTAGCCAAGGATCACTGCCCCTTCAAAAGAAACACAGGAGAGGGGAGAACCTAATGGTCAGAAATCCCAGCTCGCATGGGCTTTTTTCTTTGCTGTTTTGATTTTCCTGGGTGGCAGCAGTGCGGGAGCCCAGCACAGGGACACTGTCAGCTTGTCAGTCCTGCTCTGGAGATGAAAGCGGTTCCTCCTTTCCTGTGCCTCGTCCAGTGTCTCTGCAGGTAGATCTTGCAAGCTGGTGGTGACTTGGCTGTGCTCATGTGTAGAGCTGAGCCACGGGAGTGAGGCACCAGACGTGCATTGCTCAGTGCTGCCAAGAGATAGGGGAACAGTTGCTCTGAACAGCCTCTGGCAGCCTTTGATGCATGTACTTTGAGTGAGTCCATTTACTGGCTGCATCAGGGCTGAAATTACTGGGTTACATTCGTGGTGGCCCAGTTGCATGTCTCTTGGGTGAGCATTGGCTTGCACAAGGCCATGCAACAAGCTTGGCTCCAGTCACCTGTGCTGTCACCCCTCACTGCCAACACCAGGGCAGGCAGGTAGAGCCCTAAGGAGGGTGGCCCCAAGTGCTGCCTGGGCTGTTGCTGCTGGGAATGCCTGGGACAGCTGCCCCTTCGCAATCTCTGGTCATACCAGCAGTGCTGCTGGGCCACTGGGATGCAATGGGACTGCCTGACATGGACCTCTGTCTGGTACCGGCTCAGAGCTTCACTTGGAGTAAAGAGGTCCCGGTGGGTCTCCTGACAGAGCCAAAGACAAATGCGAACTTCCCCAGCCTGTCAAATCAGGGTCTGGGAATGGAGCATCAGGAAAGGTTGTTTTCCTCACCAGATGAAAGAGCAGGTGTTAAAATAAAATTTCCACCTTAATAGGAAGATCTTTTTTGACACATATTGGAGTAAACATCAGTGATATTTTGTTCATGGCACATGGCCTTGCAAGGGAGTGTGAGATTTCTGTACAAAAAAGTGGATTTCTGAATTTTTTTGTCATGAGGTTAAAACCCCAGCTAGGAACTGTAACAAAGAGGAAAGCGTTGCTCGTATATTGACTCATATGTCTGTGCTTTTGTTTTCAGAATTGACAGGAAAAAGGATAAAACAGAAAGAAAGATTTTGGACAGCCAGGAAAGAGCATTCTGGGATGTGCACAGGCCTGTGGTAAAGCTCTTTTTGAATGATGAGACTTTCCAGGTTTTGACAGGAAAGTTTTGATACTAGTAAACACTCTGCCCTGTGTCGCACAAAGACATTACCTTGAAAGTCACCACATGGATTTTGCTCACGGTTCAAAACAAGCCCAGTGTCTGCAAGATTATTTTAGGCATTCTAGGCGTATGCATGCATGAAACTATTGATTTGGAAATATATGATAACGTGAAGTTTTGAAGATTTTTTTATTGTGCATACAAAAGAAAAGCAGTTTAACCGGTTTGGCTCAGACTGCTTAGAAAAAGCTCTCCTCTTAGCTGAGACATTTCCTTTTGGTGCCAAAGTTATGAGTAAATGGATTTGATGCTGAGATGCTGGCTTTGGGTATATGCACTCTCTTGTTTAGCAAGCATAATTGATGGGACACAAACTTCAGGAAAGAATTTTGGACAAGATCTAATTGTATATTTTAGAAAGGTACGGTAGCATGTGGATTGTAAACAGAGGAGTAATACAATTACCATCTCTTTTCAGCCGGGCTGTGTGAACACCACAGAAATGGACATTAGAAAGTGCCGTCGTATGAAAAACCCACAGAAGGTGAAAAAGGTCAGTTTGAGTTTCTGGTTTTGTTTTGTTTTTTTTAAATGCAAATCACGCTTGACACCTACAGTATATCAGAGTTTCCCAATGGCAACCAAAAAAAGTGTTTTGCAAATACCGGTTCTGTTTTGTTCTGATCTGTGAATTTAGTATTCCTGTTTTACCAGCAGAGCAGTACAGGCTGGGTGACTGGTATAGCTGGGAAGGTCATTAAGGAGCTCTGTCTCAGATGTCAACTGGCTCTGCACTCCCATAAAATTAAAAGCAATTGGCAAAAGTACCTAGGTTCCGTTTTCAGAAATTATTTGGGCACAGATTTTTCAGAGCTGTTTACTAATCTTAATCATTTCAAAGGCTGGATTCTTAGCAACTTGGGGGCCTTTGAATTCCAGCAAGTTTTAGCTCTTCTGTGTATATATTAGTTTTGGAGGTAACACCAAACTCCTGAACTTCCGTTGAAAGTTAAATTGCAGCAGCGCTATCCCCACAACTTTTATGAATGTTAAATAAAAAGTAAAAGCAGTAAATGAAAGGGTAACTGATACCGCTTGCAGTGCAGGTCTCTGTCCTGAAAATGAGTGGCTACAAGTCCATCTGCAGGTTTTAGTTTTGAGACGTTCATTTGAACTTGACCCATTGACACCTGGTTAAGCTCTTTCTTCAATGTGTAGTTTTACAACAAGACATTAAACCAAGTGGAAGAAAATGGCATAGCATTAGGTTCTTCGCAGTGACCATTCTCAGTGTTCCTCCTGCAAGCCTGGACACACACAGCCCTCAGAACTCCAAAAAATTATCAGCTGTATTTTAACGTTTAAAATAAACCCTTTTCTTAATGTGCCTGCAGACCTTCCAAGTGCAGGTGCCTGCAAGCACAGTCTGATCTGTAAATTTTTCTCCAGGCTGAATGATTATTGACCTGTGTGGATATAACCAGTAGGAAATTGCTGGCATGTTACCTTACTGTTTTGCATACTGCACTTTTCCTTATTGCATAACAGAGAAAAATGCCATAATCTCTTCTGTTTGTTTATTGGTTTCATACAGTCAGTATATGGGGTTACAGAGGAGTCTCAGCCCCAAAGCCCTGTACACGTGCCCTCCCAACCTGTACGCAAAACTACAAAAGAGGATTTCCGGAAACAAGTAAGTAGATGCCTATTTGGCAACTCTTCTGAGAACTGTTATCTGCAGAAAAAAAACCCACATAGAAAGTTATAGAGATATCAGCAAAACCAATTTTATGCATTACCTGTCCTTGATCCTCACATACTTTATGTAAAGTAGTAAGTATTTAAAGATATATTTATGTATTAATTGAGCAGTGCAGTTGTATGATGATACATATTATGGGTCAAACTGACCTTTGAATCTATTATTACTGTCTCTGTGGACCAGTAGACAGATTAATTTCCAGATCACTGAGGATATCTGAGAAGTGGGCAGTGACAAAGGCTAGGGAAGAAGCCAGCATACTGGAGCACAGGCTGCGGATGGGCGTTGAGGAAAGGCATCGTTTGGTGCATGACTGTTAGACTGTACAGTCAGAGCTTTTAGGGAACTGGGAAAAAGTTATTTGCACAATCGCTCCAAGAAATGGCCGGCCAACTCACACATCTTTGCCCTGGCACAGGGAGGTCTCCCTTGAAATTACTTTACTGTAACAAGCAGCACTCACTGAAGTACAGGGAGGAATCACTACGTCAGAGTTTTAGTAAAGGCAGCTTTAAACGTATTTCTTAGGCAGCCAGTTTTAGGGTGGTCTTCTGAATTAAACCTGAACACTAAAATTCTTGAGCTTTTTCCATCATAGGCTGATGAGTCCTCTGAAGTACTCATCGTGAGTATGTAGGCTGCAGAGTACTGTGAAGAACTAGTTCATAGCAGAGTGTGAATGTGCTGTAAAACTGTGATTGGCCTTGTGATGCCAGTCAGTTAGAGAAATGGAAGAGAAGAGTGTGGTGTAAAAAGGAGATCACATTGCACCCTGAGTAGTCTAGGAACTTTGGCCCCAAATATGTGCCTTTCCTACTTTTAATTATGTCTTCTGAAGCTTCCCCTGGGTCTTTGCTATAGGAAATGGAGAGTCCTGTTGGAAGCAGTTAATAAGCTGCTTCTAATACCTAGGGAAGGGTCCCATTTCCTTCCAAGTTACTTTCAAGCTGTTTGGAAAGAGAAATCAATAGAGTGTTAGGATATGATCAATGCATGCTGTAGGACTCCTGGATTGTAAATGTCCTTGTCGTCTCTCTCCTCAGATAACTTTTCTGAACGTGCAGATAGAGCGACATTGTTTAAAGATGTCCAAAGTAGCAGAAAGGTGAGTGTCCTCGTTTGCATGATTTCCTCATCTCCAGTTTGGCATTTCCAGAAACAGAGAGCAGGCAGGAACGCACAAGGGCTGATCCCCCTTCTGTGCATCAGTCCTTCTCCCTCCTTGACTGGCTGTGCTGCCTGTCTGCTGACCACTGACAGTTCTGCACTCGCTCTTCTGCCACGGGCAAAAAGGAGGTGAAAAATGAGGATTCTGTCCTACTGTAAAAGCAAAAGAAATATCATTCACAAAAGAAAGAGCCCTTGCAGTACTTTTGTTTCCCACCCCTTTACAACCCCAGAGTTTATTTACAGAAAGGTCATTCCTGTTTCAATTTGAAAATATCTTTTTTTCTTTTGTGGGTAAACTCTCAGTTCTCATCTCTTGTTACTCTGGCACAGCTCTGGGGAAGGAGCTGGGTTTGCATCTTGTTGCACATGGTGTTCATGTCTGTGTTCATACTGGGGTTGTAGGGCCAGTTTCGGCTCCCAGTTATACGTATGAAACCCTATGGGAAGTACTGAGGTTGTACCTGGACTACTCAAGGCAGTGTTTTAAGAGGTGGATTTCTCACAGAGTCAAATCAAGGCACAATTTGACTTGCAGAATATTTAGTTCTGGTAGGAAAGTATGAATAAGTAAAGACCAAGCTCAGATTTAATTGAGAATGACAGCTCCTTTACTTAGATACTTGTAAGCTATGCACATATGCAGGGGAATCACTGGGACAAATGTAGGGATCGACATGCTCTTCGGTAACATCGCTTCTAGAGCAAAACTGTGTTGAACATGAGGGACATGATAAGGGCTGGTGCCTTGTAAAAAAATAATAGAGGAATTTTTATTTAAGCAAATTTTAAAAAAAACTATGAAATGTGCTTTGGAGTGCCTGCATCTGTAATTAGCATGTGTGAACTAAACTAGGCAAATTAAATGTCGAGAGCCCCAAAGCAAGTTCCTATTGGCTCATAAAGTTTAACAATTAAAATGAAAATTCATCCAATTAAATAGAAAATATTCAGAGGCTCCCTGAAATCCTGCATACACTATATAGCATGATTGAAATTAGCACATTCGTATTTATGTTTTGGGCTTTCTGGTTCTTTTTTATTAAGGAGATAGATTTGTGCTTTACCAAAAAATGTCATTTTCTACTGAATTTGCTTACAATGACCTTAATATATTGAGACAGTAATAATTTCCAGGCTGGCAATTTACAAGCAAGCAGGTCTGTTTTACTTGATTTTTTTTTTTTTTTTCCTAGGTAGGTTTTTATTCAGTAAGATGGACTCAGTAAAACTCATTCACTTGTGAACATCGAATCCTGTCCGCATAACATATCTGTTGTTCAAGTTCATAAGGAGCTACTGACATTATAAATGTAACATTGTCAATGCCAAAACCCCCTATTAGTTTTCTGTAAAACCGGACAGAAAATTTTCCTGATTTGAAAGGGCTTTGGGCTTTTTTTTTTTTTAATTGGTCCCAAATTGGAGAAGAAGACATTGCTATCAAAACCTATGCAAATTGATGACCAGTAGAATAGTAAATAAAATGAAAACAATAAAAAAATTCTTTTCTCCTATTTTAAAAGTTTCATTTTGAAATGATAAAGAATGAAAATCATGGTTGTGATACCTGTATCTTGTGAAGAAGTGTTTGGTTATGTGATGACTTTGGGTGGCAGCATTGCTGGAGGGTGCCAGGGCTTGGTGTGGAGAGTGGTGGGAAGTGCAGCCTGGATATGGAGGGCTATGGAGCAGGCTGGAGGGAAGTAGAGGGGGCTGACAAGTCCAGTGGCTTGGCAGGGGTGAGGATAGGTGAGGAGGAATGAATGTGGATAACCTGAGTCGAACGATTGCCTGAAATAAAAACCTCTGCGGCCTGAAAGCTGAAAATGCTGAATGCACATGTCAGGAACAAATCTGCTGCTTAAGGAGGCGCTTTTATTAGCAAGTCACTTTTCAGGCTGGGCCCCGCTTCTGGGACCAGTTTAAGTAGCAGTGTGGCAGATCGGGGTGCTGGAGATGACTTCTCGGCACGCTCCTTTCAACAGCCAAGCCTGACAGCAGCACCACCTGCCATTTTTGCAGTACAGTGCAAAGGCACTTTCAGGCAAGACAAGGGAAGTCACAAGGAGGAAATAAGACAGGGGATGGTGGGGGAAACAAGCTGCTGTCTAATCTGTAATAGGAATTATTTTAATGGTGATAGGCCAATCGCATGCATTTTCCATGAATGCATGCTATTCTATGGGATAGCCATTGCCCAGCAGACAAGGAGTGGAAAGGCTCTCAAAAGATTAACCCCAACTCCAATGAAATAAATGCCCACTACTAAAGATTTGCTTCCCCCTTTTCCCTGTTCCCCTTCCTGGAGCAGATCTGCACCAACTGTGGGAGCAGGCATCCCTCAGCTGCTCCAGGCACCTTGGAATCAGTTTTCTCTTCCTTTCCTCCACATCCTTTCTGCCCTCTTGGGACCTGCACACTGTCAGGTTTAGGATTTGGCAGTGAGATTTGAGAACTACTGAGCAAAACTACCAATATATTCTACCTACTGTTTTCCCTGACTGCATCATGCAGTGTTGGTGCAATCCCAGTACATCTGGCATCACAGAAGTGGCTGGGAAAAACTTGACCATCTTCCTACCAGAAGCAGTCTTAGCTCCCTAGATGAAAATGTGTCACAAATCTGTGTTATCCTCTCAGCTTTCCAAAGTTTTTGTGAAGTCTCAGCAGGGCCCCCAGCTTGCAAGGTAGTCGGGCTCTCAAGGCAAGCTCTGCAGCCTTTGGTGAACTCTTCCCACCACCTCTTCTACCAGAATTACATTGCATCATCTGAAAGACCAAAAGTCCAGGTTTGCATTTTGACAGAAATGCTTTCCCTTAGGAGTCCCCTGCCTGTAGCCTCCCTTAGACAATGAGGCAACGATTCTGCTGCTGTTGTTATAGTGAATCAGCAAAACATGTCTAGCAATTCCCCCTTGTTTCATTTAATTTAGTTTTTTCCACTTTTATTCTTGCTAGTACTTGTGCTAGCACCTCTGATGCCTCCTTATTATTTTATTAGGAGCAATTCAAGTTTCGCAGCAGATATCTCCTGATTGATCCTTTTTGTTGGGGTGTTTTTTAACCAACCTTCTCTCTCATTGATGTCTCAGGGATTGCTGCTGCTCTCTGAAATTGGACGCTGCTCCCTCCTCCAACCCTTGACCCACAGCAGTCATGAAATGTAATTAATGAAATGAGATGAGACAGCCCTGAGTGCCCTGAGGGGCAATGGGAACCTGCTGTGGTTACAAAAGTGTATGATTTTAATGCCTCATGATAAGAGCTAGGACAAATAAAAAGAAATAATTACTGTAGAGCAGGTCAGGGGAACTTTCTGCCTTTTGTGACCCTTTGTTTCACAGGGTCTTTTCATTCTCCTGCCTTTTTGAGGTGTGGAAGACCAGAGGTAAAGTTTAGCATGGACAATCACAGTGCAAGTAGATTAGTTGTTCAGTATGGTGAGACTCAATTAACTTAGTTAATTACTTGGCAGACCTAGGCAAAAAAATTAAAAAGTGCCTTAGAGTATTTCCAATATAGACTAGGACAAATTTCTTTTGATTTATTTCATATATGCTGTCTTTCTTTTGTAAAATTGCGCCCCTAGCCCCAACCCCAGTGGGATTCCTGAATCACTTATGCAAGCAGACACAGTCCTTTTCCCAGGAAGCTCTTTGAATCTCATCCCAGTGAGGATTAGAAGCTATAGGTCTTATCTGACTCGTCATGAAGCAAGACAGTATAAAGGCCAGGTGGTTTTCCAACATGCATATCATTTACTACATTCTAAGTTAATTGTTGTAAACTACTGTTGAATTATTTTACAATCGTGCCATTAGACTGAACGGTTTACCAACATAACAAAAAAATGATCTATAGCCTGAAGCTTTGATGCTCAGGACTGTGATCCTCCAAAGATTTAAGTATATTCTTAGCTATAGCATGTCACCCTATTTAGATGAGTTACTCATAATACATAAAGTTAAGTGGGTGCAAAAGTCTGCAAAAAACAAAAAGGCAAGAGGCAATAGCAATGTGCAACAAATGAAGAGGGGGGCGTGTGCTGCATAGGCATCCCACGGCTCTCTGGGGGGAGCCCTACCGTAGCAATCCAGTTGTTGCCTCATTGGGCTTTTTGTGAATATCTTGACAGAGACGAGCTTGAGGAAAATACTGCAGTGAGCTGGTGGGTGTTTGCAGAGAAATCCTCGTATGCACCATCCCTGGGAAAAGGGACTCCTATGGTTGCTGAGAAGCTGGCTGATCCCTACAAATTAAAAAGAAGCACACACCAAAAAAAAAAAAGCTGTACCTCTCTGACATGTGACTGAGCATTCAGGCCCTGATTCTTTTTTTTTTCTTCTTTTTTTCCCCTTTTTTATATCTGTCAGTTTAATAGCCTACACAGAGCAGTATGTGGAATATGACCCCTTTATAACTCCTGCTGAGCCTTCCAATCCCTGGATAAGTGATGATGCAGCGTTGTGGGACATTGAAATGAGGTAAGAATTGGTAGTTTTAAGTAGTGTTAGAGTTGTCTTGCCATTTTGTTTGTATGCTCTTCCGACTGGCCTGTCGGATAGGAAGTTGGATGGCTGTAACTTGACAAGATACAAGTGCATAGCTAAAGTTTAAACAGGAGCTTATGCTTTATTACTTCTTCTGTGAATTATTCAGCCCTTCCACTTCCATATGACTTGGTGTGTGGTACTCTCTAAGTCAGGTAACGGATATTCTCGTGTCTGTCAAGGACATGCAAAGACTCAGGTCTAAGATTCCACAGATACAGGGTACTGATAACAGATACTTGTTCCAGCACATCTTATTTGACCTTTGAGATCCTGCTCTCTGGTCCTCCCCCAGCAGCAGTGCTCCAGCCCTGCTCCTGTCCTAGGATCCCATGAAAGATGCTGCTGGCAGAAGAGGATGGGTTATAGGGCAGTGGCCATTCCCACTGTGCAGAGGTGGATTTGGCACAGGAGTCAGAGGAGTGTAGCTCATGTAATGTGTGAGACTTGACAGGTCAGAATTATAATGGATTGACAAAGTGAGTTTGGGCCTTATCTGTTAGTGAACAAGCTGGCTTGTCTCTGTTATGATGTCTCATAGATGAAAAGGAGGAGGACCTCTAATGTCTTGCACCTCAGAGAGTTTCTCCAAAAGAACAAGGACAGCACTGCAATTTAGATCATCTTTTGCCCATATGATGCTGGTGCACCACTCACCGCTGTCTCCATCTCTTGCTGTCACAGGCTATCCACAGCCCTTGTAGTGGAGCTAGAATTGTCTTGCCTGCCCCTACGCCTAGCAGCTATCGCAGCAGGTTTGAATGAAACCACCATGCCACGTATCACCTTTGCTACTCGCTCACATCCTGTGGCCAACTACTGCAAGCGCTCAGCAGCTTCTCCTAGTGTTTAGCTGCTGGTGTTTGGCACCAAATCTGAACTGGGAGTTCACTTTAGCAAATCTTTGAAAAGAGAATGCCAAATCTAATCCTGTCTGTTCTTGAATAATAATGTAAAGTTTAAGATGCTACTAGTCTAAGTGTTCCAGGAAAAGGGCAAGTTATTTCCCAGTTGAAAACCCACGTGGTCTAGGATGTGAAAGATGTTTTCACCTGCTTCTCTGGTAGTCACAGAAATCTGTTAGTTCCCTAATCTCTGCCCCTCTTCACATAATTTCAATATTTTGAATTTCCTTTTTAGTCAGTTTCCCTCGTTTCCTATATCCACCCTAGCAGGGCTAGAACCAGATGCAGCCTCTGCAAAATACTTCTCTGGAGGAAACCCCGCCCAGAAGGTAATCCAGGCATCCATTATTTCTGCATCTGTTGAGGTAGCTGCAAATCCCAGAAAAGATTTCTGTGTCCCTGAAAAATAAAATTAACCTAATGTCACGGCCTTTGTAGGAATTCAAAATAAATGCTTGGCTTCTCCTATGATTTCAGAGTTAAGGAAGGTGATTCTCCTGCTGATGAAAAAGAGAAAGTTGTATTGTTGGGAGGTGGAAGAACAAACAGCTCTGTATTTCCATTTTTTTCTCTATTGTAAGAGAACTCACTGCATCTGCATCTAGTTGCAACTTGTATGAATAATTAAATGATCCCCAAGAGCTGCCGTAGCCCTTGTGTTGCCTGCAAAGCTGTTTCCTCAGTTAGGAGAGCAGAGCCCTTGCTCAGGAAAACAAAGGGCCTCTCACGTCTGATGGTAAGGCCAGCTGCTGAGTATGGACAGCCCTGTGCCACTGCAGTTCATCCTTCGTGGCACTCAGGACTCGGGAAACGCCACGGAAAGCCTTCAATTTTAGGCAGTGCTTTGGCCTTTTTGTTCATGCTAGAACATTGTGCAGCACCAAGAAGAGCTGCGACAGATCTCTGGATTCAGCAGGAAATTCCCAGAGCTTAGCTCGTGCATAGCTCTGCACAAACATGGTTTTCATGTCCCTGGGTCTGGGCTGGCTCGCTAAACAGGTAGGCTGGCATCTGTGCCCTTGTCCACCACGCTGCTGGCTCCCGAGTGAGCACAGGAACAGCCATCCCAAGTGCTCTGCACTTCGAGTGAGGACATGCCCATCAATTTTGCTTAGTCTTTGCACCAAGAGGAAATCAAAGCGGGCATTTTATTTACCCCTTTGGCTTATTTGTCTTCAGCACAGATCGCCACTGTCCCCTAAGGCTCCAGGATTAGGAATCACTGTGGACATGACAAGACATGTAGTTTAATAGATATGTACTGTTAACAATGGCTCTACTGTCACAAATGTGAGCAGCTGAGCTGTACTTTAATGGTTGTCTCATAGTATGACGCCATCACACCAGAAGCTTTCAAACACTTTGTGAGCCCAGATTACGCTCTGATGCGGACTGTCTCGTAGGATCCTCATTGTGATTCCCAGGCACTGCCTCTCCCCATAGGCATCTCTGCAACATGTCCGGCAATTCAAACAACAGCTTATGTAAGTGGGATTGTAGTAAGAAATAATTTAGAGGAAAGCTTGTTAGTGATTTTGGGTGCCTCTGCATCTCAGTGTCCCAGCTGAGACACAAAATAAGAGTTTGATTATCATGGAGGGGAGGAAGGGAGATGCTTTTTAGTCGTCTGAGACTTAGGCATCCAAAAATCAGAGGCACTGAAAAATGAAAGACCACAAACCAGTAATCATTTTTAGAAATCTTGTCTGCACTGCTTCCTAGTGAAACTGCTTTTTTAATGCAAATGTGGCGCTGAAAATCTGAAACCAGTTCCAAGTGACCAGCCAGCACTGTATGGGACACAAGGAGATGCTCTGGAGCTCACCAGTGGCCCAGGGAACACTGCTGGCAAATTTCTGCCTTGACGTATAAGAAATGCCCAAGGTTTATTTGAGGAGATATATAAGAAGTGCATAATGCATAATCGTTCAAGTATGGGTATGCTGTCCTTTACATGAAACCTACCAGAAATTACTCTGAAAATCATATAATTCACTATCTCATTTTGCCATGTACGTAGCACCCAGACAGTACAGTTGCTTTAACAATGACCCTAGTCTTTATAGCTTCTTTTTGTATGTTATTTGCTAACTTGTATTTCTGCAAAATCTTGAAGAAAAAACCACCATCTCCTCATCTGATAATCTTCCTCCCTTTGCTGCTTAGCAGAAACAGCAGCAGCTGCTCGGACAGCAGGCAGAAACACACATTCCATCTGTTTTTTCCCTTCCCTCTCCAAACAGCAAAGAACCTAGTCAGCAGCGTGTGAAAAGATGGGGTTTCTCCATGGATGAGGTGCTGAAGGACCCAGTAGGACGAGACCAGTTCCTTCGTTTCCTGGAATCAGAATTCAGCTCAGAAAACCTCAGGTGAAACCTTTTTTGATTTGAACTAAATGAATGGGGCTAATCCTACTGTCTTGCATAGGTGAAATGCAATGCTTCGTCTGTCTTGAACTGCTAAAAACACCCATTTGAATAAAGTTGAGAATGGCAGGATTTGGCCCATAGCACTGCTATGGGTGCCTGTACTAGAACTATGTAAGTAATCTCAGGAACAGCGTTTAGCAGAGCCAGTGTTGTCAAGTATCATATGCAAAGGCTTGCAAAGTTGTAATAATGTGATGAGGCGTGGCATATTGCTATTAAGCCCCCTAACAATATATGAGATTTATACGTGTATTTGTGGCAGGGGTAGTGTGAGGGAAACATAGTATGGTGATCATGTGGCTAAAAACTGTTGCAGTACTGGCACTCACCAAATCGGGTTTGCAACAGCTAGTTTTCCTTCTGGCACCTCCTAACTATTCGAGAGCTTGACTCTCGCCTTAATAGCACTCTCTCTGTGTGGGAATTCTGAGTACCTGGGTTCTCGTGTTGTGAAGAAGACGAAACTTACATTATGAGACATTATATAGACACCCACATGATTCTACATCAGACGCACAGCAGGTCAGAGGCACTTCAGAGATATCTGCAACGATCCTCACCTCCTCCTTCCCCAGGTTAGTCCTGGAGAACACCGAAGGATCCAGCAGTAACATGACTGCCCTAGATATTTGTGGTGCCCAGTAAAAGCCGTATTTTAACACAGTCTGAATTACACTGCAGAGGCTTCATTGTGGTGCTCTGGTGCCATCTCAGCACATGGATGGGCGCATTGACCAGTTCACGAGCTTTCTTTGGGACCAGTCCTGTTCCACTAGGCCTAGTGCTTGTTGGCAGAGATGGCCGGAGAGCTCGCAGTTTCACTGGCAGAAGAGTGCCCGCTCCGGGGATGAGGAAATCTGCTGTCAACTGAACATGCAGTATGTTGGGTTTGATGCCTTTGCTGGTAGTGAGCGGGTTTTATGTTGTTCTCAGTTTACACCAGCTAAGAACTTGATTGCACGGCCTTTAAGTTTGTGTTTCATTAATTTTTTTTCACTTAAAAAATCCAAATACATTACTAAAACATGTGAACGATTGCCACATCAGTGCAGTCTGCTATCCTGCGAGATCTGAAAGGGAAATCCCAGGAAGTGACTTTAGACGACATTGGAACTGATCATTGTATTTATCATATTTTTCCCGTCCAAGGAGAAATACAGAAAGCATGCCAGCAGCAAAACAGTGAAAAATCAATGCACCGTTATGTTCGTCATTTTTAAAAATCTGAAAGCTACTTGTAAGATAAACAAGGGAGTGTTATTAAATTACATAAATGAGCTTGACAATTTGTCACTGAGCAGGTACTGAACTTGTACATGCTTACTGCACTTACACACAGTGGTGCTTATTTGCAATTAAATTACAGTGATGAAGTACAAAATTAATATACTGTATTGAAATACTCCTCAAATGTTTTTTTTTTTCTGAAACATATCTGGGGTTGCATTAATGAAATCCAGCAGGTTTTATGACTAGAGGCTGTCCCCCACGTTCATCCTACTCAAGCACGTGGTTAAAGTTTCACTATTAGAAAGCAAGGATGTGCCTTCCTTGGTCAGTCAGAGCTGCTCCTCCTGCTGATGTGCATTCTTTCCGGTTTTGAGAGGTCTTGTAGCAAAGGGAGGCTGCAAATCAGGATAGAGAGGTTAACTCCCACATCCTTTTTGGAAGACACTGGTATCGTTATAGTTAATATGGTAACATTGCTATCATTCTTACAGTATCTTTATCATGGTATTGGCTTACGTGGTATCATTATTATCTAATATTGGATCAGCATTAGAAAGCCTGCTTAAAGCTTTAAATAACAACAGGACATAAAGGCACAAGTACTCATGAAGAAAGCTGGAATAGGATGGATTGTTAGCAGTGGTGCTGAAGAGCAGAAGGTGGCTCTCAGGTTCAGGTGTGGCAGAGAAAGCTCCTAAATTCTCATTAGGAGTGTGTGGCAGAAGGGAAAGCAACTGCTGGATGCTTAAATATGCAAGTAAAATTTAAGTTACACGCAACAGCAAGGTTGGGATCTACCTCACCTAAGTCGGCAGCTTGGAAGCAGATGCTTTCTTCTGTGTCATCCAGGCTCCCTTTAGAGTGAGAGAAGAGAAGCTGAAGAGGAGTCAGTGAATCACTAGGGAAGGGTTTGGTTCAGCTTTTAAGTGGAAACAAAACTAAAAGCACCTAACTTACACTGTAAAGCACCCGTCTCTCTCTACCGTCTGTAAGCCTGGAGAGACTGATTGAAATGGCAGCGTCTGCAGAGTAGACATCTGCAGTTAAGCGAGATGCATCCCACCCAAACCCTGGGAAGCTGTAAGGAACTTTCTGAGGGCACAGCATCTAGCACCTTGCTAGAAAAATTAAATTTGCAGGTATCTTTTAAGAACTCTTCTCCCAGTAACTGTGTCGAGATGTGGGAGTTGCAGCAGGAACGTATTCTCGCTTGGGAACATCCGTATGATCTTCATTAATACTGACAGGAGTCCTGTAGGCCCCTGTGTTGTCCTCAAGGCAGATGTGAGAAAGTGAATGCTGGAAAACCCAGAAATTCCTGGTAGTGCTAGAAAAGAGATTTTGTGACGTGTGCGGTTGAGAATGCCTTGAAATGAACGTAATTCAGTGGTATAGCAAGGGGAACAAATTCTGCTCTTACACCCAGTGGTGCAAGTTCCAAATCACGGGGTTGATTGTGGTGGGGTATTTCCATATCTTCCTAGCTGAGAAAAATTGGTCCCGCTGGGGGTCTGGAGTGAGGCCCTGCCAGAGATAGCAGCAGAGTAGGCTCAGTGACCTCCTGGGTCTCCTTCCAGCTGTGTTTCTGTGTTCTAATAAACTTGCAGGATCATGTCCACCAGTCTCCTGGGCTCAGCTGAGCTCTGTAACTTACTTATTTACTGACTGTCCATTATTTATGTGAGAGCAGGAAAGCCAGTCAGTTGGGTATTTTTCTCTCTGTTTTTATTTTAACTCTTTTTCTTGCTTTCTTTTCTTTCTCTTCTCTGTTGCTATATTTCATCTACAATTTGTTTTGACTCTGTTGATTTTTGAAGTACCCAAAATATAGCAGACAAAATGCCAAGCTTCAATTAGGAAAAAAAAAAAAAGCCAACAGAGAGTTGTTATACATTTTTTATGACCTGGAAATCTCCCGAGACACCTCGAGATTGCTGAGATGTTCAGCTAACTGATGGATTGATTATTTTTTTTCCCCCAGCTTCAAAGAGTGTCAGCTGGAAAGAGAAACAACTAAGTGGGAATATGGGACATGGGAATTTTACCCGAAGGGAAAGGAGACTGCACACCTGTTTATAGACCTGAATAGAGAACACATGATGCTTCATAGGAATGCACTGTGAAGCTTGCGATGCACGAATGTAGGTTATTGTGAACATATGTTGAAAATTAAGTTATCCGGAAAAGAATTTTACCTGCAGAAAGTGTTTATATACTGTGTGACCCCTAATGGCTGAAACTTGTTGCCAAATATTTTTTTTTCCCCTTTAGTTTTCATCAGGAAATGAAAAGTTCGGCTATTGAGGAGAGCAGATGTATTAGACAAAACCCTCCTCTCTAAAATAAAAAGCGTTTACACGGGAAGTTTCTAACCACTCCCAAAGCCACCAGAACGGCAGGCGCAGTATTGTGCACTGAGCGCTTGTTCCTCGGTGTCCGCGCCGAGGGGGCCGGTGCGCGGGGGTGGGTGACCCCGGGGGAGGGCNCCCGGTGCCGGCCGCTCAGGGCCCCGCGCGGTCGGAGCCGCGTTGGGGCTGCCGCGGCCGGGGTGGGAGGTTGCCCGAGGGAGGTGCCGGCATCTCTCCGCGCCCGCGGGGCACGCTGGCATCTTGTTTACTCGCTGGCGAACGACCGGCTGCTGCCGAACTACAGAAAGACGTTTCCTGCGCCGGAACGCGAAAAGGCAGCAGAAAGAGGGGCTTGGAGTTTGGACGTGGGGGTGGACTGCTTGGGAGAAGGAGAGAGGAGGAAGGATGGTGAGGGGGAGGCCAGCTGGGCAGGGGGAAGCTTGCCCTCGTTCGCAGCGGCGCTGCCGTCTCCTTGGAAATGCTGCGTTGGTGAAGGACCAGCGCTCTGCCCTGCCCCTGGCACACCGCCTCCCTGCAGCCAGCTATCCCCAACGTGCCCCACGGGGGACAGGTTTCTGCTGGTCTCAGCCGCGCCAAGCTCACCATACCAAGGATCTGGCCGTTAAGCAACATAAAGATGTAAATATTTCCTCAGTCTGAACTGCATGTTGATTTATACCCAGTCCCTTCATTCATTTCTCCTTCCAACTGTGATGTTAAAAATGATGTTTTTTCTCTTGGTGAAAGGGAGAACAAGATTGTGGATGGTGAGAGATGTGAGATGGGAGGTGCACCAGGTATTTGCATGGAGCTACTGAGGCAAGGAGAGAGGAGTGCGCTCATATTTCAGACTTGGATGGTCACTTGGTGATTTCACTGTTCAAGCCGAGGGTATCATGTCCTCCCCCGAGATGGGGGTACAGCGCTGTCCTTATGTGGATAGTCTTGTCTCAGTCTCTGCAGTCACCCGTATTTTGCCTCTTGATCAGGTTTTAAAATTAATTTCTGTTTTGCAACATACCTCAGAAGCAACCCCTTGTCCTTCCATAGCAGTCGTTTCACCGAGGAACATCTGCCAACAGCAGCCCACAGTGACCGAGCACCTCCGCAGTGCCCTGCAGGGAGGCAGAGCAAGCATGTTGAGGCCAGGAGCTCTATGTGACTTGAGGACCCTGTGTAGGATAAAGCACAATTACGGGATATCTCCTGCAAGTGACAGCAGCTTAATTACATGCTGGATGAGGCTGAAATGGTTTATGCCTCTGACAACAGTTTAGGGCACCATATTATCAGCCTTCTCCAGATCTTACATGCTGTTTTATAAAGGGCAAAGAACCTGTGATCAATGCTGCTGTTCCCTCAGTGCAGACAGTCCCTGTGCCGGTCCTCCTCTGCTTATAGGGCACCTGCAGAGAGGACACGTCCTGGCATCTCCTTCATCCCCTGCCCTGTACAAGAGGTGTCCACCGGAGATTTGCCCCTGAGCCTCCCAGAGAAAAAGGGGAGGCAGTGTGGGATCTTCTCCTGACTCCTTGTGAGCCTGGAGCTGGACTTGTGCTTCAGAAATTGTGGTACTGACTCAGGGATTACATTTGCACTTTATAATTGAGCACAAATTCCACTGCAGCCACTGTGTATCTGCTCTTTTCCTGGGCAGAAATACCTGCTTTTCTC
This sequence comes from Burhinus bistriatus, assembly GCA_013397275.1. NCBI lineage: Eukaryota > Metazoa > Chordata > Aves > Charadriiformes > Burhinidae > Burhinus > Burhinus bistriatus. The sequence continues at coordinate 1,391,542 of VYXH01010341.1, forward strand.
TTGTAAATGCCGTATAAATCCCATAGGAAGCCTTGCTTATGCATTGGCTTCAGGATGATTCCTCGTGGCAGAGAATTTGCCTTGGAGTCGAGGCTGCAGGGCTGGGTACCCCTCTTTGATGTTCCTCAATATTCAGATACCAGCTATAGTGAATAACTTTGAAATTTTTACCAAGACAAAACTCCCCTTTGCCTTGAAGAGGACATCCAGCCTTGGGCATGAATTCACAATCGCTTGCAGTAAAAAGAGCTTGTTCTTGTTAGTGTCAGGTTGGTCTGGTTGGTTGGTTTTCAGATTGAGCCAAATGGTTATTAAAATGGATGGTGCTCCTGTTCTGGCAAGCTGTCACTTCGCAGCGCACCCGGTTCTCTCACAAGCATGCTTTCCCAGCCTGCCTCCCCGGCTCCAGGGGCAGCAGATAAGCCAGCAGAAAATGTTCTCTCTAGCCAAGTGCTTGTCTGAAGTGTCCCAGCTACTCTGGAATGATTAGCATCTTTTCTCTTTATGCCTTTTCTGCGTTCACATGTTCCCATCCCATCTGAAATGGAATGATAAAATATTTTTGAAGTAAAGAAAGCCACATATGGCATCAGATTGTTGCACTGTGAGTGCCACCCTTTATGCTCTGCATGCATGTGATAAGTGGGGGTATCACTTATGGTTCAAAAAACAAGGCAGGACATCAGGCACACTTAGCATCTTGAAGATGGAAAAGGGCCAGCCACGCACACCCCTCTGCCAACCCCAAATACTCTACTTTGGTTTATAAAACCGAATGTCACTGTATGAGCACCACCGGTATGGGACTCTGCAGGTGCTGGTGTAGTGTCTGAGCGTAGTTACTGACAGCCTGCTAGGGAGCAGGGAAAACCGTATGACGGAATATGATCAAGTGGCTTGCGTGAGTCGGGGCTGCGGCATTAGTCCCCGTGTGTGCAGTAGTCCTGCAAACGCTGGAACAGCACTGCAAAGGGCAGGCGTTTACTCTACGACTTACTGGTAGGGTCGGGCAGTGCGTCCTGCCTAGACCCAGGGATCCCAGCCCCCAGCACAGTCACGCAGCCTCCTGCTATCTCTCACAGGCTTCACGGTTGGATTAAGCACATTATTTGGGTGAGAGAGAGGGATGGTAGCAACAGGGGAGAGCACAAGATAGGGCTGACGTAGCAGCAGTGGAGCAAGAGACAAAACATGCATACCTGCAAACACAGCCTGCTCACTTTGGTGGCATGGATGCAGGGAGCATCCTTACCCTGCGCACCTGCCTGGCAGGGCAGGAACAGGGGGCAGGCAAGGAGGATTTAGACTGGCCTTGCACACAGTGCAGATGTCTTTTTTTTCCTCAAATTAGCTATTTCCCTCTGTTACAGATAGGGGATGAGGCTAAATAGGTTAGCAACCTCATTTGATTACGATAACCCCAGTGTTCCTGGGGTGGTTAGGTACTGCCTGCAGCTGGTGAGGAAGCGAGGGTCAAAAACAGCACAGGAGTCACCAAGCTGCTGGCTCCTGTGCCCTCCCTCACTGCCAAACAGGATTTTGGTTTGGGAGAGACTGTATCTTCCTCCTTTCACCATGGGGGAACATTTGCCTTAGTGGCAGCAGGCTGGCAGCAGTGAATCATTCGGGGTGGGAAATCAGGCTTTCAGTTAAAGTTCAACTGGTTTATTTAGTCATCTCCCATAATAACAAGGGGGGAACACAGGATTTTCTAAGTTGTGCGGCTCTTGCAGGTGCCCTGAACAAGCAGTGACCCTGGCAAACCCTGCCACTGCTGCACAGTCTGCTGAGCAGACATGGATGGGCGAGAGAGCGGTGCGTGGCAGGGATGGCCAAGGCGAGCCCTGCTCTCCTTGTCATCCCCGGGCCATGGACTCCTTTGCTCTGGGGTAGGAAAAAGTTGGTTACTGTGCAAAGGTCCCTTCTGTACCTATTCGCCCTATAGCCCTCCTCGGTCCCTGCAGAGCACTGTTGTACCCGTTCAGCTGTGTCGAAGGGCCTGGGTACCCAGGGCAGAGGCCGCAGGGAATATCTTCTTGCAAGAGGGCTAAGATGGCCAAAACAAAAGGCTACTGGGGGCCATGCATCCTCTGAACTGATCACCTGAAGGAGCACATTTCTGTCAAAGAGAAACAAAACCAGCAACACCAACAAAACACCCTTTTTTTTCCTTAGGGTAAAGATAACACATGGCAGTCTTTCAAAAGCATTCGATGGATGTTTGTTCCACAGATTGAGATGTGGATTATGCTCTTGGCCATCAAAGAGATTATGTTCTCACTGTTTATGAACCTATTTTAGTCCACGAGTGTGGTCTAATCAAGAAAATATCCCTGTGAAATTGGAGTATGGGCGTAACAAGGTTCTACATTGATCTCTTCCTATGGCGTCCAGCTGAATGCTGGTCAGTTTACAAGTCAAAAAACCAAAAAGATTTCTCTAAGTGCCAGTGCTACAACTTCACCCTGGAAATGATATGAACATTAAGTTTGTTCTGCACTCTGCATCCCCTCCGGATGACTGATCCTGCAGGCAGGCGTGACCAGTGGTTTGCAGCAGGGCTGTGGGAGGCAGAGCCCGCTCCCCTCCTCCAGCTGCATCAGCTCTGGAGGTTTCCTGTTTGCATGCCTAATGTCACACTTCTGCAGGGGCGGTTTGAATAAGAATGTATTGGTTCTTAAAGACGCTGTTCTGATCTCAGCCACAGTGTAAGGGTTTGGTGTAAAGTATATCACACCTTCCCCTGAAATCACGCTAAATGGAGAGTCTTCTGCGAATTCAGCTAGATGTGGGGTTAGGCTCTGCATCTGTGCTTTGGGACTCTGCCCAGGCTTATCCGCAAAGTCTTACCTAGATATCTCTCTTTTTATTTTTTCTCCCATTTCAATTTTTGCCTAGTACAGGTTTTGGTTGGCTGTCCAAGATCTCAAGAAACAACCTCTACAGGACGTAACCACCAGAGTGGAGGAAATCTGGCAAGAGTTTCTAGCTCCTGGGGCCCAAAGTGCTATCAACCTGGATTCCCACAGCTATGAGAAAACAAGCCAAAATGTCAAAGACCCAGGGAGATACACATATGAAGATGCACAGGTTTGGTTTTGATTTTATAGACCTACTGCTAATAAAACTCTCAGTTTTACCGTGATATTCCACTGTCACATTGTCACTGCTCACTTGTGAGAAAAAGGAGAGGCACAGTTGGAAGTGACTTTGAGGATATCTCTTCAAGCTGGGTAAATGATACTTTCTTTGAATCTATCAGTTATAACAGGCTAATGCTCCTCTGGGAACAAATGTTCCAAAATTTACAAGTCTACAAGGCGCAGCGAGCTGGAGCCATGTCTCAGAGAAAGCAAAGATGAAAGAGTGCTATAAAGTTCAGTTTGGCTCTCTGTAATCCTTGTCACCAAACCCTGTCATATTTACAGAATGGCTGATACCATATCAAAATCCTGATTAATACACTTTTTTTATCATTTCTTATTTATAGCTAATTATATCACCCCCTGCCAAACCCCAAACGCAGCAGCTCCCTCCAACACAGCTAGAAACTTGTCCACCAGACAATACCTTAGAATAATGATAGGACAGCAGGCAATGCAGTGAGCTTAATCCTTCCCTCCTAAGGGCCCCAGATTTATCAGGGAAATTTTACAGATAAACTGTACACAGAAAATGCCTTTAGGAAAACAGATAATTTGAGAAAAACTGCTACAAGGAAGGATAAAGCTGCATAACCTTCTGAAAATGTGAAAATGTCATTTTATAAAGGCTAAAAAAAAAAGAAAAAAGGAAGAAAGGATCATTTGGCAAATATTACCAGGGACACAATTAAAAGATATCCTCCTCGTAATCATTTTTATCAAAAGCACGTAGTAAAACCAACAGCAAATGAAAAGAATCCTTGTTCTTATATTTTCTTTAAATTGGTGTTCAAAGGCAGTTCTTCAAAATACTCCACTAACAAAATATTTCCATCTCGGGGGAGATGTTGTGGACCCCTTATACAAGGTTAGGCAATGAATTTTTCAAACCAGCATCAAATACTGTATTTTCCTGAATGCGATCTTGCTCCTTGGGGCCAGCATAGAAGGAATGTATGCAAAGTTTCAAGGCAATCCCCTGCGATTACCAGGCAACTTAAACGTTCTTTTTTAAGCCGAGAAATGTAGGAGTATGAAGACATTCTGGCTAAGATGTGTTTTTTTGCTTTGCAGTTATAGTGAACAAGATCTTCTGCAAATTTGCATTACCTGAAAAAAATGACGATAGCAAAATGCAGGCTAAAGAAGATAGGTGAAAAATGGGGCAATTGATTAAATTGATAAGTAGAAGTACTGAGAAAAAGATGGATGTTTAAACAATGAGTATTTAATCAGAAGAAGACATGGGGGATTTAGGTTTGAACTGATCAGTTCACAATGTAATTGCCATTCAAAGGGGAGCTGATGAAATCAAGCTGGAGGTCTTGCGGTTAGACTGCAATTTTAGCTCCTTGGGTTAATTTTATTTCAGAGGATTTTTATGCTGATGGATGTCCTCAACTCATCTGTTTTGGTTCATGGAAACAGAAGTATGAGGCAAAGGTAGACCTTCAAGCCCGGCTATGATCCTCTTGGAGACTGAGTCTGTGCCAGGAGAGGATAGAGCAATGTGGAAGGTGAAGCCAGTTACCTTCTTGTGCAGTGGACTTCTGGTAGCTCTCCAAAGGCCAAGCAAGCTATTTCCGACTGCTTGACCAGATAGCTGAAGGCTGTCTAACAAAAGCAGGGGGAAGCAGGGCATTGCTGAGGAGCATAGTGCCCTGGCGGACCTGGAGCAATGTTGGCTGTAACTGGCTCATCTTGAGGAGGGGGACATTTTTTTTTGCACATCCACTTCACAGGAGCCAATATAGGTCCCCCGTTGTGTGCTCTGAATCTCCCAGGTACCATCCTGATGTCTCCCCAAGGTCAGCTCTGCCACCTCGGGGGCTCTGTTGTCCAAGAATCTGTGGCAGGTTGTAGCCCAGCTGCCTTATGTCAGCACACTGGCACCAGGAGCCCATGAGAGCTCCCACACATCCCTCATTCCTAGGGACTCAACCAGACACAACCAGTCAAAACACCCGACTGGGGGAGGGAAAATATGACTGTTGTCCTGTCCTGTGTAGCTTTAGCACAAAGAGGAAAACAACTGAAATGTCCTTGTGAATAAAGAACAGGAAAAAATTTAGTTTACTGAACAGCACATTCTTTGAATGCCTGCAGCTCTGAGACACTAAAACTAAGAGGAAAGAAAAGGGTTGGCTGAACTGAGAAAATGAAATTGCTGCTCCTGCAGTGGAAAAATGGGAGAAGGTGGTGTGGCACTCTAGACCTTATGCTGACCTGGGAGACCTGCAAAATGCCAATTCTGTGTAAAAAGTGTTGGGAATTAACACATTGCTGTACTTGGGAAGGGGAAAGTGTAGCAGCACGCAGTATACTTCAGGCTAGTGAATGTGTTATAACCATAAGTTGAAAGCAAAGCATCATCTGTTATCAGGTGCTTAACAGTCTACATGGATGTGCTTCTTTGCACAGCTTTGGCTTCCAGCCCCAAAGAGCTCTCCCAGATGCTGCACAACCATCTGGTAACACAACTAGTCTAGAAGAAAACAGGGAGAAAAGGGGGCTCCCGACAAACATACCTCTCACTTAAGACCTCTTCATCCCATGGCCACTCATGCTCTGAAGGCAAATCCTCTGTTTAAGAAAGTGACACTGAAAATCTCCACTCCAAACATGCCCAAAGGACTCCTAATCCAAACCTGAATTTGGCATGCATTTATTATTTCGGACAGAGCTCTGGCTAAGATGGGTACCTGTATTACAGAAGCAAGTGTTTTGCCATTTCCCTGTCTCAGCTTACAATATTTGCCCTGTTGCGTGTCCCTCACTGCTGCTGCACTCTGTGGCCTGGCACTGCTCCGATTGCACAGAGCCACCCTCTCTTTCTGCATCTCCTGGGTGTGCCCCCCCTCGCCCCATGCCCTGCTCAAGCTGTGCCGGCTTGCCTGGGCTCGGAGCAGAGTGTGCTGCACCGGCTGAGCCTGCGCTCGCGTCCTCCAGCCATCCAGGTTTGCTGGCATCCCCCATCCTTGAGCAGCACAGCTCCCACTCCTAGCTCTGTCCTGATGGGCGGCTCTGCCAGCTGTCTTGATCTGCAGCACCTTTTGTCATTTTAGTGCTGGGCCCCTCCCGAGGCGAGCCTACCGATTCAGCTGATTATTTTCTGCTCTTAAACAACTGTCCACTGAGTAAAATATTATGATTATCAAACCATTTTCACTGGGGAGTAAAGCAGCTTTTAATGCAAGGGGCACCATCGGGAAAGGTCAGTTCAATTAAACAGTGAACTACTTAGCAGGATGTAGGCTCCCACAGGAGTTATCAGCATCATTGAACAACCAGTGTGGGGCCCTGCAATATGAAGCAGGCACAGCCGGCTCTGGAAAGTAAATAGGTTCAGGTCCATCCAAGTGGCCTCTTTTGGCTAATGAAGCTGCTGACAGCCAAAGTAATTCATCTTTAACATGGGAACCCAGAGCTGTGAGTGTAACAATTATGGCTTATCTGTACAGCACATTACTAATTTTTAAATATTTGCCACCACCATCACCACCTTCAGGCATCTCCTTGCCTCCCTTGAAATGTCTTTCTGCCTTCAGCAAGTCTTTAATCCCTGCCTCAGTCCCTTGGCATTGGGAACGAGTATCACAAGAATGCATTGTGTCTCCTGATAGTAATGTTTGCTTGTAGGGGCATTTACGGGTAGGCTTCAGAGCCAGGTATACTAAAGCAAGGTAAGCCGCATAGTTGTCTTTGGATTTACTTTCCTGTTTGCTTTGTTTCTTTTGCTTCTTCAATAACTAAAATAGAGTTTTAGATTGATGTTCCTTTACCTGAACTAATTGGCTATTGTTGCTGTGAAGATGATTCAGGAAAATTCAGTTCTAATCCCAGCTCAGTTAGGGATTTTAACTGTACTGTGTAGATCCTTGGCTAATTCCAGAGCAGATTTAGACCATAATGCCAAATTCCAGGCTGCTCAAAACCGCAATGTGCCTGGCCCAGATTTTGACCCAGTTCATGCTCTCAGCTGTGCCAGCTGTTGGTTCAGTTTGTTCTGGACTGTGATAGAGATACCAGCCCTTGCAGGATTCATCAGTGGCCAGTCCTCAGTTTGCATTCTGGTCCCATCAGGAAGGTGGGAGCGTTGACAGAACTTGACAGGATCCTGTTGAATTCAAAAACAAACTCCAAGTGTGAGCAAGGATCTCTTGGAAGTGGAATGTCATTTTCTACCAAGAAGGGAAAATGACGGGTGACCTTTCTTCAACTGACTTTGTTTTTTCAAGCATGCACAGGATGTGAAAGCAACCATATAGAGGAGTGTACGCCTGGTTCCTATTCAGTGGGGATACAGAACTCCTTTTGTAGGTCTGAGCAAAATCACAGCATGGAAGGAAAAGGTGAAAATAATCATTCATTGTGCGTCTGTATCACCTTTCCTGTAAGAACTTGAAGAAATATTGTTCCTATTTTCTTAAAGTTTCACACAGTCACCCCAGTTACATGCATGTCTGTAAAGGATGGTGATTAAGGATGGAGAACCGAGGTGACAGCAAAGCAGCTCTGGTTGGCAGTGTGGGCAGTCAGCAAGGGGCATGGGGCAGACCCAGACACTCTGCCTCAAATGGGGGCACAAGTCCACCTTAGCCAGTGCTGCTCAGAGACCTGGCGCTTGGGCTACAGGGAACTGAAAGCACTGCAGTACTGCGTCTATATATATACACATGGATGGTGCCCAAGCCTCCTGGGGGTTTTTGACAGCTTGGACCTTCCTGTGGAGGTTAGGAACTGCACAAGGACTTGACCTTTATTCTCTTCTCCTCCTTTGGTTCTGATTCTGTGGGACTGGAGATCTTTCCTTGCACTGTACTCTGATTGCCTTCCCTCTATGTGGGTTATAGTGACTGCAAAAACAGCCCTCACTGAAAGCCTTAGTGTTGCTGTGTGATTGTTACACACAAAAACAAAAATGCAAGTTCCTTCTCTTGTAGATTGCACAAAGCAACCTGCAACCAAACAGGATCTAAAACCAAGAGCCCCACAAATACGCCCAGAAGAGCACTTAGGTTGTCTGAAGCAAAAATAGGAAAGTGATAGTGGAGGCTTCCGCTGGCATGCCTGATGCTGCACAAAGCAGGAAATAAAAGACTTGAAGCAGAGGTCTACATAGAAGCAGATATTCAGTCTTATAACTTTCCTGAGATTTTTTTCTATGTGTACATACACAGCACACATTAGAAAGAACTTCTTTTATCCTTTGCCTTTCATTTTAATTTGTGGCTTAGCAGTCATGTTATATAAAAAACATCTAACATCCAGCCTTTGTTTTGCGGTTGCCTTTCTGTCTCTGAAGGCATCAGGGATCAAACGACTGTCCAAGCTAATGCCCCTCTGTTACACTTGGGCAGGAAAAGGGCTAGGAAAAAGTCATGAGTGAGCTCTCTCCTTGCACATACAGTGACAGCAGACAGCAGATCTCTCCAAAGGAAAGATCATGAGTATGGGGTGACAAGAACAGTCAGCGTATTCCCGCAAGACAATAGTCTGCCTGTTATTCAGGGTGTTGATCCTGCCAGGCTGGCTAGTACCACATGCACAAGCAGTAACAGTGCCTCATGTGCCAAACATTTCCTAGGTCCAGAAAATACCTTTAAATGGATTATATAGGAAGCTCTCTAGCTTGCTTAAAAATTGAATTCAGCGCTCAGACTCCAGGACTCTTGTGCCAGTAGTGTGCACTGTACTTCTTAAATGTGAGAAACAACTGCATATCAAATCCAGAGCAAGAGCATTTCCTCTTTGTGTGAAGGTCAGGAGGCAGCTGATGCTGTTCTGTTTCTCCCAGGCAGGGAGTGAAAGTGCCTGCAAGTGTATCCCTTTTCACCCAGGACTCCACGAGTCCGCTTCTTGTGGATGATGGGTGAATGTTCTTGCAGATGACTTAGTTCCACACCTGCCGAACCCACATGCTGCAGGAGCACTGCAGTCTCTAATTTTTCTAAGGGTTTGTTATCTCTTAAAGTGTTCACCCTTCTAATTTAAAGAAAAATAAAATAATGCCAGGTGAGATTTATCAGCAATGCATTTCACATTTCACCTTCTCAGACTACAGCAGGTGTGAATGTTGTGTGCTGTCTGGATGGGATTCATTGGCAAACAGATGCAAGATTTTGATAAGCATTTTTAGCACGGACTCCAAGAGCTTGAGCTCAATCACTTGAAGGCGGTATAGCAGTAGATATCCTACAGCCAAAATGTTGGTGAGACGTGAAGGGTTGTTTATGTAGCATATATTCGAGGTAGGCATCCAAGCAGGGCCGGTGATACTTATCTCAGCATAGCCACCGTTCCTCAGAAGCTGTACGCTGCTTGCTTCTATAAGGCTGCATCCTGTTCTGTCACCGTCTCCTATGCGACACAGACTGCTCCAGTGCAACAGAATTCCATTTCTGCTGTGTGAGGGATTCTCTGTGTGTTCCTCTCCATGGCACAACTCAGCTTCTTGGCAGAATTTTCGCCAGAGAAAGAAAGAGGAAGCTGCAGGCAGCCTTGCAAATGCAGGGTGTTGGCCAAAAAGTTGAGTTGTTTCATTTCATGTCTGTACCACAGCATGTCTAGGAGTGCAAAAACCCATCTACGTTGTTGCAACTCCTAGATGTCGTATTGTCTGGAAGAGAGATGCCAGTCTTCCAAATGCTGCACTAGGTTGTCCCCTCCTCCCAGGCAAAACCTGTTCACTTGGGCTTTTTGCCAGTAGCCAGGATTTGGCCCATATTGAGAGAATCAGCCTCTTAGCCGTGATCATTGTTCTCAAAATCTAAAGCTGCTCATATGGCGTTAGACTCCCGGCAGCCCACTCTTGTCTCCCAGGATAGCCCTTGCTATATTTAGGACTAAATCCTCCTGCAGTACCAGGCTGACCCCTTAACTGCGCAGCGCTTGACAACCCTTTGCCTCTGTAGTCCTCCGCACTGCGTCTGCCACAGAGCCCCCCGGCAGCTCTGCCTTCCCATTTGTTTGTTTGAAGGTATGGAGCAAACCAGTTCTCATCAATTTACAGAGGAGCCAAAGCTAAATTTATGTGTTACTTTTATCAATGCACTTTCCCCCAGAAGATTTACATTGTGTTTCCAACTATGTATCTACAGGGCTAAACAAAGGATTTCTGTGTATTACTCAAAATGAGCTCTCATTGCTTACAGTTATCCCTCCTGCTAAAGCTCTTTCTTACGTTCCTGTGCCTTCAGCCCAGTGTAATTTCATTTGTGGCCTGAAAAGAGGGTTTATGTTTTTTAGTTTAGCAGGGAGGTTAGTCTATATTACAGTATAATTATTCATCTTTTTTTTTTTTTTCCTTAGTAACAAAACCAACTTGGTTGAGTGTGAAGAAAATGCACCAGCTAAAGCTGTGGGTGTAAATTATTGTGTCACTTAAATAACTTGAGAGTGGCCAAAGAGATATTGCTCAGATTTTCCAGAGCAATTCACGTTCAGGCCAAGACCCTTATGTGCCATTTACCAACCTGAAACATCTCTTTTCTAAACTGTAAATCAAGGAAAGCCTAGCACTCCCACAGCAGCCAGAGCACCCGTTTACCCCTCGCCCTGCTAGGTGGCAGCACTGCCAGGTGCCAGCGAGGCTTCGGAAGGGGCCCTCCCTGGTTAATGCATGCAGGCAGCTCAAAACAGGCAGTGCAGCGTTTTTGAGAAGAGTAAAATCCTAAATGCAAGGACCAGAATAAGCGTTCTTAGTGGGGATTTGGAGACATTAAGGGGAATTGGAATAAACCCCCTGTGTTTCCCTACCTCCTCCCCCGCACCGCTGTTTTCCCATCAGGTTCAGTCAGGGCAAGCGTGAAGGTCTTTTCTTCTGCAGAGTCTTCACTGCTTGCCTCATCTCAGCTGTGCCTGCTACCAACTACTTCAGTTTCCAAAGCTGATGCACTGTTTTTTCCTGCTTTCTCTAAAGTGCGTTTCAGCACCGTCAGTTAGACTGAATGGCAATTGATCATAATTGCTCCTCAAAACTGTTGCATTCAGTAGGGGCACAAGTAACTGCTGAAGAGGAGTAGGTCTGCTTTCCCTTCTTTGGCTTTTTGGAAGATCCTGGTGGTGGTGGTGCAGGGGGTCCTGCCGGTCAAGGCAGGATTCCTGAGGATGGGCTGGGAAGAGCACAACAGAGCGAATAGGATCCAACAGCCCCTGAGTAGCAGGTTTTGCTGACTGCAGTATACATGCGTGCTGGCACAGGGGTTAACCTCAGCCCCTCTGCCACAGATGTCCGTGCAGAGCAGCGGTGCCGACAGAAAGGCATTAGGCTGCTGCCAAGTCTAATTGGAAGGTGCAGCAGTCACACACCGTGTGCTCAGAAAAGCATCTCCCTGCTTTCTCCTTCCCACATCCTCTTCGTGTTATGGAGATGGTTCTTTGGAAAGCAAACCCCAGGCAGGTCCTCAGCTGGCATCTGTTATCGTCCTTCCAGCGGAGGCCACAAGGCATTCACTGAGGCTCTGCTCTCTCATGGGCAAGTCTGCAGTAAATTCTTCCCCAGTGCCCTGTGTACAGGTAGAACAAACATTAACATTCATTGCAGTTTGCTGTTATTTATTTAGTTATTTAATCTGCTGCTTAACGTTGCTTGTGGGCTTTTCTTCTAATGGATTTGTCTGACATTCTGCAAATCTCCCTTGCAGTTGGCCGGAGGGGTAGCTGCTGGTGTTCGCATGCTTGCAATACAAAGGGGTCTCCAAATCAACTCTCACTAGTTTAATGTGAGGTCTTGATGACAGGGTGAAGGGGTGCTCCAAAACAATCCAAAAGATGTGAGTGCGATAGGTAGAGCAAGGAGGTTTCTGACCAGTTTATGAAGGGCAAAGTGGGCCCTTGGGGCTCACGTGAATGTCAACAGCTATCTAGCCTTAGTGTAACCCCCTCAGAATGGGCTAGAAGTGTGCTAAATGGGAAACCCGTGCTTGAAATGAGCAAAGAATTTTCAATTTCCCCTTATTCCCTCTTGTCATCTAAAGCTTAAAGCTTGTGTTTAGGCACAAAAAGGGAAAACTTTCTATCAGCAAGTTAAAATTTAAGGGCTTTCTGGAATCCAGCTGGTGTTCCAAGGTCATGAGAACATTGCGCTTGGCCTTCACAACCCCCAGAAAGGCTCCAGCCTGTCACAAAATGTCACGGTGGGTAAGATACAGATGGGATTAGAAATGGATGTGTTTAACCACCAACACTGCTCATCTCATACACACATTTCAGAGGAAAGAAACAAGATTTTCTGCTAAAAAGAAATATTCTTAACAGAGAACACAATTCCTGAGGTCTGCCAGGTGTGTTGTGCAAGTCAGGTGGTGTTATTATTATTTTATCATTCAGGGTTTTTTCCCACATATTTCTCGGTGTTCCCAAGGTCCTGCTTGGCTGCCACCCATACCTTCCTCAGGGTCACTGTGCTTTGACTGCAAAGGGGGAGAGAGACCTGAGATCTCATTGCAGCACATTGATTTGAAGCAGGTGCAGCTATAAGACTGTTTCTGCTATCTCAACCACCTCCCACGTTCCCATCTGGATTGCAAACTTACTTTTTTTTTTTTTCCCCTCCCCCTTTCCCCGCTTGTCAAGAAAATTTACAGAGCTTGTCCTTCATCTCCTTCCAAAGATAGAGCTTGTGGAAACAAACCAGCAGAGAGATGCTGAATCTTATCAGGGTTCCCCGCACTTAAGTAGTCAGCTGTAGCTAGGCGGGATTTCCTCTTGGTTTCACGTAAATGTAGAAAAGAAATTTTTTTGTGATTTACCTGGCTGTTTCCTTCGTTTTCTAATTCACAGATGTCACAGTGTTTCTCCCTTTAAAATTTACTGTTTGTTCTCCTTTATATCATGCAGTCACGATGGCAAGTGGAATGGTTACGCTGTCTGAAGTGTAACTCTCATGATAGGAGCCTAGGTACAGAGAAGATGCTCAATGGAGCTGTGTAGCCCTCAGGCCCACTGCGTCGTTCTTCCCACCACAGGGCAGATGGGATTCAGGTGCCCAAAACATGAAAGGGGCTCTGCCTTTTTCTCAAGAAGAGATGCACGCAGACCCCATTGCCTCCATTGCCTTGGTTGAGGATCTGGGGATCAACAGTTCTGGGAATGTTTGACAGCAAACCCCCTCTGCTTGCAGGAGTCTTGTAAGGGAATTGTTTGCTTCCTAGAGATGAAATCCACCGTAATTACAAAATCAGGTTATTGTGTCACCCTGCATGTTAGACTGATATTTCCAAATGTGCATCCATCCTCGCAGGGGAGCATCACTACAGCCAGCACTCATCAACGGCATGCTGTGTGAGGGACTAACTGACCGGTCAGCTCAAAAAGCTAGCTCGCCAGGGCTTGCTCACACATGTCAAGTCAGTCCCTGTCTCCACTTGCAGCTGCCACCACAGTGGCCTGAGACAGCGGCTTGGTGCTCAGAGATAGCTGGCAGGGCTGCGGGGGAGGCCAGTGGGACACGTGATGCCTGTCAACTCCTAGACAAATCTTGAAAGGCTTTTTTTTTTCCTGCTTTCTGTTTTTAAAAGCAGAGTGCTACCTTGTTTAATGGTTTAGTAGATCAGTTGGGCAATTTTTATTAGAGGATTGTTTTGAATTATTGTTTTTGCAGTGTGTCTCCCTAAAGGTTTGCTGTCTTAAGTCTAGAGCAGGGGGCTGGGAGTCTGAGCCCTACCTGGGAAGTGGTACCCAGCAATGGCTGGGAGATGCTACACTGCCTAGATGAGATGTTGCTCCTGCTGTTGTACAGATGTGGCACTTGCAAAGAAATGTCGCAGTGATAATTCTGGCCTGACTGCTTACGGCACAGGAGAGTGTAATGTCCAGAGCTGCAGCTGCATTGTTAAAAATTACACAAGTAGTGGATTTGCTTTGTGTATTCAGGGAGCCAGTAATAATGAGCTTGTTACCTTATAATAAACAACTTTACAAAATGCAGAGTTCTCTCAGCATAAGAATGGGAAGGCTCAAATTTCTTGCCAGCAGTGTCAGGTATGTCAGGGAGTGTGTATATGTATAAAGTGCGTCACTAGAGATGCTGGCTGCAGTTGGAGATTTCAGTCTTTGGTGAGGTTATGCTCCCTCTCCACCATGTGATAAAGAGGAGGAACAAAAGCAGCTGCTCAGTAAAATAAGAACTGAGAGACCAGTGGGTTGCAATTATCCAAAGTGAGTTAAAAATCCATGATAGAAGGGGACAAGCCAATTCGCACAAGTCGCACAGAGCAGCTAAATCCATGCAGACACCTCTGTTGCTTAGGCTTCCTCAGAAGAATATGCTCAGTTGCTAGACCTCCACTAGCTTTCAATGTATTTAAGAAATGAGGAGCTGCTAAACGTTAGCTGTAAATTCTCCCTAGCAAGTTGCAGATTTCAGAATGTATAGCAGAAAATAGCTTGGTGGCGAAGAACAGAGTAGGCTAAAGATCAAAACAAATGTGCCAGCCACTGGTGTTCCCTGTCCTGCAGCCAGGTTTGTTGTGTAACTGGGCTGAACACACACTGCAGCCACAATTTTAGCAGGAGCCTTCATGGTGCAGTCTCAGCAGGGATTTTGGCTGCAGCAATGTAAGCTGTCCTGTACTGTGGCAAATTGGAAGGCAGTCTTTGCTGACCTGAGCAACTGGCTCAGGCTACCAGCAGGTGCTTCAGAAATGCAGCGCTGTAAAATAAATGATCAGTGTGTCATTTGTGTCTTCCAGTCCAGAGCTTCTTCAAAGCAAGCCTTTTGAATTCTTGCAATTAAGCAGTAAAGTTTGCTTCTGAAGCTATGCATGTTCCCTGCCTTCCCCTATGCCCAGCCTTCTTTCTTCATTAGCATTCAAAGCCTAGGAATAGTTATTCCCCGTTTGATTATATCTTTGGTGAACAGCTGAAAGGTAGCGGTGTTGCTGTTCAGTGATTCCAAGATGTGAAAAGCAGAGAAAATGCTTCATACCAATTAGCTAGCTGCAGTGGCAGTTGGGCTGTGGGTGTACAATAGTCCTGTTTTTCAGGGAAGGGCTTCAGTTAAGAAGTCAGCTTGTGGTTTATTTCATCTCAGTATTGAAGTAATTTTTCCCCCTTCGCACAGCCAGATATTGAATTTATACTGTTTTAAGGTCAAATACATGAAGTTGTCTTGACATGAGCAAGAATGATAGTTGTTGCTGGTGTGCCAGCGGGTTGTATGGCCAGCCAGGCTCTGCTGTGTTCTCCTTTGACTGCAAACAGCTCATGTGATCTGTCTGCATGGCAATGAAAACTGAATGTTATTTTCCAAAAATATTATTTTTGCCTTTCAGAGCAGATCCAGTTATCTGACCACAGGTAAAGAAACCATTTGGAGTCGAAAGGTAGTAAAAAAATTTAACCGTGTGTCTATCAAAATGTTAATCAAAATACCCCTGTCACGCACTGCCTTACCTCAGCCCCACAGCACCTTCCTAGCCACCTCAGCACCCCCTCCCACCAGCACCCTGCATGTACTGGGTGCTGCGAGGGAGGACCACAAAGAGGAGGGAGGCTCTGGAGACCCCTCAGGCCTTCTTCAATGGGCTACAATGTGGCTGCCCCACTTGCTCATCAGTCTTCTTGTGGTCCTGGAGAAGGAAGGAAAAAGACTTTTAGGTATACAGTTAGTTGGGTTTTTTTCCCCAGGTAATTATGAAGAACTCATTAGGAGGACATGGAGTCTCCTTGAGAGACCTTAAGAGGTAACAGTACAGGTGAACTGGTTGCAACATGGTTGGGTTTAAATCAACTAAATCCCAAGTTTCTGCTAGTTGAAGTATTTGAGAGAGTCCTGATGTTGTAAATCCTTATTCACACCAGAGAAATAGAAACCTTTTGATGACCATATCCATGACGTGCATTATTTTCCCTCTTCTTGTCTCAGTGCGTACTTGGCTCATTCTGTCCTGAATAAATAGAACATATGTCCCACAGCTGGATGTGAAATCTCATGGCAGTGCTGTAGGTGAGAAGTATGATGCTGTGCCCTCCCTTGTGTTTTTTTCTGCAGCAAGAAAGGGTGACAGTTGCTAAATGACTTTATACGAGCATTTCTATTGCAAAATCTTGTGCTATCCTTCAGCTAGATAGTGCTACACAAATGAGCGTTTGTCAAGTCTAGAAGCAAGTAAGGAAATTAACCAGTAAAAATTGTTCCACACTAGGGTGTAGCTCAAAGGGTACATTTATGCTGTGTTGTAGGAAAACCAGTGGCATTTATGCCCCTCTTAGGACTACACCGAATAGTGCAAGAAAGCTGAATTAAGCAATTCTTCTGTGTATAGACAGGTCATCACTAATTACCCGTGATGGTGAAGATAAGGGAATTCTGCTTGGCTTGTTAACACTGAAATAAGCTATGCAACTTCAGTCTGGTTTGGCTCTTCTGAAGTTTCGTCTACAATGGCTTTAGGGCAGGAGAGAATATTTCACGTTGTATAAATCAGTATAGATAAAATTGCTCATTAACTCTATAAAAGTGCTTCCTTGGGCAAAGTCTAAGAGAAGTGTCCAGGGTGCCCATTTTTCTCTTGAGTTCCTTTAGTGTGTTCTCTGTCTTTATTTGGTAAAAGTATTTTGATTTGCTTTTCTCTGCGTTTGGGATAACACCTAACACAAATCCAGGGATAATTAGGAGAAGAAGAGCTGACTGTGTTAAGGGATTCTCAGCAGGAAAGTAAAACTAAGCAAGGAAATTGGAAAAGGCATGAAGTTCTGCTGCAATGAAACACCACTTTGTAAGTTTGAAGATGCACATAGTAAGTGCTGTCAGAGCAAACAGGTAACAGTAGTTTGACTTGCTAGGAGAAAAAAGACTCTATGGGAGGGACTCATCTGACATAACTTTATACATGTGATGTAGCCATCCACATCTGAGCTAGTCGTAAAACCTCCCTGCATAGTCACCAGAGATACAGGCTTTTTCAGGCCGTTAACAGGTTGGCTTGATTTAAGTTTGTATCTTAAGTGGAGATGAAATGTGTCCAAGTATCAGTTCTCCTCAGTGAACAGGAGGGGAGTGCTGGGTGATAGTTCAAGTATCTATGAGTGATAAAATGAAACCTAATCTATGGGACAATTTCTAGTGTTTCTTTCTTCCTTCTTGAGACCTCCCAGTAGTTTCAGCCTGGCTAGACACCTGCTTATAATCTGAGGACTTCGGAGAGCTGCAGTCTTTGCAGAATAACTCTGATTACTGAATAATGTGTGCCAGCCTCTGGGGCGAGGGCCATCTCTTTGTTTTGTGTTCATACAGCCCCAGGCACAGCAGGGTCCTGCCCCAGGATGGCCCTCCTGTACACTACCACAACACAGATAATCAACAATAGCAGACTAAATTAGAACTTTGATCAGTCTGTCTTCCTTCTAATTTGCTGTGTTTTAAATCCCTGTGATGTCTAAATGAGATTTAATAACAATTCTCTGTCTCTCATTTCCTCCCGTCCCACAGGAGCACATTTACAAGCTGATGAAGAGTGACAGCTATGCGCGCTTCCTCCGTTCGAATGCTTACCAGGACTTATTGCTGGCGAAGAAGAAGGTATCTGTTGGAAAGGACGTGCTTGCATCTCTTAGCACTTCTTGATTCTCGCCTGCTGCTTGCTGCTAGTGTGAAAATGAAAATATTGTTTCCTTTTTTTTTTTTTTCCTTTATTTAAGAAAGGAATGAGCACTTTTGTTTTCTTCACTGGGGGCACAGGGTACGGCATCCATATGCACAGCCTCAGCATGTGTTTTGGGGAAAACATGGTGACCCAAGGTAAAAATAACATGGAAAAGTGTTTGTCTTGCACAGCTGTCTCCCAAAGTCAGTGCAGGCAATTAAAATT
This sequence comes from Burhinus bistriatus, assembly GCA_013397275.1. Lineage (NCBI taxonomy): Eukaryota > Metazoa > Chordata > Aves > Charadriiformes > Burhinidae > Burhinus > Burhinus bistriatus. The sequence continues at coordinate 1,409,498 of VYXH01010341.1, forward strand.
GCCTCTTCCTCGTGACGAAGATGGTGTCTGGTATGAGAAGCAAAACCCATCAATCTATTCATTACTGGTGCAAAATTCACTCATTCTGGTGTTCACCTCCCTAGCCTCACCATGTGCTCTTCCCTTTGGATGCCTTACCTCTAGACCTCCCTGCAGTGATTCCCATGCTCCTTTTCTCCCTTTCCCTTGCTTTTGCTTGCCAGAGATGTTTCCTTTTCCTTGGAGATGAGAAATAATTGCAACCCATGCAGTTATCAAGAATTCCAGCCACATTTCCTCACAAGAGAACTGGGTTTGAGCTCTTTTTATCCTTTTTGGTGTCTGCATGTTCTCTGCCAGCACCATGTTTCTGCCCAGTTCAGGGTAGCAAAGGAGTGGTTACATAGAGTTACGGCAGCTCCTGTCCAAGTGTCCCTTCTTTCTGAGGGGCCTGGGAGGTAAGCTACTGATCTCTGCCTTTATGGTTGTGTTCAAATGCTTCCTGTACCTCCTGACTTATTGCCATAAGTTTGCGTGTCCAACTGTGTGCATGTGCATGCACGTACACATGTACATGCCCCACTTACATTTGGCTTCCAGGGCCATACATAAACTGACTCCTGAGTCCTGCAGCCTCAGTGTGTGGTTTCCCATCACCATCTTCCCTGCTGTTTTTCTGCTGCATTCTCTGTGTGCTGCCAAATTACATTGCATCGGCACAATACAATGAAATCCCAGTGGTATTTTTGTCCTGATTGTCATTGTGTGCCCTAAAAGCATGCATATGGTGACAAAAGAAGACAAACCCCTCTGTCTTCTGTGTCTGGGACTACTGGCAGGTGGACTAGGGGAAGGTAATAGAGGGCAGCAGTCAGCCCTGTGTTTCAAAATGTCTGGTTTGAGACAGCATAAACCAGCGCAGCTTACATTTGAAAAGGTTAGACCTGACTTGGAGTTCAGAGGCTGTGGGGAAAGAAGGAGGTGCAAGGCAAAGTCTTCTGGTGGTATAAAGCATAAAAAACCTTTGCCATCTTCTTACCCCTGTCAGCTAACAGTGTGTGTCTCCCACCCCCAAGTCTCTCTTGAACACGTGAGGATTCATGTGCTTCAAAGCAGGAGAGTTTTCTCCTCCCAGCTGAGCCCATTCAAACCAGAGGTGGGGTTGGTTTTTTTGCAATCCTTGTTTGCTGTCAGATCAAGCCCTGGATGTGTCAGCATGACATCCTCATACCCCCACAAACTGCCGGAGGAGCAGGTTTTGGTGTCATGTTAACACAGCCATGAAAGAATCAAATTTCTTTTAGAAAAAACTGTGGGTGCACTAGTAAACATAGCAAGGCGCAAAAAAGGCAGGAGTAGATCTGTGCAGATGGGTTGTTCACCAGCTTCACACGATGCGGGAGGGGAGTTGATGTTACTCCAGAATCTGTAAAGCTCTTTGCAATCACATTGCATTGTGTTGGGTAAGCGAACATTTCTGAAGCAGTGTAGGTACAGAGATGCTGACAGAACGTGAAGTTTCTGTACGCTGAGCTACATGGTAAGATCTTTAGGACCTTCAGTGCTGCTTTGAGGAGGCATCCCTTTAAAATTCTTCTAAATAGCTAGAAAGCAGATGGAAGGAAATGAGAAACCCAGTGGCATATCAGAGCCTGCATGGATGGAGGATTTGGTTTAGAGCCTGCACACAGAGTCCTGGGTTCACTGATGTAAGTAGAAATTCACTCCAGTTGTTTAAGACTTGATGAGTACATCTCTCTGCAGCAGAAGTATGTCTTGCCCCAAACACATTATCCTAACATTGCCTGTATACCACACCGATATGACATAGCCTTACTTTTATTGCTGAAAATAAGTTCTGTCAGAAGCACAGCATGATGGGCTTGGGCTAAAAGAGCTGCTTGCACAAAAGTAAATTAACATCTCTGTGGCTTGAGATTCACACATGAATATTTTGTGGGTAAGTTTATGTCCTTTGGGATCTTTTGCCCTCCAGCACTGGGTTGTGGCAAGCTGAGTGGGCAGGAGAAGGGAAAAGGTTGGCTGTGTGGCTAAAACACAGGACTGGGAGCCACAAAATCCATGTTCTTGTCCCGGTTCCCCCACTTACTTTCTTGTGCAACCTTGGGGAAAAGCAGGTTCAACTTTGCCTGCCTTGTATCCTCTTCTCTGTTGAATGGGAATAACAATAGCAACCTGCTCAGTGGAGAGGTGGCAAGGCTTGATTAGTGCCTCAAAACATGCTTGACATTTTTGAGATCTGCAAGATACTATGAGTTTAAAGAGTCACTTTTTTTCCACACCATACAATAACCACAGATGTGGGAGTTTCCCCTTCTTGCTCTGGGAGTGCAGTAATGGAGGAGAGGGAGGAAGGAGAAGTTATGGGTCAGGACTGAGATACAATGACAGAATTATGAGGGGCACCAGGGAGGATAAAAGGAACATATTGTTCACACCACTGATGCAAAACAGTGGACATAGGCTGCGTACAGACCAGGCATACATACTTTTTTAATCTGTTTTAGACTTCTTTTTCCCTTGTTCTTCCCAGTGTCGTTATTACAAATAACCACAGTATTATTGGCCTCAATCCTGCAGATTCATGGTGCTCAGCAGGGAACATGAGGTTGGCCTCCAGCAAGGGTGTGATTGGAAGCAGTGTGCTGCAGAGAGGGAAAGCTGGGTGTAGCTCCCTGCCTCTCACAGAAGTCCTCCTCCCCTGCCAGGCTGGAGGAGAGGAGGGACGAGGGCAGAGCCCTGTCCTCAGCAGGAACGGCTGTACACCCGGCCCAGTTTGAGCTCTGCGCCTCCATGCCCAGCCTTCCCCCTGCAGCAGATAGAAATCACCGGCCCACTGAAAGCGGCCGGCTCAGCAGCAAATGGCTGAATGGTGCCGAGATCCCCGACCAACTCATCGCATCTTATTTGTATATCTACGCAACACGCCCCACTTGTGCTGTGCAGAGTCAAGCATCGACCTGCTCCTGTTTCTGCTGATATGCACGTTACTGCAGGCTACTTGACAGGAGGTAGTCACTACCGCGTGGCCCCCCCAGCCCTCCTCCATGGTAGCCAAAATGGTGGCTGGATGTCCTTAGACAGCAGCGAGCCTCACGTCAGGACAAATGACATGACAAACTTCCTCGCTCGAGGCAAGGAGGAGTGTGGGCTGGGTGACTTGGCTGCAGAGCAGGGGTTTATTCCCTGGGGAAAAAGCGGTGTAGATTAGTTGGTGCACCATGGAAAGGGCCGGGGGTGTGGGGGGGCTGCGATGGGCTGCGAAGCCACAGGAGTGAGCCCCATCATACCGGGGGAAGAACAGGTTGGTATTTGCTTGGTTTAGAGCATTGTTTTCCTCTCCAGCCAGTTCAGAGAAGGGTGAGTTCTCTGTGGCCCTGTGCAAATGGACACAAAACAGATGGAAAATACTGTTCCAGCCATTTGGTTGCACTGTACATGCCCTTTGCTTTCTCACTTTGGACAGGTGTACATGACTGCCTGAGAAGCCGGGGACCTGCTCCTGACCTTTTCCTGTGCCAGGGTCAGGGAAGTGGTTATCCTTTATTTTCACTGATGCCATTCCCTCTGGAACACATGGTTTTCACTAAGTTAAAGTTCAAAAAAAACCCACCCCAAGCCCCAATGTCTCATACCAAAGAAAGGATTGAATAGCCAACAAAATGAATCCTGGGGTGCAGAGAGGGAGGGAGGGAGAGATTTTTGCAGACCAAGCTTTTGGATGTATTTCCCTATCCCTTTTCAGATCCCTGGCAGAAAGTGTCAGCAAGGCAGTGGCCAGGAGCTTCCTACCATGAGGGACAGGCTCCATTTTCAGCACACACCTTTTGAAGCATTGCTTTTATCCAGACCCCCTGTCCCGACCATTCTGTATTATCCGGGAAGATTCCTACTGCAGATTCTGTCCCCATCTCAGTCCCATCAGGGCACACATGACCAGTTTGATTCAGTGGCAGGACTTGGCCTGAATGTTGTAAAGATGCTGAGCAATTTTCTCGTCGTTACTTTTAATAATCAGTGTCAGCTGGTTTTCATCAGGTTTTTTCTACTTACGCTGCTCTGTGCCAGCAGAATCTACACAAAGGAACTTAAAATTGGGATGGCTAGGTAAATAATTAATCATGAAAAAAAGGAAATTTTGGAGGAGACGGTCAAAAATTAGTGAACGGCTAGTAAGTGGTGAGATCTGTTTTTCTGCACCTACCTGGGCTGAGAGGTTTTCATCTGCAGCAGGGGTGGTTGTTTCATATTTTATCCGAATGCACATGTCCTGTGCCATTAGCTGTAGAGTCTGTTGGTGTATTTACTGGAAAAGATGGCCTTTTTTGCACCTAGGAAGACTGCTTGACCTGGCGTGCACATGTGTTTCTCTGCCTTTGTCCTTTGCACTCGCAGTGTGTGTTTGTGCAAACGCTGCTGTGGTGCTGCAGCAGCCACAGGTCCGGGGTCCGCAGCCGTGCCAGACACTTCCTCCACAGGACCCCAGATCTGTTCACAGGGCTGAGAAAGGTCTGACTCCATCTCTTTTTCTTTTTCTTTTTTTNTTTAAATTCCCTTCCTCTGCTGGTGCGAGGCGGCCTCCACACCTCTGTGCTGTGCTGGAGGGATGTGGGCTTGTATTTACCTCCGCTAGCCACAGCGTCTGCAGGCAAGCAGGCAGGAAGAGCCGGAGAGCCATACAGCCAGCACCCACACCCACTGCCATTAAAACTGCTCGAGCCAGCTCATCACTCTGCAGCCAGCCTGCCTCAGCTGCTTTTTATTTTGCTAGAAAATGTCATGCTTTGACTCAGAGCTGGATGCTATGGAGATGAGCTTTCCACGCATCCAGCTGGTCCCAGCCTGCTGTCCCCATGCCAAATGTGCAGGGTTGCTGCAGCCTGTGCTTGCGAGGCGCCTCTGTGGGACACCATTGATGCTCCCCGTGCCTGCTTCCCCACGCACGTCTTCAGCCGTGGTATGGAAACAGCCTTGTGTGTGCCCCCCTGTGCTAGACGAGCTCTCAAGCACCCCAACAATGTGCTAGTCATCTTTGGAGACCACTGGGCAGGAAGCTGCATCGCCTTGCTGGTAGCAAAACCAGAGACACTAAATTTTGACAGCAAGTGCAGGGGCACAGCGGGGCCTGTTTTCAGCAGCTTACTCTCCTTTGCCCCCAGTGCACCCCAAAACTCCACTTTAAAATGCAGTTGGGCCAGACGTTGATTTTCCAGCCCGCAGCAATGCGATGCTGCAGACTCCAAGTGCCTTGCATTGTCTCCACGAGGCAGCCTCACAGATAGCACTCTGTCCTTTGTCTAGTTATTTCTTCTCCTGAGTGAAATCGTGCCTTTACCCTGGCTGCTGGTGGGTCTTGCTGCCCCTGTGGGAGACCAGCGTGGAGGCCCAGTGCACGGCCATGCACTGCTGTCCTCAGTCCCACTGGTCATGATGCTTTCAACCGAGGCGGCCGGACTGCAGCCTCTCTCTGTCACCTCTGCTGACTCAGGGTGCGGGGACACCTCTGAGGCTTCTTCAAGGAGGGGATCTGCAATGCTCTGAGCACTTGCAGTGTTACGCTCAGCAGAAGAGTGAGGCTGACATTTCTTTTCCCTTTCCTCTCTCACATGCAGGGAGAGGCAACTAACCCTTGGGTTGGTGCATGTTAAATACTTCTTTGGGGAGCGTTGGACTGGATATGTTACTGTGTCCCTGCCAGCCAGGAAGCCTGCTTTGTCACTTGCTACGTGCTCTGAGGCCTTGACTCCGTCCTCAGTGTTGGCTAAAACGATGTGCCTTTAGCTTTCACTTTTGATACCACTTTTGGGACATCAGAGCTGATGGTGTGGCTTCCTCAAATGGTTGTAAGCGGGGGGGGTTGCTTGACTTTCTTCTAGACAAAGACTATTATTTGTCTTAAAAGGGTCTTATGTTCTGGTCTCGTCTCTGGCGAGGTGGCAGGGAGAATCAGCCCCATCTCTGCCTGGTGTGCTTCAGACTAACCCTGTAGACATCAGAGAGCTGCTGTTTATGGCAGCTGTGATGGACATGCAGAAGAATCAAACGGCTTTGCCTAGATTCACCTGCACAAGTTCTCATCTAATTTATCTGATAGGCTTTTGACTTCCTTATATCTTCCCTGCCTGGTTTCTGCACTGGTGCTTTATTCTGGACATTGTTACTGCAGCTGAATCTGTGGCAGGTGATACGGCAGGTCGGCACCTCTGATGAGCACCTCCAGTGCAATGCTTATTTCCAGTGCAATGCTTATTTCCAGTGCACTGTCACGCACCGTCATTACTGTGGCTTTCCTTTATATGAGCTCCTTATCCTCTTTGCAGCAGTTTTATTTTCATCTTATCACCTCCATTTTGCTGGTTCGCCACATTAAGATAAGCTTCTCTCCTGGAAATCAGCAGTGTCCACAGCTTTCTGACTGCAGTGAGCTTTCCGTCATATTATTGAGTTTCTTCTCTTCTCCATAACAATTTTTTTTCTCTTAGATATTCCAAAAGACATGCCAATAAATTATTTAGTTCTTCTTTGTTAGTGACAATTAGATCTCCCTTGTGGCAAATGAACGAAGCCCTGCAGTGAGCAACCTTCTCAGGGATACGTTAATAAAGCCATGATGCACACGCTTGTCTTCTCACAGTGAAGTTGAATGTCTTCTTGCGTATGAATAGTCCTGTACTCCAGATACAAAAATATCAGTGCCCCAAATCTTTCCATGGCTTTGCACAGACTTACATACACTGTCTTATGGTTTAATGTAGCCAAACTTACTGGAAATGTGCTTCTACCTTCTGGATGAATAGAGGAGTGTAGGTTCCCTGGCAATGAGTTCAGTGGTGGTTTTCTTCCAGTGCTGTATTCGCTTACACATTGCTTTTTAATACTGTAAAAGTTACTGTCGGGTTTTTTTTATCTCTCTAAGCAAGTAGATGGGAGCCTCCAATCAGCTGTTTGGCAGATGTTAACCAGAATCAGAGGTCCCAGCTCAAACAGCCACAGAAGGAAAATTCAATGAACGAGAAATCAATACCAATAGCTGTGAGACACAGCGATGCACAGACGCTGTTTGAACCGTTCAAAAAACTCACAGGAGAAAGGGTGACATTCTCCAAGACTAAAAGTAGTGTTGTCTCTCATTCTTTAAGGGGTTTTGGTTTCTTATGTTTGCTGTTGCAAACATTGATTTCTGCTTTTTACATTTTTTTACAACATTTTCCCCTTGCTGCTTCCTTATATTTTGCTGCTGTTTTGAAAAACTGCATTTAAGCTGAAGGGTTTTTTTCTGTATTTTTTTCTCCCCACTTTTTTCCCTGTTAAGCCAGAGAATGAGCAAGGTCGTAGAACTTCTCTAGAAAAGTTCACTCGCAGCGTGGTAAGTTCCTTTTCTTTTCCCTCCTCCCTTTCCTCAGAACTTCATTTTTAGTTGGGGGGATTGTGGATGCTTGACTTTTTATTTCATCCTTTATTTTTGCAGCTAGCATCTTTGCAGCTTCTCTTCTAATACTGTAGCTCATCTAAATAGTAGCTCTAAAGAAGGGACGGGGGCGGGGGGAAGCAGAATTCCATAATGCTCATTCTAGCTTATCATCTATCACTGCAAAAGCAAATCGATTTTTGTCTAGAATTAAATGCAAGGTTGTCTTTTTGCTGTGTTCCCACTACAGTATTTGTTGTGGCTTTTCCTTGTGCAGTGAAGTAGAAGAGCATGGTTCTCATAGTGCCGTTGCAACAGTATCCGTATTGACCTCCGTGCATGGTTAATGATACCATATGTATATACACATACATACCCACCCACAGCACTGCAGCCGCTTCCTCCATTGCCCCGTCTGTCAGTGCTCATGTAAATAGTGATGGGTGATACCCTTTGACGCGTTCATGATATCGATACCGGAAAAGGAGCACAGTAACTGCAAGAAACATGACACTGTTAAACCTTTCAGATAAGGGGACGGTGGCATCTCAAGGGCAGCAGACAGATGTCCTCTCCTATCTTGTCCTTCGCCAGTCTCCAACCTCCAGCCAGTCTGATGGCAGGGGAGACTGGTCTGGCTGCGGAGGGATGCTGCAGCACAGGGTGGCGCTGGGCACCGTCTGAGGTTGCTTCTCTCCAGCCCCAAGGCAAGACCCACTCATCCCACTTGCCTTCAGGGATCTGCACGTGCAGCAGATTTTCTAGAGAAAGGGAAGAGCAGGGATCAGGGACAGGACCAGAGGCAGATGCTGCAGGCGGGGTGGAGGAGCAGGGATACTGGGCAGCGTGGGGTGGGACAGGCTGTGTGCATGGGGTGGCACAGAACAAGCACAGGGCTGGAGCTGAATATGCAGCAGCTGGGTCAGTGGGGAATTATTCTTGTGTTGCTCAGTATCAAGTACACTTTGACTTCGTATGTCATATGGTTTTGGCATACTGCTATGGTCTTCATGTATCGCCCATCATTAGTTGTAAGGTAATACTGGGACAGCAGAGAGTCATCAAGCGGTTGATTCGCACAGAAGCTACTGTACAGAACAATTACTTCATAGAAAGTTCATAGACGTTGTTATGGCTTTATAGAAGCTTTATAGTGAAGGCATTGGACTATGTGTATGTACAGTACATATGCTTGCATTTGTGTATGAGTGTTTATATATACGTTATATATGTACACACAGCATATAAATATAAAACATTTGTACATACTGATAGAAAAGGGGAAACTACGCAGGTAAGTGTGAGCTGTCGTAGAGCAAATAAGCCTAGAGGGCTTCTTTCTGATGCTGCCATGCTACTGCACAAGCAAACCCAAATGTAAAACTCAGAGCTTTGTAGTATATCCACTGGCAGACTTCCTGAGGAATGTATTTATATAGCTAATGCATATGCACACATTTAAAATATGTTGATACAAAATATATCGCTATGCCCATCTGCATATTTACTACTTTCTAAGAGTCTGCCAGAAAGAGGAATAGGCAAAATTTTTTTTTAAACAAACTATACAGAAATATTTACACCAAGTGGTAAATTCTGCTCCCAGATTTGCCAAATACATGTAACTCTCGCTTTACTAGACTGGCTGGGTTTATAGTAACACAGCCAAGGATGGATTTTTCTCTTGCATTTGATTTGAAGGGTAACTTGAAAAACTCAGCTTGGGATGGTAGAATTATAATGTAAGTACCTGTAAAGAAAATCATTGTAGATTAGTTGGCACATTAGTTCATTTTTGTCTTACTGGCTAGCATACTGTATTTTCTTTCATTTTCTTAATACAGACATAAAATGTCATCCTCTGATGGCATGGTGGCTACCAGACTAGGAAGGGTCTGAATTTTTTATACTTTGTATTATGGCAGTTTGTCACTACCATCAGATGAGAAAACAGTCACTATGTTGGCATGTTGTAGTGTCCTCAGAGGACAGCATTACCAAAGCAGTAACTTTACGGCATACTCAGGGGACTAAATTAAGACAAAGTTAATTCTGCATGCTCTAGTTCTCCAAAATGCACTGCAGTTCCCCAGCTGCGTAGGAGTGGAGCAATACAGGGGCTCTCGTTCCCAGAGCTCCGCTATACTTTAGTGGTTGCTCATTACAGTATCACATATTCAAGCTGACCCTGCACAGGCATGCTGAAGTTAAGCATATGCTTAAGGTTTGGCTGGAACAGAGCCTGAATGCTCAGCTCTCTTTAGGAGGAGGCCCTAGGCCTATTTTGTAAAGAGAAGAATATGAGGTCAGATTTCCAGTGATGGCTGTAAGAGGAACGTCCAAAACAACCAGGGCTAGAAGTTTATTTGCCGTAAGGAGCCATTGCTGAGACGCAGTTGTGGCTCCTAGGCTGTCCGTACTATAAAGTGCCTGTGGACCTGGCCCACCTCCAGACTGTGCTGCTCTGTTTGGCTCTGGGAGGGCGCAGTAGACCCTCGGGGAAATTTTCAGATTTGGCTGTGCTGTGTGACCCAGAGTTTTGGGAAATGACTGAATTGAGGTCCTTGAAGGCTTGACCTTACCACAGCAGCGTGTGCTCTGGGCCATGTGTCTCTCAGTGCTGGGCACTTTGGCGGATATGCTGCCTGCTGGGGGCAGCTTCTGGAGGTCTGAGCCAGCCTGGTGGGTGCTGCCCAGCCAGATGTGCCCCACAGCCTTCGCACTCACCAGGAAACCCTGCCACAGTTACGGGAAGTGAAACCGTAATGCAGAACTTGGGGCAGAACTCCAGAACTTTGGGTTTGGATAAAACCATTAATTTTAGGGTAAATTGCATTTGAATTTCAAGATTTAAATATGGATTTCAAGAACAGAATTTGACTGAAGACTTATGTCATTTAGCAAAAGTATCAGGAAAATTATTAGTCAAGGAATAGCTCAAAGTCAGTTACAGTGGGGAATAAAGTGAACTGGTTGTGTTTGTTCTTTCTGCACCACCATGATTATTAGTAAGATCATAAGAATATTTAAAATGTGTTTTAAAATACAAAGTAAATTCTCTTCCAGCATCTTCCAGTTATTGTTTCCTGTAGTACTCTAGCACTTCAGGCCTTTTGAGAACCTCCCCTGAATAATTTTTAGCTCATTGTTTCTTCAAATAAAGCAGTTACAATTGTTTAAAATCTGCTATAACTTTTCAGTTGAGATAAGCAACACAGGGAAAACATGTATCTAATGATATTATGGTTTCCTTTTGCATCACTCTACTCAGATTTGGGGAACTTGGTTCCACTAACAGTGTAGGTGGCGTAGAGCCAGAGCAGGAGTGTGGAGGTGGTGGTTCATGACCCCTTCCTTGCTCATGATGCTGTACTTACAGGGGTGCTTTCTGTAACAGAGAAGACCCCTTTGTAGCCAGAGTGCCAAACATGCCCGACTCCTTAGACAATGAGTCTTCACTTGGGTGGAAAAAATCAGACTCTCTAGGTTTGCCTGTTCTAGTTGCTGGGATCTCACCATCTCTTGTTTGAGAAAGACAGGACAAAAATACAACACTTCAGAAAAAGAAACAGTAAAGCTTTATTGACAAACTGCAAACAATATTTCAGGCTTTTTTGTCTCTTACTTGGGTTAAACCCCTCCCCAGAAAAATTTTTCAGTCCTCCAGAATTGCTGTCCTGCAGTGGGTGGAAAGCTGTACAGCTTGGCTTTGGGAGCACAGACTTGGAGCAAGTGGAAGTCGTCTTACTCACAGGGCTCCTCCTCATCTCAGAGTCACAACCCAGGAGACAGAGATTAACCCTAGACCATTTGACGTCCTTTAGAAAGACACCGTGGAGCCCTGCTAGCCAGCCAGAGGCTTGATACCTTCAAGGGGCTCAATTGGGAATAAGAAAGAAGAGGGTTTTACAGGTTTTTTTTTTTTTATACCACTCCTCAGTTCCTACAAGACCCATTGTCTCATCTTCCTTGGCTTGGTACTTTTGACCAGGAGAAAGCAGCTCACGACTAATGAATGCATTGAGTTTTTGCACCAAATCTTTCTAGCCAGGTGCTATCTGCTCTGCGTTAAGCAGGACACTGACAGCAAGATTTTGCCAGGAGAATTTTTACTGCGGTGATGGTTCACCTTTTACTTCCAGGTCCTGTCAAAGTATTAGCTGATACCTTTGTGCAATTGCCAAGAAGAGGATTTTGCCCACCACTGGCCAGGTCCTCCTGTAGCTAAGGGCATAGTTTTCAGTGGCTTCCTGTCTGGGTTCCCCTTGGAGCAAGGGGACATCTGTTTGACCCAGCACCCAACGTGCCAGACATCCTCAACCTCTTCAGTTTACCTACCTGAAGTCTGCAGCTGCGGCATCAGTGTGTGTTTCGTGGCAGCCCCCCACCGCAGCCTGGGCAGCAGCTGTGTCATCCCAAGACCAAACGTCACAGCCATCAGTCATCTGGTGAACACCAAAGGGCCACATCCGCATGATGGAGCAGATCGCTACAGGGCATGCATCGACCAGCACTGCTGGAGCAGAGAGGCAGCAGATTTCTTTTTTCCCCTGTTTGTGTTTTGAAGAGTTCTCAAAAATACATGGGCAGAGCAGTGGTAGGATAGGCATCATGATCCCTGAACCCTTCGGCCCTATGCCAGGCTCCAGTGCTGTGAAATCGCAGGTATAAAGCCACACTGGCTCTTCCATACTCTCCATGGGGGCCCTGGGGAAGGGTCGATCGCAGGGAGTTGCAGATCTGGCAGTCTGTTGAATCAGAGCACTTACTAATCCACCTCATTTAAAAAATGATGGCACTGTGCATGGTGGCAGGTTTATCTTATTACAATTTTCCTTTTGAATACAGCAAGGATTGACATTATGAAAGCAGAGTTAGCCTGTCTTCTCTCCCAAGTGAAGATAAATGACATCATAAAAATCAGACATCATGTATCATATATGTTATAAATAATACCTGGTATTGAGGTAATAACTTAATATTAAAGACACACATACACACAAATCCATATATCTACATCTCTCTCTTCTGTCATATTTGATCATCTTACTAATTAAAAGGAGCCTGCTATACTATTTTTAGCCATGCGGTCTCAGCCTAGCTGTTTAAACCACTGTAGTTTCCCATCTGCTTTAGAAATGATTTAATAATCAGATAGACAGAAGCTTAGTTCTCATAAGCTGAGATGATCCTTCAGGGCCAAGAGTAGAAGGAAAATATACTTTAATGAGTACATTTAGGGAAACCGCTGCTGCTTTTGTCTCGCAAAGGAAGCCACCACATCTCTGTCTAACTTGTGCTGGTGGCCATTTACATTTAATAACGGGGAAAACAGGACAGGGTTCCTTTGTTGCATCATCTTGACTATTATCTCTGAAAGCAGCAATGGTTACTCCAGTAATAACAGGGATTAAACCTATGGATAGCAGCCTTGGCAGGTAACTTAGATAAGCCTGGGCCATGATCATGCAGAATCCCAAAGAACGGTAGGGGTTGGAACGGACCTTCGGAGATCATCAAGTCCACCCCCCCTGACAAAACAGGTTCACCTAGGGCAGGTTGCACAGGATGGCGTCCAGGCGGGTTTTGAATATCTCCAGNACACTCTTTTTAACGCGCCCCAGGAGACCATTGGCCTTCTTGGCCACAAGGACACATGCTGCTTTATGGTCAACTTGTTGTCCACCAGGACTCCCAGGTCCTTCTCTGCAGAGCTGCTTTCCAGCAGGTCAGCCCCTAACCTGTACTGGTGCATGGGATTATTCTTCCCTAGGTGTGGGACCCTACATTTGCCCTTGTTGAACTTCACTGGGTTCCTCTCACCCAACTCTCTAGCCTGTTCAGGTCTTGACAAATGCCAGCACAGCCTTCTGGTGTGTCAGCCAGTCCTCCCAGTTTTGTGTCATCAGCAAACTTGCTGAGGGTATGATACTCAGACTTGAATTTGAACTTTCCTAAAATTGCTATATTCCAGGGAAGGAATTTCCCCTGTAAGAAAACTGGTGTTAAAGTTTCTGACTCAATATTGAGGTGGTGACCCAATACTGAGAAGATCTCTGCATTTTACTCCCAGCTGACATTTAAGAACAAAAGGCACACACACACATACAGCTTTTGAGAGGGTGAGAGATCTCAATCTTCGTGGTTTAAAGCACAAGAGAGTGGCCAGACCAGTGTTATATTGTTTATTTGGAATTTTTACAACTTCTGTCTGAACTGACTGACATGGCACACTGTTAGTCGCTGCGTTCCTGGACTGAAAAAGCTCTTTACCTGAAGAATGTAAAGAAGCTCTTGTGCATCTCTTCCACTGCCTGAGGACAGAGAGAAGAGTTGCACAACCTGGGACAAGCGTGAGGCATTTGCTGGCCAGAGCCCCTTGTGAATCTCAGCCCAAGCAATGGCAGGACCTGGCAGCTCCAGGCAAAACCAACAGCCTCAGCCAGAGACTGCCGCACAGGACTGGGGAGGGAGGGACACGAAGATGCAAATGCTAGACTTGTCACTGGATGTTGGAGTCCGTAGGAAATCCCCGTCCCTGTGTTCTCTTTTCCCGATCTCCTTCCTCAAGCAATAGTGGCCCAGCACAGTGTATGCGGAGGTGTGATGCGCACAGGCCTGCCGTAGCTGCTTACGTGCATGCTTGCACAGGGTAAGCTACAGGCTGTATTTTGTCTTTCATCATAGAATCATAGAACCATAGAATTGTTAAGGTTGGAAGGGATCTTTAAGATCATCAAGTCCAACCATTAACCTAACCTGACAAAACCACTTCTAAACCATATCCCCAAGTATCACGTCTACCCTTTTTTTAAACACCTCCAGGGATGGCGAATCCACCACCTCCCTGGGCAGCCTATTCCAATGTTGGATAATCCTTTCAGTGAAAAAATTTTTCCTAATATCCAGCCTAAACCTCGCGTGGCTTAACTTGAACCCATTTCCTCTCGTCCTATCACTTGTCATAGGGAGAAGAGGTCAGTCCCCATCTCTCTCCAACCTCCTTTCAGGTAGTTGCAGAGAGTGATAAGGTCTCCCCTCAGCCTCCTCTTCTCCAGGCTAAACAGCCCCAGTTCCCTCAGTCGTTCCTCATAAGACTTGTCCCCCAGACCCCTCACCAGCTTTGTTGCCCTTCTCTGGACACGCTCCAGCACCTCAATGTCTTTCTTGTAGTGAGGGGCCCAAAACTGAACACAGTACTCGAGGTGGGGTCTCAGCAGCGGCGAGTACAGGGGGATGATCATCGTTACAGTCTGTAAAGAGGGTAACACTTAACGGGAAAAGGAGCCTAGAGTCCTAGAGGAAATGTGAGTATGTAGTGAGACTTAAGAGACTCAGGAGATGTATTTTAATGTCAGCATAGTAGAATACACCAGATAGAGAAGAGATGTGGTGTGAAATGTATCAAGGAGTCAGGTATGAAGAAGCAGGGAGCTTTTCCAGGCGGTAAATTAAGCTCAGTGCAGAAAGAGAATAAGGTGAAGGAAGAGGTGGTCTGTGTTCAAGCTGCACAGGAAGTAGGCTGTAGATTAAGAATATAAGAAAAAAAGTTTTCTAATAAGCTTTCTTTAAAGAATCCTGGGTGTTATGGATGGAACATTTTGTACAGGACAGCAAGTCAATGAACACCGAAGATGGTCTCAGTTCCCAAGCATAGGTGAATAACTGAATCGACAGACTGGCCCAGCTTCATTAACCATACGAGACAGAGCTGCAGTAAGCAGAAAGCAAAAGCTGGTAAGCAGGAGCTGCTGTAGTCCTTGCGTTAGCAGCAGCAGGGCGGGTTTGTATTCTCATCCAGGAGCACTGGAGACAATGTCCCACATTACATCCTTGACGAGTGCAGAACCACTGTCCCACCTTGGTTTCTCATGCAGGGATGACTTTTCCAGGGGCAAGAATCTGGCTGGAGATCTTGTATTTTATATAGTTGTCAAGCTCGGTGGCCAGGATGCTTTCTGTCTGGAGCCTAAAATGCCCTTCTCTTCCTTGCAGTGGTGAAAACTGGCATTTTCATGGTAGCGTTTCCTCGCTTTAGTTTTCTGGTATCTTTTGGCTATTTTGTATTGAACCAACCTTGGTTTAGGCATCCCAATTCAGTGTCCAGTGAAACCCAAAGTCCCATGTTTAGTTTCAGTTCCATGTGTATCTATTAATTTTCATTATACAGCTATGAAAGCTTTAGTGTCTACCCCACCTGCCTGGCTGTCCCTTCCTAGATGCTGTCAGCAGTCTTCTCTTCCAGTGCCATGTTGTTACCCTTGTTCTTCCCTGCTACCACTTTCCCATCTTCCTGATCCTCAGCTTCATCCCTTGGCCACTGCTACTGCCTCATGCTGGTTTCTGCGTCCTCTTGGTTTGTCTGCTGTTGGATCAGAGTCCAAGTCACACTCTTAACTGTCCTGGTCCTATTCTTAATTCATGAGTATGGTGTCACACATATGAAATGTGTTGATGGGATCTTATCTCTCTCAGGTGAACTGTGTGATATTGCACAGCTGTGCATGACGGTGATGTATTACAAATACTAACCGTAAACACAGTGAAGAAGGCATAAGGCTGGAGAAAGAATTGCTGCCTGATATCATCAGGGCTCTCTTTTTAACTGGTTCCTTGATAATCTCATAGAACTGTCATATACTTACCAGCTTTCCCATTTTTTCACTTTCCCAGCTCTACCAGCTTGCATAAATAGATAACAGCATTTGAGGGCATGGAAAGTATTCATGACCTGCAATATAATAAAGACAAAGGTTTAAGCCATTATGGGTAGAGAATAGTGGTAGAAAAACTGGGAAGTATAAAATGGTGATACACTAAGATGCTAGTGAAGTGGGTATCAGAACAGACAGCTAGAAGGGAAGGATACAGGAATGGATGCCAAAGTTTCTTAGATTTGGCACCGAGAAAAGACATCTGGGAAAAGGGTTATTTTTATCTTTGGAAGATATTTTACTTTAAAAAAAATGTGCTTGCTCCACTACTCCAGTGATTACCAAAGACTGGCTTTTACTGGGAAAAGGTACTTGCATTACATAGGTGATAGAAAGCGTCAGAATGTACCCAAAACGTGAGCGGATCCAGTCAAAATTTGCAACCTGTCGTCTTACAGTTCTCTTATGTGCAATAACTAGTCAGTGTCAGCACCTAACTCTGTGGAGGACCAGGTGCACGGCCTGCATAGTGCATGTATTGAGTGGTTGCTGCATGCTCGAATACGTCGCATCTATTCCTGGTATCGGCATCATACCTTACCTGGAAAATGTCTGGGCTGTGTAGGCTTACGCTGCACGCTCGTCAGTTTGGTAAGCAGTGGGGGGTGCGTGTTGCATGTGTGCTGCATAGTTTGTTCTGTATACGGGGGCTTCTTTAATAGATAAGTATTCATTGTTTCTAGTGGATAAGTTACTCTTCACTTCCCCTCCTAAAAACACCGCTGTATAGTGCTGCTGGCGCAGAACGGCAGCTGCCTTTCACCCCCGAGGTCACTACCTTCCAACGGTGGGTGAGTGATCCCTGTGTGTATGGTTTGTGAAGTCCTTCGGGATCCTTCTGGACGAAAGGCACTCTGTGGAGTTCAGGATATACTTAATTTACTGTCTTATTCCAGCTACATACAAACTCTGGAAGATAAAAGTTGGTACCTTCCCAGTAAAGACAGGTCTAGCTGCTAGCTGCAGATACCGAACCAGGACTTCAGCAATGTGTTTGGGGGCGTAGGGCAGGCTTAGGCCCTGCTGTGATTTCAGCCAAGCTTATTCTGATACTCCAGAGGGGTTTAATATTTCAATAGTGTTTCTGTTTTCCTCTGACCGTGTAAGGTATTTACATATCTGATTCCCAGTCCCACTGAAGGGAGTTAAACAAACCAAGTCCATTGCACACAAAGGAAAGAACAGAATCACACCCTGCCCAAGAGCTAGACCAGCAACATGCAGTAAGGGCATTTTCTAAGGTGGCTTGAAAAAACACTCTACTACACCATTGTATACTGGCTGCAGTGATCTGTCTGCGCCTCCATCTTCCCATTTTTTTTGTCGGAGGGAGGGACGGGCCCTGGATCCATAGCCCGAGGCTGCCTACCTGGCAGGGCTGTGCTGAAGTGCCCTCCTTCAGTGTGGTAAGTTTAAGCAGTCCGTAGTCTGCTTCAACGAATGCCAAAATTGGCTTGAACACATTCTCAGATACAAGGAGCCCAGACTGCTCCACAGCAGAAGAGGATCTTCCTCCCGGTGCTGGTGGGATGGCAGAGGAGATCTCCAACCGTTATGAAGCTGTTCTAGGAGTGGGTGAGTACAGGGCTTGTGTCATCTCCTGGTTTGTGCCATACGCAGTGGTGTGCTGGTATTTCTCAAAGTAAAGTTTAATGCCTCGCTTAGGAAGCTTAGGAAATCCTCACAAAATAAAATGGGTGTGGACGATACCGATTTTAATTGGACTGCAGCTCTGAACTGTTCCCACAGTGATATAAGCTGGGAGAGAAGAAAAGCAGTATCAAATGTAGGAACCTAACCCATGGTTGCTTAGCTTCACTGCGATCAGCAGTAATGGCGAGAAGCTCAGGTAATTTGTCAGTGAAGCCTTACAAGAGGAGTGGGGTCCACTCTGCAGGAGTTTGGGGGTAACTGGTGAGACCGTGCTGGTGAGAATGGGTAAGCACCCTGCACGCTGGGAGCAGCTGCTCCCCCACTTACCCTCTACAGCCACTTTGCAGCTCCTGTTTTCAGTCTGTGTCAGCGTGTAAATGGTGGTATTGTCCACCACGTTTTGTGTGCTAATTTATGTTATATATGTTCATAGTTTACGTGTCTGTGTTTATTTTGTGTTAAACTAAGTTATTTTCCTTTACTGTTTATGTTTTTAACTCTGTTTCATATTGAACTTCGTTAATTTATGTTACTTTATCTTACGTTTGCAATGTATCTTTTCATGAAAAAGAAAATCTAATAAAGAGAATATTTTTAAAATGACGCAAAAATAAAATTTCCCCAAGATCTGCAGTATAATATAACATTGAAAACCAAACAGTGCTGGCAGAGCGAGGGCCCTGGCAATCTCTTTCTTCAGAAGTAAAGTTTGGTGGCAGGGCATTGTCTGCCCACTGCCAAAGTTCTTGTAGTACGTTAGCTAGCTAAAATGTAGATCTGAGCAGTGACAGTCACCAAGTGAAAAACCTCAGATTCAAGCTGATGGAACTAGGGTTTGCTCATCTCCAGTGGAGATGCAGACGCACCCCAATCTTCTGCTGGGATTCTTACAGAGGGACAGGGCAATGCCGCTCCCCAAGAGGTGGCTTCTTCTCCAGGAAGGTGATGCTTCTGGCTGGAACAGGTTGGGCAGCAGGCTGGGAAAAAGACAGCCCTGAGCACAAAAAAGGGGTAGAAAGCAAGAAGTGGAGTCAGCTATAGCAGACAAGTCCTAAGATGGTGGGTGGAGAGCGTGGAGGTGAACAGTTAGCATGAAAGCACTTTGGACTGTATTGACATGGGAAAAAGGGGAGCCTGTGCTGCCATATCAGAAGCTCCCCACATGCTTCCTCTCCCTCGTTGCTGCAGCCACAAAGCTCCCTATGGGATAAATGCTGCCTGGGTGTTCAGGTAAGTTGTTGACGGCACGCATGGGAGTGCTGGCTCGTGCATGCTGCTGGTGGCAAATGTCTGCATGCTAGATACACGAACTGTACTCTGTGCTGGGCAGAGCACATTAACATTGTGTGAAACCACAGGTACTGGACAAAACTAAACTTTCTATTTACAATTATTTAAAAAAAAAAAATAGTTCACAGTCTAAGCCTTCTGTCCCAACTGTGCAAAGTGCTGGTTTTGGTAGATAAAAGCAAAGAGCAAGATGGAAACTCCAGTGGCTTATACAGAAGGTTTGAAGGGAGTGCTGTCTCCATTTGTGTCAAATCCCGGACATATTTTTTTTTCTCTTACTTGGCTACTTGCCTACATTAAATTGCTGAATTGTGCTTCATTAAAATAATTGCTAATTGCATTTAACACTTCAGTTTAGTAGCTGATCACCAAAGGCTCAGCATCTCCCATAACCTACAGGTTAATCTTCACTTCACTGGGCCTCAGTGAGAGCCATGATGGTCTGCAAGTGCTGAGGTCTGGTCCTCTGCCTGCTGACATGTCGCCAAGCAGTACGATGGGCCACATACATGAAAGTCAGATTCTGGGGGGCGGTTTCATCGGGTTTATTAAGAATTCCCTGACGTTTTCCTTAGGTTACTCCAGATTTTTACACTGCCTCTAAAAGCCATCATGCCTCCCATCATGCCAATGTTCAGGGGTAAAAAAATTATTTGTTCACCTGCAGAGAGAGAACTGGACGTTACCTTTACCAAGACGCGGTTGAAGCTGCATGTGATCCTTGCCTGAAAGCTGTGTTACAGCTCAGCTGCTTGCAGGGAATGAGAGAAAAGAAAGCCTTCCTGCATCCACCAAGACACACAACATATGCCCTACAACATATGCCCTGCTGCTTGTGCTATGCTGTTTGAGCGACAACAGTCTGGGTTTTTAATTGTCATAACCCTAATTAGTGGTGACAAATATTTTGCAACTGGAGGACTGGGGATTTCTTCATAAGTTTTAGACCCCATGTAAAAGGTGGACTCCATACATCCACTCTTCTCTTGGTTAAGTTACTCAGCATATGCATATGACAGAGTAAAAGAAGCACTGTAGTGTGCTGAGCTTGAAATCGTATGCTTTCCAAATCCCCTGCCAGCACACCTTAGATGAAATTTCTCCTGGAAATAAGGCAGGAGTTGTTGATGTTTTCTTTCAGAGGGGAAAGGAGAGGTAGAAATGTGGGGGCAGCTACTGGTTTCATGCTAAACAAAGATGTACAGAAGGAAAAAGTGATTTATTTTGTTTGAGCCTTTTTAAAGAAACTAGGTGTTCCTTGTGCCAAACTTTCACGTTGTGATAATACAAAACTTCCTCACTCTGTCAGAGATCTCCCCAAGGGAATCCTGGCCAAGTGTCTGATGAGACCCAACACAACCTCGTGGGCCTGAGCTTTCTTGGCATGTATTGAATCCGACTACAAACTGATTTAGCCAACTCCAGCTTCTCAGAGCAGCCTTTCACCTGACTGCCTGGGGCGTTCGCCCCATGCAAGCCTCAGGGAAGGGTCGCGGGATCGCAAAAAATACAGGGGTGCATCTCACCTCTGCTGTCTCGAGGCAGACACAGGCCACCCTCACCTGGTCACCCGGACGCCTCTTTTCTGGACACAGGAAAGCGATGACGCTAAGGCACGCTGATGCCGTCCTGGCCATGGATGCCCTCCCGGCAAGCAGGGGCAGGTGGGTTTGGACAGAGAGGCTGGGGGTCCTGAGGAGAGCACTGCCTGGCGGGGGAGCGAGCTGTCATGTGTGCTACGCTTTGGCTTTTATCAGTCGGCTAGCACAGGGCTTTTGTGTCTCCTGCTGGACCTTCTGCCTAAGAAGCCCTGGAGGGCCAAACCAGAAACAGAGGTGGCATGGACCAGCCCCTCAGCTGGTGTAAATTGGCAGCAGTTCTCACAAAACAACTGAGTCATGTTGATTTACCTCAGCAAGTGGATCCCATCCAGCATTTCCACCTGTGACACAACAGTTTACTCCCTTGTTGTGCATTTTAGTAACAGGAAACAGATACCACTTTTCCTAATGAAATGCAGTTTTTTCCTGATCCTCTTTTTTTTTTTTTT